>JALPQI010000420.1:0-346244 GCA_025490895.1 Thaumatotibia leucotreta | reverse complement strand
CTGACATTGGTTACTAAGCATCTACTATCACTTATTCTCGGAAAATAATCCTACCCAGAAGTTTCTAGGATGATGAAATTGCGGATATTAATTGACACATTGTCATTTTACTGTTTTTTCTTTATTCCGCTTTTAATGACATGATGCATGATGTCATGTATTTGTATTCTAATCGATACATTTGCAACTGATCAATTGCAACGATTGTGTAATGACCTAATGACAATATACTACTTCATCTTGGCTTTTGCGTCTCTTTAACTATAGATCTACTGCGTATATGCGTATATGTATACTATACGTATATGTATACTGCGTATATGTATGCAATTTGCATAAATACTTTATCGTTGTATGTAAAGAGGGATGTTTAACGGTTTCTTGCGTTACGCAAGTAAGTATAGTCCATTTCAAATACGAAGGCCCAATGCCACTCGACTTTTGTCATTTAATTGGTCTACTACAATTGGCATGTGTCTTACACCGATTTATGCAAAAAATATCACGCCACAAAAGGGTCCGACCAGGTATGTTTTGTTATCACTGATCCTATTGTTGACGCCTAATGACTTTGTCAAGTAGAATCGGGCCTTCGTATTTGAAATGGACTTTACCTTAAAAAAATTACCTACAATCAACATCAAATTCATAGCTATTCATAATTTTGGAGATCGTAAAGCCCCATTTAGACGGTGCGAGTTTCTCGCCTCGATCATGCAATTATCGTAGCACGAGAAAAAATATCGTATCTTGTAAACTATTTGTACGATATCGCACGAGAAGAGGCGATAATTGCCTCGCCTGTGATGATTGCACATATCTGTTTAAACAAGATCTGAATGCGAGAATAGTATTTCGAGTTCATGTACTAACTAACTAGAGCCGGAAACAATTACGCTGTTCCTCTTTGCCCTCCATGGTCTTCAACATCAGGTCCACTCCACTCCACCAAAATTATGGCTTCCACGAGAAAATGCTCAAGTTACATATGAAAAGCCTCAAATCGCAATGCACATGCCGTTTAAGGAGTTTAAATTAGCCCAATTAGCATTAATCCCAAAATCAGACCTTGAAGTTATTTCATAAAAAGCTAATGATAAAAGTCTGAAATCAGATGAAAGATATGGAATTGGTCTTCTTTCTAAAAATATATCTATTTCAGATAAAAAAGGAATTAACAAAATCGGTTTAGTAATGACGGTAATAAACATTTTAAAAATATTTAAAATACATTCGCACGAAATGAAAACTCTCCTTTTTGAAAACTCGATATTGAAGTAGTTTGTATAACAGTATGCTGGTAATGATAAGATAAGCAACTAATCACGTTTTAAGTTGACAGGTAAATCTCGTATGAAAATCGGTTCGCACCGATTCGTGCGATACTCGCTCGTTCGTGAAAAAATGTCATACGAGAACGCGTTTAGACGAGTCAAGAAATCGTAAGCAAATATCTCGCTAGAATCCAGCTCCCCGTGTAAACTATTTCGCCTGGGCCTAGTATGCAAATTGTGCTTTCGTGACACGAAACATGGTTCTGAAGGATTCCTCATCTTCTAATTCCAACTCACGACACAACGTATTAGATGCACCTAAAGCAGATCTCCTGAGTATCCATTTTGTTACCCAGATACGTTTTTTTTTCGTTTTCTTTAATAACAATTCTTGTTTTAAAAGTGCCGACACAATCAGAACAGCCTTTCGCAATGAACTCATACTGACGACTGACATAAACTCGTAATACGATTCTCGCATTGCATTTATGTTTACACGGGAGTCTGCAACCATGTAAGGCGAGGCGATTTTCGCCCCTTGCCATACGATATCGTACGTGTAGTTTATATGATGACATTTTTTTTCTCGTTCCACGATAATCGTACATTCGAGGCGAGAAACTCGTACCATGTAAATGGGGCTTAAGACTCGCCAGTTCAAACTATGACATTTTAGAAAATAATACTGTCGCCTTCAGTCATATCGACCACGGTGTTGAAAAATATCTGGACATTCTAACGCCATACTCGTAATAATAGAGGCCCGTTCAGATATGAGTGACCACCCTGGCCTACTACCGCGAAAAACGAAATTGGTAAATTTCGAGGATTTTTCTCTGTCACTCAAACGGAAGCGTCATTAGAGTGAGAGAGACAATACCTCGAATTTTTTCGCGGTAGGGCCGCTGGACGCCCCGATGGGTATTTCTATCATTTCGTGCAAATCATGTTTGCTGAAATAAAAAATAAACTAACTCCTAAATTAATTTCAAATATTTTTTATATGTTGTGTGAGGTTCATAGGTATACTTAGCATCTAAAATTCATTCTATTATTGCAACATAAAATATATAAATAAAATAGAAACATGCTAAAAACTCATTACCATCACCGGTCAGAACCTAGATTTACAGATTTGAGAGCGAATTACATAACTATTACATGTACTACTTTGATTCAACCACTTAATTTATAAGGGATTGAAAGTTTAGTGGTTTAACAGTTTTAACACTGAATATTTAAATCCACTGCAGCAAAATCTTTTTGTCACGAAAATAATTTCATTACCATATATATAGTTTGCAACAACGGAATTGGCCAGTAGGCATTGCAAATGTTATTCTATACGAAGTTCCCTCTGTCCGCGATCCCCACCTCAGTCGGCTAGTAAACAGTGAACAAGACGGACGTGTGCCATTTTTTTATGAAAAAATATATCGCGGCGGATTTTTGGATTTGGTACAGTTTTTTTTCCATTACCATTTGCACTGTTTTGATATTAATTTTTAAGTGTTTTATTGAACTGCGAATACTTAAATAATTAATATTCTATTCGAATGCTTAGTGAATGAATGGACCTGCAATTGCATTTATTTTTAAAGAGTTAATCTACAAAAGGTAAGGTAAAGTCATTACCATTCTTGTCATTACCGTAATTTACTGGTAACATACTAAAGAGAATGGTAATGAACTAAAAATTATGGTAATGAATTTCAGTATTAAATTCTTGCCACCATCTTATGTTAATTACCATTCTCGTTTTTTATCATGCACCTGACTGTTGAAAGTAACAAGTAATATTCAAAACTACATTTTCAGTAGGTATATTCCAAATATAACAAGTTATTCATTAAAAGATCTCAAAATTTAAACTTAAACTTTCGACTACGTTATTTCTTTTTTCAACCTATCATTACCAACATCGCATTTTCATTCCCATATTCTATACGTCATTACCATTTCTTTTGGAAAAATCTTTTGTTCATAAATCGGTCAATTTTGCGTACAATTGAAAATATATTATTGTTTAATGTTTCTTTTTCGTAAGTCTTACCATTGCCACAACAAAAAAATTTAAATAAAAAATTCTCCAAAATTCTGCCAATTTGCACGAAATGATAGAAACACCCATATATTCGATGGCCACTGTACCTACACATGTCTAGTGGTCCTCTGAGCAGCTTGCGGGGCAAGTTGTTGCATAGACTCTCCAGGTTCCTCATAAAGCGCACATTGGGTAGTTCCTTAACTTTCGTTTCTAGTATGCACGATCATCACACCTTGTAATACCACTATAACCGAGACGTAGCTACCTGCGCATGTCTAATGGTCCTCCGCGGCAGCTAGCGGGGAACGATGTTGCATATACCCTCCAGTATCCTCATGATGAGCACGGTGGGCGGTAACTCCTCGACCTTCGTCTCTAGTATGTACGAGCATCAAAGGCATCACAGCTTGTTCAACTATACACTGTTAGAGAAAGCTACCTGAGCATGTCTAGTGGCCCTCTGCGCCAGCTTGCGGGGCACGTTGTTACATATACCCTCCAGTATCCTCATGAGGAGCACAGTGGGCGGTAACTCCTCGACCTTCGTTTCTAGTATGTACAAGCATCAAAGGCATCACAGCTTGTTCAACTATAAACTGTTAGAGATAGTTACCTGAGCATGTCTAGTGGTCCTATGCGGTAGTTTGCGGGGCACGTTGTTACATATACCCTCCAGTATCCTCATGATGAGCACAGTGGGCGGTAACTGGTACTCCTCGACCTTCGTTTCTAGTATGTACGAGCATCAAAGGCATCACAGCTTGTTCAACTATAAACTGTTAGAGATAGTTACCTGAGCATGTCTAGTGGCCCTCAGCGCCAGCTTGCGGGGCACGTTGTTGCATATACCCTCCAGGCTTCTCATAAGGAGCAGGTTGGGTGATTCCTCGACCGTCGTCTCTAGTATATACGAGCATCAAAGGCATCACAGCTTGTTCAACTAAAAACTGTTAGAGATAGTTACCTGAGCATGTCTAGTAGTCCTCTGCGGCAGCTTGCGGGGCACGTTGTTACATATACCCTCCAGTATCCTCATGATGAGCACGGTGGGCGGTAACTCCTCGACCTTCGTCTCTAGTATGTACGAGCATCACAGGCATCACAGCTTGTTCAACTGTACACTGTTAGAGATAGCTACCTGAGCATGTCTAGTGGTCCTCTGAGCAGCTTGCGGGGCACGTTGTTACATATACCCTCTAGTATCCTCATGATGACCACGGTGGGCGGTAACTCCTTGACCTTCGTCTCTAGTATGTACGAGCATCAAAGGTATCACAGCTTGTTCAACTATAAACAGTTAGAGAAAGCTACCTGAACATGTCTAGTGTTCCGCTGCGGCAGTTTACGGGGCACGTTGTTACATATACCCTCCAGTATCCTCATGATGAGCACAGTGGGCGGTAACTCCTCGACCTTCGTTTCTAGTAAGTACGAGCATCACAGTCATCACAGCTTGTTCAACTATAAACTGTTAGAGAAAGCTACCTGAGCATGTCTAGTGGTCCTCTGCGGCAGTTTGCGGGGCACGTTGTTACATATACCCTCCAGGCTTCTCATTAGGAGCACGTTGGGTGACTCCTCGACCTTCGTCTCTAGTATGTACGAGCATCACAGGCATCACAGCTTGTTCAACTATACACTGTTAGAGATAGCTACCTGAGCATGTCTAGTGGCCCTTAGCGCCAGCTTGCGGGGCACGTTGTTACATATACCCTCCAGGCTTCTCATGAGGAGCACGTTGGGTGATTCCTCGACCTTCGTCTCTAGTATGTACGAGCATCACATGCATCATAGCTTGTTCAACTATAAACTGTTAGAGATAGCTACCTGAGCATGTCTAGTGGTCCTCTGCGGCAGTTTGCGGGGCACGTTGTTACATATACCCTCCAGTACCCAGTTTCTAGTATGTACGAGCATCAAAGGCATCACAGCTTGTTCAACTATAAACTGTTAGAGATAGTTACCTGAGCGTGTCTAGTGGTCCTCTGCGGCAGCTTGCGGGGCACGTTGTTCCGCATGCCCTCTAGGATTCTCATGAGGAGCACGTTGGGTGGTAACTCCTCGACCTTCGTCTCTACTAGGATGCGGCACTCTGGGCATCGTAGCTCCTTGTGGGATTCCACTATGACCTGTAATGAGAAATAAATTGGTAGTGGTATCGTGCTTGACTTAGCGATTGTTGTTTGCTTTAACTAACATAACTAGAGACCAAAGAGCTGGCGACTTCCTCGCACAGCGTATCAGCATTTCGATAGGGTAGGTTAATTCGATTTAATTTATGAATACTTATATAATTTTAGTATAAACATATTAAACAAGTCACAACAATCACAAGACATAAATAAGAGCTACTTTTTCATCTTATCGTCGGGGATAGTGCAATACCGCGTAACTACCAAAACATATAGAGTTCAAATATCAAACAATTGACACTCAAATTGAGCCTAATTGAATTTGTTAGTTACGACTGTTACGAGGTATTGCACTATGCCCGACGTTATGCAATTTTTACGAAGTAAAACAGACACCATAGATAAAAAAAAAAATTAAAACTGTTTATTTCTGAGACAAGTGCTTATTTCTATTTTAACATTGATTGCAAAATCTCTTTTGTATGAGATTATGTGCGCGGTCACTAAACTCGCGTGTTACGTTACCTATTATTTACTTAAATAATAATATATAATAATAGAATCTCATTAGTTCTTCATATTAAGTTGGTATCCCAGTGTGTTTATCCTTTGTAAAATATTCTAGATCTATCCACAATTTATTCATTCCCAACTTTATACACATTATTCGATGTATACGTAATTACGTAATGCGACCCACCTCTGCCACTCATAATAAACGCTACATAAACAAAAGATAATGTCAAGGTTTAAATTCAAAACGATATTTGCGCTTCCCTGAATTTAGACTAGTCTAGAACTTTCTGTTTGACCTTTAGATATTGTAATGCCTATTTCAATCTCATCTCTCGGGAACTCTAGCTGAGTGAGTGACAAACTACTAAGAACCAATATAAGATTTTAAGCTAATTTGGTCATTTAAATTATTAGTATGACTTTTAATGGGATATTTACTGCTTATTTATTAGGACTTATTTATGTAAATTGTATCCGGTACGTGGCTGCCACTCAAGAAGAAGTTACATGGTAAATATCCCTTTTTAAGTCATACTTATGGCCTGGCCACGACATTGGTCTAAGGCGACCGGCTTAGCGGAAAAGCATGTGAGGGAGTACCCATATCGGCATCCCGCTCCAACTCGTAGATTCGCTCGCCGCTGGTCGCCTTAGACCAATGTCGTGGCCGCGGCGTTAGACCAATGTCGTGGCCGCGGCGTTAGACCAATGTCGTGGCCGCGGCGTTAGACCAATGTCGTGGCCGCGGCGTTAGACCAATATCGTGGCCGGGCCATTAGAACCAGTAGGCCTATCTCGAACTTGGAAGTTTGCAAATTTCGAGCCTTAATTTCTGTCACCTGTCACACTAATGACGGTTTGGTAGGAGTGACAGAGACAAATGCCCAAAAGGTACGAATATCGAAGTTCGCGGCACGCCTTCAGTTCTAAGCCTAGAGCGTGAATTTCGGATATCGTACTAAAGCAAATAATTTACTTCTTAATGCGAAGAAGACCAAATGTGTAAGATTCTCGCTTCCAAATGTAAGAAAGTCTGAAACTATTATCACGTTAAATGGTGAGAAGCTAGACCTTGTTGATAATGCACTTTTTCTGGGCCTTACCTTGGACAGCAATCTGCAATGGGCTCCTCACATATCTACCCTGGCAAAAAGGCTGAGCTCTGCCGCGTATGCAGTTAGAAGAATCCGACAGTTCACTGACGTGGAGACAGCTCGCCTAGTTTACTTTAGTTACTTTCACAGTATTATGTCTTATGGCATACTGGTTTGGGGCAAAGCAGCAGATTTGGACACCATCTTCATTCTTCAGAAGAGAGCTATTCGATCGATTTACAATATGAGCTCTCGCGACTCACTGAGAGAACGATTTAAGGAAATAGATATTCTCACAGTAGCTTCACAATACATACTGGATGTGATAATGTACACACATAAGAATATTAAATCCTTTAAAAAGCTTTCTGACATTTACAGCCGCAACACACGGAACAAGCATAAGTTATTGGTTACCAAGTTTCGTCTACAGAAAGTAAAAAAGTCGTTTGTTGGAAACTGTGTTACCTTTTTCAACAAAGTACCCTTAGAGGCATGGGAACTGCCCTATAATTCATTCAAAATGTACATCAAAAATGGTCTTCTCAAAAAGGGTTATTATAAAGTTGACGATTACTTGAATGACGAGGAACCATGGCCGTGTCTTCAGTCTCAAGAGCTGTCTTAGATTTACATGACATTGACTTGAATACATATTAGTTATGTATTTTGTAGACTTAGTTTATAAGACTGTTAGCTTAACAGCCTCTTTATTATTATTATTATTTTTTTTTTTTGACGTTTGGAGAGCCTTTACACCTCCAAAATTATTAATTTTATTTATTATTCTTAGCATTTAATTTCTTTGACCGTGGAGACCTTTTACATCTCCACACTTAATATTTATTTCACCATGGAGCCCATTTATCTCCTTAAACCTATAGCAAAATTTTGACTTATTGGATACATAATAATTATGTATTCTGTAGCACTAGTTCACAAGACTTTTAGTTTAACTGTCTTCTGACATGAAACATTTGTTTCATATACCTTTTTATTTACTTTTTATTGACAGTTGGAGATTCTTTACACCTCCAAATCATTATTATTATTATTTATTAACTGACATTGGGGACACTTTACATCTCCAAAATTATGTATTATTGACATTAGAGAATAAACATCTCTAGTTTAATTTAATATTAGAGTTTATTTTACTGTGATGTCATATTTAAATAGGTATTGGCTGTTGTCTTTTAAATAATAAGAATAGTTGCTTTGTGATTGTCACTAAATTGTTAATTTTCTATTTTATTATTATTGTTAAAATCATGACGATTAGAGACCTTTTACATCTCTAAATCTTAATATCTCTTTATTCTGACAACTAGAGGACCTTTACATCTCTAGTAGTATTAGATATAGATACTTAATAATGTTGCGAACTTGTACAATAATAATTAATTTTGTTTAATATTATGGTCCTTTATTTATTTCTGTCTTTATAAAAATGTCTATAATAATCTTTTTTTTTTTTATGTAATACATTCTTTAATGCATGTTATTTTAATAAGATGTATTATTATACTGTTTTGAAAAAATAAGTCGACCTGAGTTTCTTACTGGTTCTTCTCAGGAACGGCGTAGGGTTTGAACCAGTAGTAGATTTTTTTCTCTCATGTCAGACGATTCGAAAGTGCTTATTAATAAGCTTACTTGAATAAAGAATAGTTTGACTTTGACTTTGACTTTGAAAGGTGAGTTTACATCAAATTTCGCTCGGAATGCTCATTCTATCCCCAGTACGAAATCCGTTCGTTACACAAAACATAATTCAAGTAAAATTCGTTAATTTCGTGGAGTGGGGGATAGAATGAGGATTCGCTCGTTTGGTGTAAAGTTTACACTGTAAGTACCTTGAGCAAGCCTCAATTGGTTATGTAAAGTTTTCCAAGGGTATGATTATTATATTTTTCCCTGATGGCCGTAGTCTAATACGTTCGTCCGCAATCAGTACAATGAAATAGAAAAAAAAAAATCTGTCAACGTCAATGTCACTCGTCGTGTCATTTCATTCATGTTTTTTTTTTCTATTTCATTGTACTTGTTGCAGACGAAAGCATAAGGCTCTATTCAGCCATAAAACGGCACAAATTTAATGTCATCTCATTCACATAAAAAAACTGTGAACAAATTAAAGGACATAAAAATAAAAGAGCCGCATTTTCTTGAGCCTTAAGACGACTGCTATCAGGGAAAAATATAATAATCATACCTTCAGAAAACTCTACATAGCCAATTCTATTCTATCTAGCCACGGCGTTACATTGCTTGTACAGATATTTTTGAGCACCGTCGTCGGCCCGATATATCTGACGCTGTACTCATCAGCATAGCCATTATTGGCCATATCGTGTCGGTAATGGGTTTACGAGTCGTAATAAAGCGGCGATTAACGCTTTTATAACATCTATACAGCTTTCTCTTGTATTGTGCATAATGCTTTGCACTTTAATCTTTTTTGACAGAAAGGGTGGAAATAATTTTCTACACCACTTATTCAGAAATATATTTTTTCATCACACTTGCTGTCTAATCGCGCCATTGCTTGCATGCATAGCGGGAGTAATAGAAAAGTGAAGTTCCCTAGGGAGTAATAGGAACGGGAGTAATAGGAATGTCAGTACGTCATTTAATAATATTTTGTCTTAAAACTATTTCTTTTGTCGGCAAGTGTGATGAAAAACATTGTATGCATCACGGTCGGTAAGCGGAATACTAACTCGAGTCATTTAAAGCCCTCCGCCTACGGCGTCGGCTTTCTAACACTCTCGTTAGTAATTCCGTACTTACCTCCCTTGATGCACAAATTGCACAATGTACTATTAGGATAAATTGTTAATAGTACGAAACCCTTCGTGCGCGAGAACGATTTGCACTTTGCCGGTTATTTCTAAAAGGGCGTAAAAACTATAGCAAAAAGTCACTTTGAAATATTAATTACACAGATATTATACAGAACTGAAACGTATTAACACTCTATGCGACTAAGTTAATACCTATATCGTCGGGAATAGTGCAATATCACGTATCTAACACATGTCAATAAGATTCTTATTTCAAACATACTTCTATGGAATCTAATGTTTATCTGCATGTGTTAGTTAGGGCTTGTACATTAATCACGTCATACTGTTTAGGGGGAGGGGGGGTCAAGAAAAAATCACCAATTATCACCATAGGGGTGGGGGGGGGGTCAAGAAAAAATCACCAATTATCACCATGGGGGAGGGGGGGTCATCGGACAAATCACGTGTAATTTTTTGTTACTCTGCTAAATTTATACTTTTTTAAAACACTTATTAAATAAAACCAGATGTCAAACCCTGAACTGAGTGTTTTTTCCCATCACGTGTGCTCAATAAAGTTACGTATATTCAGGTGTTGTTAAAAGAGGACTACTTAAGCGATAAATTACACGTCATATTGGCTAGGGGGGGGGGGGGGTCCTAAAAATATCACTAAATATCACCTTGGGGGATGGGGGGGTCTAAAATAGGCCAAAATCGTATGACGTGATTAATGGACAAGCCTTTACGTGGTATTGCACTATCCCCGACGATATTTGGTTTAGTTGACAAGCTATGAGTATATGTCAAATTATGGACTATATTTTCCTTAGACGTAAATACATAAATGCCTCTTCGTAATGTCCACGCTCGCCGTAAACATATTGCTCCCTTGTGACATAATTTATTTTAGCTGAATAAAAATATACTGCAATTCGGAGATAGCGTGTTTAGCAAGTGTTCAAGAGACTTCCCCATTGTTCTTTCGTAGCGAAAGTGAAATTTTTACAGCGGAAAGTTTGTTCTATTTTATTTATTTCAAATGACTTGTTTTCGTATCAAGCCCGGGGAATCTACATTATGCCGAAAGTGATACCTAAATAGTTCTGAGTGCTTAGACAAGTTGCCAATCGCTAACGCTTAATCGTCAATCGTAAACGAAAGGCAGCTTACTGTCTTTGTCGCACTAATATCAAAGAGTGATAGAGAGGGAAAACTACGATACGCTACAAGCGTTAGCTGGCAACTTGGCTAAACATCCTGATGTTGTGCATAAAAGATTAATTATGGCGCCTGTACACATTTGCCTAATGTAGGCCAATCTAAGGATTCAGTTTCCTTTAAACATAAGACTCATAAGAGTAAAGTAATCATGTGACTTATGTTATGACTATGAGGGTCCCGATTTTAACATTTATCGTATTTGGGCATTTTCACTTCTAGGGACTTAGCTTAATTCTCACAAAAAAGTTAACTTCGATGTCAGCTTTGTAACGACAATTAAGCATTAAATATTAACAAAAATATTTTTTTATCATTTAATCCAGAAAGAATACGCGCTTATGCAATATAAAAACATGAATAAAGTGGATTTACGTAAATATTTCATGCTTAATTGTCGTTACAAAGCTGACATCGAAGTTAACTTTTTTGTAAGAGTTAAGCTAATTGGGTGTCCCTAGAAGTGAAAAAGCCCATTTACATACATATTTGTAAGAACGTGACGGTACCTAGTAACGACAAACCCAGGACCAAAATAAACCGACAGATAAGTAGGCCTACATTAGTCCTGTGTGTACCGGCGCCTTTACAATGAAACCTCTCTCTCTCGCTCTTTCTTCCTTTCACTCTTACCGGCTTACATTACATTACAGTGAGTATGTTCTTCGATTGCGGGTACATATTAAAATAAATACAAATTTATTTGTAAATACACATATCTCTGAATTGATAACATACGAAGCCCGAGTTTGAATAGCGTATCTTATCGCTTATCGATAAGTTTTGTGAGTCAAGGCGATACCGGCTTGATTGCCTACTTCCTAATTATTCATATGAAGAAAGCGTGTAGTATTGAGAAATAAGGTCAGACTAAACGTTTAATCAAATCTATCAGCTATGATTGTGTTCATTCTTAGAAAAAAACGTACAAATTCAAACATTTTTAGTATTCAATATTAAGTCTTTTTGCCCAAATTTTCCATACTAAACTTAAGTTTCCGTAAAGGTGCGTTCAAATTAAAAGAGCATTCGCTGTTCTAACCTCCCACTCTACGAAATTCGATCAGTACACAAAACGTGATTGGTTGATTTCGTAGAACGGGCGCTAGAACAGCGAATGCTCTTTTGGTTTAAACGCACCTTTACGCGATGCTCGTACTATATTATATTGATCGAATAAGCTCGTAATTCTGATTCGAATGAGTCCAGATTCTGTGGTCCAGGCAAGTCAGATCTGGAAGAATCAGGTTTTTGGGTTTATTTAAAAAGGCTCCTAAAAAGCATTTTACTACTCTAATTATAACTACTAAGCATAATTTTTTTCCAAAAAAAAACCGAACTAACTTTGAACCAGACAAAGATCCTAGACTAGGTACAGCTTCCCACTCAGAAGTCAGTATGACCATAATAATTAGGTATCGTATGACCTTTATACAGGGTGTAATCGATAAGTGTTTACAGGCCATCATTCCGTAAATATGAGAGATATCAGATTTTTTTTTGTGCATTACCCAACGAGTAAAATTACACTAATAACTTTTTTGAAATAAAATGGAAAATATCTCAAATATTAATTCAAACCCTCCAATACATTTAGTACGTAACCGTTCATTCAAAGACTAGTTTAATACGAATATTTTTTTATTAAGAATAAATGTTAGATTAATTGTTTCATTAACGGTAGTATTATTATTTTATTACAATGTATTCCTACAAATAACGAATCCCTAACAGTTTTATCTCTTACGACACCCGACATTATTTAAGGCTGTAAGTCGTCATACTAAATGTATGGGAGCGTTTTAACTTAGTATTTGTAATATTACTTCATCTATTTAGAAAAGTTATTAATGTAATTTTACTCGTTGGGTAACGTAATTTCGATATCAGTTAAAAGTTTTCTGATATTATTCGTATTTACGGAATTATGGCCTGTAAACACTTATCGATTACACCCTGTATACGCTACAACGCGCACCACTGCTGCACACTGTACGGCACGTGAACGAGCGCGCGCATCGGGTGTAGCCCAGCTTTAACGTTTTTTCACGCGGTCAGCTCAAGGCATACAGTATATGGGCCAATCAACTTTTCGATCGACATATTTTCTGTCTGCTGCGTTACTTTTCATGAAGTTACAAATGTACGCCAATTATAGTACATTGTGCATCAAGGGAGGTAAATACAGAATTACTAACGAGAGTGTTAGAGGGCTTTTAATGACTCGAGTTAGTATTCCGCTTACCGACCGTGATGCATACAATGTTTTTCATCACACTTGCGGACAATAAAATAAGGTTTAAGACAAAATATTATTCTATGACGAACTGACATTTCTATGACTCCCTAGGGAATTCCACTTTTCTATTACTCCCGCTACGTATGCAAGCAATAGCGCGCTTAGACAGCAAGTGTGATGAAAATACTATTTATACGCATGTATATTTACAATGAAAAACAGTTGGAACCTAAATGTATCGATGTGAACTTGTGTGGGACCTGTACAATTTATAAGTATTTTCTCTATCAAACTTGATGAAATTGTCACAGACCTGAGTTACGGGATAAAATAGTGTCGATGGAAAAGTTGATTGGTCCATCTATCTAAGTAAACACACAGTAATATGCCTAAAATTTCAATCATACATTTCAAGCACCCGTCCTGTCACTCCAAACAAATAAAGCCGTGTGGTGACGGCAACAAGAATACAATTTGTCACCACCCCAACTCCTCCTGCGGGTGGCGTAAGAGTCGACGTGTGGGATTGAAGTGTCACTGACCATTATTTGATCAAAGATTGATGATGGGCAGCAGCGTCATCACAGTGGACACATTACTGCGATCGCCAATCCGCTTGCCCAGCGTGGCGATTATGGACATTTACCGCCTAATGCGTACATACGCGTAGTTAATAGGAGAGGCCTACGTCCAGCAGTGGAGTATCATAGGCTGATGATGATGATGATGATGTCCTGTCACTCCAACGAACGCGTCATTAGAGTGATAGGAACAGATGAGAGGCTACTTCAGTAGTAGAACTTGTCACTGTATACGACATAATGTTCCCCCACAACCATTCATCGTGACATTTCGACGGACACATTACGTTTCACCCTTACTATCTGTTTGTTTGAATAAACTTGAAATAGGTACATACGAGGGGTGATTCAAAAGTAATGATAATCAGTATGAAAGACACATAAAATGTTTAATAAAATAATTTATTTTTCTACGTAATCTCCTACCAAGTCTACACATTTAGACCACCGTTTCTCCAGGCCACGAATTCCTTTTAAAAAAAAAATCATTTTCTTGACCCTCTAAAAATGCCTCCACAGCGGCTATTACCTCACCATCATTCGAAAATTTGTTGCCTCTCAGATCTTCCTTCAGCCGTGGAAAGAGATAAAAGTCGCTAGGGGCTAGATCTGGCGAATATGGGGGGTGTTCCAGCAATTCGAACCCTGAATCACGGATGGCAGCCATCGCAACACGGGCCTTGTGGGGCGGTGCGTTGTCCTGGTGAAACAGGATGCCTGCTCGAAGTTTACCCCGCCGCTTTTCTTTAATGGCTTCTCTCAATCTGCGTATTTGGTCAGCGTAGTAGGAGCCCGTAATAGTGGTTCCCTTTTCCAGGTATTCGATCATTATGACTCCCTCAGCATCCCAAAACACGGAAGCCATGACCTTACCAGCGGAGCTTGCTACCTTGAATTTCTTCGGTGTAGGGGAAGACGCTCGCTTCCAGGTCATGGATTGCTGTTTGGTCTCAGGATCGAAATGGTGGATCCAAGACTCGTCCATGGTTACAAACCGACGCAAAAATGTTTCGGGGTCAGTTTGATATTTTTCAAGATTAGACTTTGAAATCTCATATCGTATTTTCTTTTGTTCAGCCGTTAACATTCTAGGCACCCAACGAGCGGAGACTTTTTTCATGTGTAGTTCATTAGTTAAAATCCTTTGAATGCTACTAAACGAGATGCCTGTGAGCTCAACTAGATGCCTGATAGTCATTCTTCTATCTGTTAAAACGAGATCATGAATTTTTTTGACATTTTCTTCAGTAAGGGCGACAGATGGGCGGCCTTCGCGATGTTCATCTTGAGTGGATGTTCTTCCCAAGTTAAACTCCTTTGACAAGCGTGCCACTGTGGAATACGGCGGAGCGGACTCCCCCAGTGTTCCCACTAATTCAGCGTGTATACCTTTAGTACACATTTTTTTCAAGCAGAAGTATTTAATAACCGCTCTCACCTCAGTTTTCTCCATTTTTGCGTTATTGTTCCGACTATTCGTAAAGAAACAGCTGCAACTCTCTGACAGATACATATTTTTTAATTATTTTTTTTTAAATTAAGTAAGGAGTCTTTGTGGCCAGTAACGCCATACCTATTTATTTTAATCCGATGCAATAAGTATTCAATTATCATTACTTTTGAATCACCCCTCGTAGACAGCCACGACCAAGGAACAAATATTTGTGATAAATAAATACACAAATAATGCCCTCGCCGGCATTACTAGCTAGGCTAGCTACTTAGCTAGGCTACGGAGGCTGATTTGCTGGTATTTTACCACTATAGATGGAGTACACACTATTTTGGAGGTATACGTATTGATCGCGGACGCTGGTTCGAAAAATTTCTGACATAGGTACTTAATTTGTTTATAGCGAGTACATACGTGAGAGCGGTGAAAATTTCCGGATTAAATAGCGTTTCTTTCGGATTTTTTCGGAAAAATAAATGAAAGTTTCCACTTTAATTTTAAACTCTAAACCAATGTGAATCAGGTCTAATTTCACTTATACGAGGATAACGCCAACGACTATTTTCATCAAGGAAAAGTCAATTGAAATAGATGGAAAGGAGTGACAGTGATATTGATTATTTCTGTAAAAACCCGAAAAAAACTAAATTTTCATACAATCCCGAAAAAAAATTAGATTTTTTCCGACATTTTCAACGTTACGTAAAACGCACGGTAAGGGTATTTATTGCCCGGCAACAAAAAGCACCGCGAAATATCTTAAGTGGCCCCTTCCCCGCTGCAGCCAATTTGGATTATAGGTCAAAGAGCGTCGTCATGGCAACCGTGGACATTGGAGATATATCCTTGATACAATCAGTAGGTTCTCGTCACCTCACCGAAAACTACGAATACTAACGGCTAGGATATTCAGCATTCACGGTATTTCATTCCAGTTTTTCAATATCAGCATTTCGCAAAAAGTTTATACATGTTAGTCATGTCTTGGATTTTGAGGAAAATTGGTAGGCTGGTACAAAAAATGTATAAGTGCATTTCTCCGAGCGTTTCAACCGCTGTGACTTCGGTGGCAACATTATTACCCGATTTCCGTGGGTATCTCATAATTTTTTTGTATATATACATTATACATATATATTGTTAGTCGTAGTTGACAACTACCAAAATATCCAAAAAAATATGAGATACCCACGGCAATTGTGTTTCTTAACGGGACCTTACGGCTAAGTGGCGCCAACGTTTTCGAGAAAACCCTCATTTCGAAGACGTAATCCAAATGATTTTTTTTTTTGAGAATTGCTCAATTACGTAAATTCTTCGAATTACCATTCTTTATATTAAGTTCTGAATTATTTATATTATAAGAAACCATCTATCTAGTAAAAACAAGATGGATGTCCTCAAGGGGAAAGAAAATTGGAGATTCACATAGGTAGGTCTAGTTCATAATCATTTATACAAATTTTCAAAGGATTTAGGTGAAAAATGTATACATATTTATGAAATCTGTCTGAAGATTAATCTAGAACACAACAATAACTGAATTTATAACTTTATATACCAGTTACATAAACACGCGAAACGAGAGAAAGCGTATTATCACAGAGCGATAACGTATCTCGTCGCGGGGAGATAATGTATAAAAAAATGTGAAAAACCTGGTTACTTTTTCGTGGAAAATACTAAGAAAAGAGAAAACCCAACTCTAGTGAAATTACAAACAGGATACATCAGCTTTTACCATGATAAGATCGAGCTATAGCTATAAACAATTGAATGTGCCGATAAAGTAGGAACAATTATCTACTTTATTGAGTATCAAGGTCGGTTTTATTTATCAAAATGCACTAAAACAATAAATAAAAGTAAAAGTTACATTTCCAGTGTTTTTGTCAGGTGTTATTGATGGATTTTTTGCTATGGGACCAACATAGAAATATTCAAAAAAGTATACACGGTGTTTCATAAGTTTTTATTTGTTCATTATGATTATTATTTATAATACGTTTCACGAAATCTAATTGTTAAACATCGCTTGAGCGCGTTTCATGCTAAAGTTTGTGGGTATGTCATGGTCACGATATGTCAGCAAGCTTTGACAACTTGCGAATGGCACTACTGACAGTGACTGACGCCAGCAGAGATTGTGGTATTTCGTTCGTATAGGTTTGTAAAATCGCATGAAATACGATATTTATACATTAGGCGCCAATGGCGTTGATCCTATGGTAGATCTACCTATTTTCCGCTCCTGATTCTACCAATTTTTTGCATGTCTACCCGTTCTACCAGATTGTATGTGACAGCACTGTCGCTTCCTGAAGAATACTGGTGAAAACATTGAGGTAACCTTAGCTGAGACTGTCCATTTTAGCCCGAAATGCCTATCTTTAGTCTTGGTTATGTCTGTATTCGGCGCGGTCGGTCGAGTAATTAACTTCGCTCGACCGTGCGCCTATTTTTATAAAAGCTGACATAAATTACACTCTCGCCTCATGTTTCATGCAATGTAACTTGTCAATCATTTTAGGTTATATAAATTGGTTACGGTTATTTCATATTTAATACATCCTGTAGGAACATAATACTAAAACAGCACTACACTAATCGAATAACCCGCCCGGCGTCCTCCTTTGCTGGTGGTGGGACCTCGTGTAGGGTCCGCCCGTATAGCTACCACCGTCTTACCCGTTAACCTGCCACTAAATAGTTAGTATACTGTGTTCCGCGCTGGCACTGAGGCAATCCATCTAAGTCCTCAGGGTAGGCAGCGCATAGGCGATTTTTTGGTCATTACGTCCATGGACCTCAGTTCCTGCTTTCCATCAGGTGGGCTGAGAGCTCAGTTTTCTACCTTCGTCACATAAAACAAAAAAAACTCCCGGCGCAAAGGTACCCATAACACTCGCAGCATTGCTGGCCTGTACCGCTATGGATAACCTATGCACCAGAAACGCCCCGGAGCGAAGGTAGAGGCCTCTGTCCCGCAAACGTCGTCCCACCTCTTAGATCTCCTGTAGGATTCATTCAATCATCATTGTCGGAGTGTGTCTTGCTTGGTTCTCTAGGTGATATATGATGTTTCATGGCTCAATCAAGTTTTTCTTGAGTCTTTTTGCTCTAGTTACTACTTACTACTACTACTACTAGTTACTACTTTCTTCTGGGTCACCCTTAATCACAATTTAATTAGGATAACACCTTGACCCTTACATTATGTCATCATCTCAGTTCACTGCTCGACGTAGGTAGGCCTCTCCTATTAACGATACCTATAGATGCATTAGGAGGCCTGGTTCCACTATGATGACGCTGTGACCCATCCTCATCTATCAACGAATGGTCAGTGACACTTCAATCCCTTAATCGATTCTTACAGCACCCGCTTATACTATGTAAAGCCTACGAACAAATAAAACATGGAAGCCGCACGCCATACTAAATTGCTTTTCAAAAACACCAACAAGTGACACCCCCTCTTCAATTCAATATCAACCTATAAAAACTTAAAACTCCTTTTAAAAGTAGTTGTGACTGGTCCATCTAAGTTTTGATTGGCTATATTCTATAAACATTTGTCAAAGATGTTGCGCCGAAATATGCGCGGTGTTAAGAAAAACACTATGTCCAGCCGGGCATTTCTCAGAGCATAAACGAACATCTCATTCATCTGGTCACGTTTTTTTGGAAGTGGCTGAATGATTTGAGGTTGGTTTTGGTTGTCTTATAGAGAAACGGGTGCTGTATCTGACGACCGAAAATGGTACCAAATGATGCAGCCACTGTCAAAAAAACGTGACCAGATGAATGAGATGTCCGTTTACGCTCTGAGAAATACCCAGCCCATCTTATCCCCCTATAGTATGTCCCCCAAGTTTTTTTGAGCTGGCGTTAGACGTCTATGTTATATATGGTCGCAGTGTAAAGCACATGACATGTGTCGCCAACCCCGTCTATTAATACCACAGTGGCGGAAATTGGGGCGAATCGATACCAGTTGTACATCAGGACGTGGGCATGTAAAGGAATACATTTCGACCTAGTTCGGAATTCTTGGCGGGAGCTTATTAGATTTGTTTGGTTTCACTACGATATTGGGTGACTTTCGAGACTCATTAAAGTGCCTAGAGGCTTCATGTTTCTAGGAAGTGTTTCACCAGCAGTTTTATTCACTAAGGAAACCGCCTTGCTGTCAGCGCTGTGTCAGCGCTGCGGCAGCGTCGAGCCTAAAAATGGTACTCACTAATGTACTTTAAACTACACTAGTGCTCGGCGACGAATGCGGCGTGAGCTGGAACTAAACTGCGTCGAGAGTTTGACGTTTAATGTACGAACTTCGTATTCTGTAACGAAAAACAGCGACGAACTCGCCCACAACCTCGCTCACAGCCTCGATTCCTAATGTCAAATAAAACAGCTAGGATTTTAGACAAGGCTATCTCGACGTTGAGCTCGTTGACGAACGCAGCGTCGAATGCGTGAATAAGAGAATAGCATAGCAGCTACCGATGATTTCAGTCGGCCCATATGATAAGGTCGCCGGGACACGCTGGATGCAGGTCGCATCTAACCGGTACATGTGGTCCAGAGGGGAGGCCTATGTTCAGCAGTGGACGTCTTATGGCTGAGATGATGATGATATGATAAGTCACACAGAGCCACTTTTACTATGGGATCAACACAGATATCGCGAATTTTTTTTAATGCTAAAATGTCAAGATCATACACACTAATAAAAATTACATATTTTAAACATCACAATATGTTAAAGCCTAATTCAGATTAACAAAAATTGGTGTTGGTCGCTTTCTGCTAAACTATGGTTAGTTGGAGCTTACCGTGGGACATGGTGGATTTGCGTAAATTAGTTCCATGATATCTTTATTCCAATACTTTAGAAAGTATTCAATTAATAGAGACGTTAAAGAAAAAGCTAACCTGGCTTTTAGGAACGTCCATTACTCCTCTGATTTATAGCGGAAACGTAAATAGAACACGTACCTTAGGGATCTCCACTTAACACTATTAACCTTTTGGCTATCGACTGACAATCTACTCTGAGTACATACACACTGTCTAGTTGTATACATATAAATACCTTGGTACAGTCGCATCCAGAAATAGACTGTACCTAGCAAAAAGTTTTTATACATTTTACATTGCAACAATTTCTAAAGGTGCATTCAGACCAAACGAGCATTAGAGTGGGGGATAGAATACTATCCCCCACTCTACGAAATCACCGACTCACGTTTTGTGTAACGATCGAATTTCGTAGAGTAGGGGGTTAGAATAGCGAATGCTCGTTTGGTCTGAATGCACCTTAAGGTAGCTGTCATAGCCGTCACGTTTCCGACAAAGTAGACTTTTTCGTGGAATGCACCAGAGGAAAGGCCTATGACGATAGGCTCGCTACGGCAATCGATTTTCAAAACCCGTGTCTTGTGGGTCAAAATTCTTTTCGTTGTTTTATTTTGTGTCCCTAAAAACGTGACGCAGTGGTGTTTTTTGTATGAGATGATGTTTTGTTTTCAATTTCTGATGTATGGATTTAAATCTAACGCGAAAAATAAATACAAGTGCACCGGGTTTTTTTAATGCACTGAGTCGAAATAGCAACTACAAGCGTGACAGTGTGGTATGAAACAAGACAACAACAAAAATTTGGTCCTTGTATCACTGACGAATTAAATCCAAATAACAATGTTGCCGCTGCGGTCATAACATGCACAATTGAATTCACAAATGTATGTGACAGATTCAGCGAAACCACTTGACCGAGTCCTATAAGGGTCGGATAGCTGTGTAGGAGGATGATTCAGTTGTTATTTGAAACAATGTTATATAAAGTGCAGTGAATGTACTGACATAAAACGTATCACACGATTTTAGCATTTGTAAACTTTGTAGAGCCACTTCTATAACAGGATTTTTAGAGTAATTTTATTTAGTAGGTTGCTAACAAGTATAAGGGCAGTCTCACGGTAAGCAGCTATCGTATCCGATGAACGTCTGCTATTGTCTGCTTATTCATAATACGTAAGCGTATTAACACGTTCGACACCGGTGACACAGCGACTGTGATCAATAAATTCTGACTCCTATGCCAGTGACACACATACGTGATCAAAATTACCGTACTCTAGTGCCACTAGCATAAATCAAGTTCGATGATTTTTGACACAAGTGTGAGTTGAATTTTTTTTTTTTCAGATATTTTTTTCCAATCAGACTAAAGAAACAATTCAATCAGACAAAGATTTCATTTTGTTTGTTTAGTCTGATTGGAAAAAAATATCTGAAAAAAAAAATTCAACTCACACTTGCCTACTAAGCTACTAACTACAAGAAAACTTATTTTGTTTGGTGACGGAGTTCAACAATTGATCGACGATAACTTTTAAACTAATTGCTATTTTGTTGTGCATTTTTTTTTGGAATCAAAATTTAGAAAATCAAGCATGTTTTTAAACGAATAGGAAGACTCATATCCCGACTACTTTTTTTTTCACAGGCCGATAAAGTTTAATTTACTGTTAGAAATCAGTAATGATGAACTAGAAAAATTATTAAAAAAAATGTTGTGTGGCAAGTGGGAGTTCAATTTTTTTTTTATTTATTACTCAACTAATTGTTATGTTAATTATAAAAAAAGCAATGCTATATTTATTGCATATTTTGTTTTAAATTTAACTTTTTAAGTAAATTTTTGGTATAAAACTAAACATTTTGAAAAACGTGATTTAAAAAAAAAACTGTCACATATTGGACTAAGGTAAATAGGGTTCAAACTCTTCCAATTAGTCTCCTTTATCAGAAATTCCTACATCGTTATCCCAAACACCCTGTATATTAATCCTTATTAATATGTGGGTAAGACTCACCATTTTCACATTGAAATTCGAAACGAGAGACGATGTTTTAAAACACGACCGAAGGAATTGTTTTCATTAAATCGACACGAGTTACGAATTTTTTTTACGCCCATTTTTAGTATAGGTAGCCCTCCGAAATTTTGGACCTGACGTAAAATTACCCACTTCTCGCCCTAGAGCCTAAAAAAGGCACCATCTGTACTAAGAATACATTATTAGAGGCTTGCTCAGATATTTGTGGCTCGTTGCCCCTCCGATCTATCTGACGCCGACTATACACAATGCCCATTCCAGTCAAGATTAACTCAAACGTCCTTCTTTCAATTGACTGGCGCCTACGCCACGGAGAAATTTAATACCCGAAACTTATTCCAAAGCCACGAACCGTAATTCCTTAGAGACAGAGTGGAGTTTCCAATAGCAGAAAAAAACATCTAATATTCCCGATGTTTCTATTGGGAGAGACAACATTTTGCGTTTTAAAAATCGAGCCACCGAAACTGATATTACATTACATTACCATCTCGTAATTTAATTACGAAAGAAATATAAAACCGACTCAGCTCCTACCTAACGTTTTGAAGGAGTACATAATTTTATTTTGAATGGTTTGTATACAGGGTGGTCAGGGTGGCAAGTAAGGGTTTGAGTTTATTTGGGCATGAAGAATAAGCCCGTTAAAGGTTTTTTTTTATCAATTGATACAAGTCTTAAAGTTTTAGAATTAGTCGTTCTAAGTACCTAGTTCCTAGACTTCCTAGTTATAGTAGCGCCTAATCTTGTAGACGAAAATCGACCCATATGAAACTTACAAAAACCTATTCCATTCCTAAAACCTCGCAGGCAATGGGATTGCATTTATTATACGACTACGTTGCACATTGATTGTAAATACAAATAAAAAAACATATACCTAAACTTGACGTCGGAGAAAATGTGACCCAGTAAGTAGGTCAGGAAGTAGGACTTAATGTTTTGACTGTTGTAAGTACCGATAAAAATAAGTATCTCTGAACTCAGAAGTAGGTACTTCTAATGTAGTAACAGTAACTGAATGACATGTGGATGAGTCAATCGGGAGTGAGTCAAAGTGAACATATATATACCGCTTTACGGCTAGCGCTGTTTGGCCCGCAGTTGATAGAATAATATACGTGTATACTGCCGGCTTGCGTTCTGCTAGAGGGTGCTGGCTGCGCCAGCGAGGGCGGAGGGAGAGAACTACCCTCGTAGTCACTTTTGTCAAAAAACGGGTTTTTATGCAACACTCACTATGTTACTATAGTTGGAAATTTCTAAGAATTAACTTTTGACAGTTATAGATTAAACCTTATTAATATGAGGGTAAGGCTAACCGTTTTTCCGATAGTCTTAACGTCATATAATACAACGTGTTACACGAGCCACTGAAAACCTTGAACGGTGTGATTTGATAGGTTATACTGAACAACCTTTACTACGGAGCTAACCCAGAAATCACAAAAAAAATTTGGCTCTTCCATACAAAATGTCGTGATCGATCGGTCAAAATGTATGAAAACGACAAAGTTTTTTTTTAGATTTCGTGATTGGCCCCATAGTAAATGTTGTTCAGTGTAGCCTACTAAATAACCCCGTTCAAGGTTTTCAGTGGCTCGTGTAACACCCTGTATATGGCTCATTTCTAAAGTGTTAAAAGTTAATTCTTAGTTTCCAACTATAGGTAATAAGGGCTCGTCCACTGTCCACCGATGCAATACCTAAAACCGTTTTCTAACCAGGTGGCACTGACCAACCACAATCACCAGCCTGTGGTCAGCACCCGCAAGCAGAGCGCAAGCCCGCAGTACACGTCGGGCTTTGGTCGCGGGTATCCATCAGTCTAACGCAACTAGGAACAAAAAAAAAATCATATTTTACTGACAAACGGGTCTTAATCGCGTAAACTTACGTTTAATTATATCCTGACGTTTCGGGCAGGATATAATTAAACGTAAGTTTACGCGATTAAGACCCGTTTGTCTGTAAAATATGAAAAAAAAAATTATATGGACTTTACATGGCAAATCATTGCCACAATACTAAAACAAAACGTCAGTCGAGTTTATCTGTCAAGTCAACTGTCAGCCATATTGTTTTGCTTGTCAATACGATTCGCATGTTTTGTTCTTTAAATTTCTTTCGATTTCTAGATAATTCAGGTGTCTTGGCTTTCTCGAGTAGTGAATGTGATTTACGTGAATACGTTTTAATAAAATGCCACCGAAAAGACGGTTTATAACATGTGAAATTTGTGGAAATAGATCTAGTCGTGAAAATCGCGAAAAAAGATTGTTTATGGCGAAATTTCCCTTGGATGAAAACCGGTAAGTATTGCTATAGATACTTTTGATCATATTTTTGTGCAGCAGGCTATATAAATAAAGAAAATTTGATATTTAATATCCCTTACATTGTGTACTAGAGATGTACCGTAACTATCGATATCCGTGCAAATAATTACATAAAGTGGAATTTTATAATAAGCTAATGCAATTTAATTAGTTCCTAGTTTCCTCAATAGGTTAATTTGTATACATTTTAAATTTATAAAGATGTATATATCTTCTGAAATTAGTTATATGTATTACTTTATTCCATAATTGTACTTCTTATGATAAAAAAATATTGTATTACATAGCTTGTTTATTTGTTTTTAATATATTAAGTAAATAAAATAATAATCAAACAATTTTTTTGAACACATTCACTGAAAAATTACCTGCTATCTATACATGATAAACATTATTCCCCTTTTTTGAGACCAGTAATCATTTAAGGTCCTTGAATAAACTAAAATGTTACTCAGTTTTAATTAATGTTTCAGATGCCGGGAGTGGGTCAAATTTGTGGGAAAAGAAGATTTATTATATGTTCCAATAGAAAAATTACATACATTGAAATATATATGTGAAGATCACTTCGAGAACAGAGCTTTTAATAAGAAAAAAAATCGTCTTAAAAAGTCTGCCATACCAACAAAAAATTTAAAAGCTGATCCACTTTCTGATGAATTGCTGCTTAACTTTCCAAGTCATGTTTATTCAAACATTGACATTGCTGCGAGTCATGATCCGGTCATATGTGATAATGAAGTATCACTACATCAAGTAGAAGCCATTGGTGGACTTAGTAAATCAGGTAATTCTTTAACCTCAATTTAGCAGTTGTACCTATAAGGACAATTAAAGGATTAATTACTGTATTTTTAATATTTACAGAATCATATATTCCTGAACAGCAGCTATCATCTCAAGCCATACCATTAAAACATGTTAAAGCTGTCCCACTCTCCGGTGAAATTCCGCTGAATGTTTTTGGTAATGTTGAAGTGAATGACAACGAAGTATTACTACCACTAGCTGAAGCAATAGCGGGGCCTAGCAACTCAGGTAATTCTTAGTTCTAGGTAATTCCCAGTTTAATCTCTTGAAGTATTTTAATCATAGTTTTAATCAATCAATCTTCAGTGTTTTAATCATAATCTCTTGCTTTGAATATTTACAGAATCATACTTTGATGAACAGCGGCTTATATCTCAAGGGTTGAGTAACAAAAAAATATCCCGATCACTTAAAAGAAAAAGGTCACACAGTTCAGGTAAATAAAGCTTATATACACACAGGTGACTTCTAATTTCAGGGACAAAATATAAGTATTATTATTTTTTAAATATTAGCTTCCGTTTTGGTAGCATTTACTTATCTATATAAGTATGTTTATTGTCGCCTAGTACCCATAGTACAAGCTTTGCTTAGTTTGGGGCTAGATTGATCTGTGTGAGATTGTCCACAAATATTTTGTTTTTATAATTATTTTAAATACAACTATCATATAAACAATAAAACAAGCACTTATAATTGACACACTGTTCTTTAACATTTTCAGAACAAATGTTGAGAATTAGAATTTAGGCATCTTAGAGAAAATAATTCCTTGCGACCAAATTCATTTAATTGTTTAATTGATTTTCACAGAATCAGTTACATCAGGCCAGCCGCATATACTTGACCATGATTATTGCACAAAAAAGAAGAGCATCCTTCAATCACCTAACAGAATAAAAATATCTCGCACAGGTAAACAACACCGTGTATTTATATCTGCCTATTTTTGACTTAAATTCTGGGTTTTTTTTAGCTTTAAAAAAACTTTTAACAGGCCAATAAGTTAATCTTTATTCTAATGCCGATTTTTTTCTTAATGTTTGTGTTTTTTATTGAAATTAATGTTTAGTTATTTTTTTCTTACAGATTTAGATGTTACACCTCGAAGAAAAAAATTACTGAAAAAAATTGATTTATACAAACAAAAAATTTCAATTTTGCGAGAAGGAAATATAATGCCCCGTATCAAGTCATTGGCACTAAAAACACTTATAAATGCATACATACGCAATCACGATAGAAATGCTCGAGGAATCAGAATCAGAATCAGAATCAGAAATCGTTTATTACCTATTAGTGTTTACATTTTTGTTCCCGCAGGATTGTGTCAGCTAACTTGTGTCTATATAGATCTGTGTAAGCTGAGGATGTTGTGTCACAAGTGTTGTGTTAGAAAATGTACTGTTATATAATATATATGTTATTTAGTGTTTTTGTATTATATTATAATTATTCTATTTAATCCGAAGAGGACGTGGAGCCGCTGCCCCTCGGGGCCAGCGCCTCATGTCGTTGTTTGGAACATACTGGATTTCACCTATTCTGTTATTTCTTAGCAACGGGTTAAATTCGCCGTGAGCTAGGTAAGCGTCTCCAGGTACTTCAAGGTCTTCTATTCCCAAAGTTGTGATCTTGTCCAACATTTTGCTATTCAGGTCTGCGGCTCGAAGGTGCCACGCCTCAAGGTCTGCAATTTCCCAGAGCGTTTCCGTTGGTAGGCGCCTTGAGAATTGGCCGGCACTCTTGAGCGCCATTCTGTATTGTCTCTCGATTTTTTGGAGGTTCGAGTTGCTGTACCTGGATAGTAGCTGTACCACTCCGTAGTCCATGATGGGAAGGATGCATGCTTGAATGATAGCTAGTTTTACTTCGATATCTGTTTTGGCGTAGAAACCAATTATGGGCCCTAGAGCACCTCTTACTTGTTTTAATTTTTTAACAATTTTGTCAGTATTAGGGTTCATTTTTAGAGTCTTATCAAAGATGACTCCCAAGTACTTTACTTCTTTCTTGTATGTGAACGTCTGGTTTTTAATTTTTACGGTTGGTTTGTAATTCCTTTTATTTGTGAAAAGAATGCACTCTGTTTTGTCTACATTACATTTTAGACCCCATCTGTCATAGTAGTTTACAACGGTTTCAGTCGCCCATTCTGCTCTTATAGTTGCGTGATCTGGGTTGCACGCTCTGTTTAAAATGCATAAGTCGTCCGCGTATTGAGACAGTTTCAGACCTCGGATTTTATCATGACTATCCCATATGTCGTACACATATAAGTTGAATATGACAGGGCCTAGGATCGATCCCTGAGGCACGCCGTGTGGCAGTTTCTTTATTTCTCCATTCATGGTACGAAATTTTCCTGTTATAGATCTATCTTCAAGGTAATTTTCTATTATTTTTATAATATTATTAGGAGCATCAGCATTCTGTAGTTTCTTAATTAGGCCTTTGTGGTTAATCGAGTCAAATGCTTTGCTGAGGTCTGTGCATATCATAGATACACTTTCCCCAACCGCAAGTGCATCTGTTATTATCTTACCAGTGCGGAGAATCTGTGTAGCGGTCCCTCTAGATCTGGTGAAGCCATGTTGAAACGGCGGTTGCATTTTGTCCACTGTGCCTTGTAACCTTGAGAGTATTAGCCTTTCACATAGCTTTCCCATTATATTGAGTAACGTGATTGGTCTATATGAGGTAGCTTCCTTGTGATTCTTGCCGGTTTTGTGCAGAAATATGCATTCGCCTACCTTCCACCGTTCTGGGAAATAGCCCGTTGCCAGGACATAATCTGCTATCGGCTTGTACGCGTCGACAAAAACTTCTCCACCCAGTTTCAAAGCGTCCGCTTTTATATGGTCCGGGCCTGGTGCTTTTTTGTTTTTGAATTTTTTTAGTCCCAGGCGTATCTCTCTCGCTGATGTTCTGTCCAGAGGTTCGAAAGGCGTTGTCTTCTCGGAACCCTCATCTGTTGCGTTTATCTGGGCATCTTTTACTATAGCCGCTTCGACTAGCGCATCTATCGTTTCTTTTTCATTCGTGCATCCATCAATGTAAGGAAGTTTCATGTTAGGGGCTTTCATGCGTCTCTGAATATTCCACATCCTTGCTCTGCTATCCGTGGGGTCTTCGAGGGCTTTCAACCAACTCTGTTCTGTAAGATTTGTAAGAGCATCCTTTGTGGCTTTTTTGAGTTTGTTGTATTCAAAGCGCGCCTGTCGGGTTACCTCAGGGTTTACGTGGTTCCTTTTGTTCCAGGCTTGTATCTTCGCTCGGTTCCGTTGGTCTATCAGATCGTTTATTCCATCTGGTAAGAAATCTCTTCTATTGTACTCTTTGAGAGGCGCATGAGTATCCAAACTGTCTGTAATTGCCTTTTCTAATCTTTCAATATAGTTTTCGCATGATACGTTGTCTGTTATCGTTGGTAAATCGGAAGCTTTTCTGTACAGGGTAGTCATAAATGCTTTCCTAGTCTCCTCGCTTTCTGTGATCTTTCTCATGTTTCTTGTTAGATTTACCTCGCGGTCGACGTTAACTTTGACATCCAAGATCCAAGGTAGGTGGTCTGAACCGATGGACGAGATTTGTTTCGCCTTGAGGTCATCCACTTCTTGAAGTTGATGTGTCAAGATTGCAGCATCAAGTACATTGCTACCTTGGTTCGCTGGTCGCGATGGAAGTCCTGTGTGTTTTAATTTACATATTCCCTCCTGCTGTAGTCTCTTGACAAGGGTCCCGAGGCCTGCATCTCTGGAGTGTCCCAGCTGTCTCATTCGTAGGTTGAGATCTCCTATTACGAGCGACGGTTCCTCCATAAGCATATACTCTAGTTCCTCTCTAGCCTGATGTTGATCTGGGATTGGAATGTAGACCCCTTTTATGTTCATATATTCACCAGACCGGTGGTTAAAAACTAATTTGATCGCAACCCCCTCGATTTTGCAGTCTTCTTCTTCCCAACCTGGTATGAGTGCGGTTTGAGTCCACCTGATTCCCTTGGCTATGTACATTGCTGTGCCTAGGTGTGTTGCTATGCTATGCGTAAGCTTGTCATAATTCTTTATATCAAGTTTCACTTTGTCGAAGTTCACTTTGCACTCATTTATAATAATAATGTGAGGCAAGTGTTTTTCTGCTAGTACTTTTATTTCTGTAAACTTGTTTCGCATACCTTGGGCGTTAACGTGTAGTATCCTAAGTTTTTTGCTCGAGGAAAACGGTGGACACCGTTGGACACCGTTGCTTTTAAATCTTAATAAAACGTGCTTACTTAAATTTAACTTAAAACAAAGAGTGGAACCAGCCGACACAGTCCTTATTGAGAATATTTTGGTCCCTGTTGTTAGCAATTTTCAATTTCTAGGATTTACTTTTGATACTGGACTGAAATGGCAGAACCATATTGATAAGATATGTACGAAAATGAACTCTGCTTATTACTTAATCGCCCGTCTCATGCCCATTCTGTCGAAGGAAAATTTATTGATTGCCTATCATGCATATTGCCATTCTATTCTCACATATGGTGTAGATATTTGGGGCTTGGCAGCTGACAGGGACCGTCCATTTCTTATCCAAAAGAAAATCATACGAAAAATGGCACGGGTTGCTCCTGACACGCCAGCCCGCCAACTATTTAGAGACCTCGGGATCTTAACGCTGCCGTCCTTATTTATTCTTGAGGTAGGCAAGTATGTCAGGTACAACCTAGATACATTCTCAAAAAGAAATTGGAATAGTGATCGGTTTCAGAACAGCAGAAAATACGATCTAGAAGTACCAAGGCACAGATTAAAAAAAATGGAAAGCTGTCTTTACGTATTGGGGCCTCAGATATATAATAAAATTCCCAATGCAATCAAAGGTACTAAAACACGACTTTGCTTTACCTTAAAGTTCAAATCATATTTGTTACAGAAGGCCTACTATTCGGTGTCTGAATATTTGACAGAAAATTTGGCAAATTAAATATTGATGGTATTGTTTAATTTTTTTTTATTATTTTTTATTTTATGAATGTTATTATTTTTATATTAATTATTTACCTCTAAATGTTGATTGTTAATTGTGATTTTATTTTGTATTCCCATTTGACATTGATAATTATTGTATTTAAAACGTGACAATGTATGATTAATACGAAATAAATGAATATGAATATGAATATGAAAAGGCTTTGGCTATTGCTATATATAAAAAATCACCTCGCACATATAGACATCTACAGCATTTGATAGCATTACCTAGCATAAGAACATTACAAACTCTGCTTCAAAGCATAGATTTAGAGCCAGGGATCAGCTCCACTATTATGGATCATTTAAAAAAGAAGGCTGCAAAACTAAACGAAAAAGACAGGTTGTGTGCTTTACTGTTTGACGAAATAAGTTTAAAAAAACGTCTTATATACAATCCAAGAACAGACAAAGTAGAGGGATATGTAGACTTGGGTAAAAATCAGTGCAGGTCTTCAGAAATAGCAAATCATGCCTTAGTATTTATGATACAGGGTCTGCACAAAAAACTAAAGCAACCAATTGCATATTATTTTGTCAAAGGAACAATATCATCCCAAAACCTTGCTGGGATTATTAAGGAAATAATAAAGGCTCTCGATGATATTGGTTATAAAGTGGTTACCACAGTATGTGACCAAGGACCCACAAACATTGGAAGTTTGAATTTATTGAAGACGTGGTGTGGCGTCCCAACCTCATCCAATTACTTTATATCGGATGATATGAAAGTATACATAATGTTCGATGTACCACATTTATTCAAATCAATCAGAAACAATTTTCACAACGGAGGAGAAGTTATTATAAACGGAAAAAAAGGAAAGTGGTCTCATCTTTTACAAGTAGCGGAAAAAAACCAAAGCACGTTACATTTTAAAAAACTAACTTCTGTACACGTTAATCCTTCATTTCGCTCAAAAATGAAAGTAAAGCTGGCTGCTCAAGTGCTTAGTAATACCGTCGCTGCTATTTTAAAACTTATGGCGGAGAAATACGGCGATGATGTTAAAGCTCAGGAGATCTTGGAAACTGCCCATATCATAGAAGATCTTGACAAGCTCTTCGATTGCACTAATGGACCCTCGTCTAGAAAAGATATAATCAAGCAAAGAAGGGAGAATGTTTCGAAAAAAACAAACCATGTAGAATTGTGGAGACATCATAAACAAATAATCAGTACAATGTATTTCCTAAAGTCTGACAGCAGTTTAAGACTGAAGAACGTACGATGTGTACAGGGTTACGTAACTTCCTTAACATCATTGGAAGACATTTGGAAATATGTTGAATCCAAAGGATTCAAATACTTAAATCTTCGGCAGCTAAACCAAGATAGCTTAGAAAACCTTTTTGGCATGATAAGGCAGCATTGCCCTACAAATAGCAACCCAACGTGCCATCACTTCTCAGCTGCCTTAAAGTCAAATATACTGACTAAATTAAGTACGCCACTGAGTCGAGGAGCAAACTGCGAAGAGGACGAAAACGAAGCTGTGATAGACTTTGAGTATTTTTTTCAAAGTGTAAAAAAAACAGAAAAAACCGCAGTGCAATCATCTGAAGATGTTGAAGCTCCTGTTCTACGTCTATCAGAGGAAGCCGAAGTGCCAGTTGTACATTTACCCGATGATTTTGAATTTGAGGATGATGCAGAATTTCTGGAAATCGAAAACACCTTATTCCAAGCATTTGAAAAACAGCCTACTGTGTATGTCGCGGGATATTTAGCCTCGGTGGTACTAAAAAAATTAAGATGGCAATGTGAGGGATGCAAGTCAAGTTTAAAAACTCAAAACGAGGAACAGTGTGAGTCACCAATGTACAGCTACATTAAACTTCGGGAATGGTGGCAAGACAAAAGAAGTCTTACATATCCCACATTTAATTTATGCATGTTAGTAGACACAGTAACTTCATGTTTTGAAAACCAAGTTAAACCAATTCTTCATGAAAAAAATATCTCTCAGCAAGCAGTCACGATCATGTTAACTCAATGTGACAATTTTCAATGGATCTGTAATGATCACAAAGATCATCTATTGAATATATTGCTGGTTCGTCTGAGTCACCTTTTAATAAGGAATGAGTGCCACCTTCGAAATCTTTCTTTCGCAAAATCGGAGCAATCAACTGCCGATATGGTTAAAAAATCACAACAACAAGGCATCGCAAAATAATAAAATAATTAAAGAATTAAACTATGTACTGTTTTATTTCGGGTCCATATTTAAGTCTAATCATCTATTAATCCACTTGAAATATCCATTGTAACATACGACTTAAATATGGACTCAATCTTACTTTAACCTACTTATGAAAATTGTAATCGACATGACCCCATATTTCAACCTCCTTCATTTTATCGATATCGATAAAAAACGCAAATGTACAGCAGCTCCACTATTTTAGTCCGTTATATTGGTAGTATTGTTCTTTGACAGTTCTTTGTCGTTTATGTTGGTATGAGTTTGCCATGCAAACTGATTCCATTCGCTAGTATGGGAGTCCCGCCTCTTAAAACGTAGTGATTATATTCTCTTTGGTATCCATGATGATGATCTTCTAAATGGATCGAAACATGTCGAGCAATTATCAACTACGTGAGTAGCCCGTGTCGATAAATATTGAAATATGTAAAATGGGAATTAGATATTCCATAGGTCTGTTTACATTGCTCGCAATTTGTATTGTCAGCGATTTTATGGGTTGTTCTCTCGGCGTTTGAACCGCTTTCATTAGCTTCCTTACATTTATTCTAAAGTGAGCCAAAATAATGACTATTTTCAATCGTGATTGTATTGTACAGGGTACTATAGTATACAGTTTTATCAAATCACTGTTATTGTGGCTCATTTGTCTAGAATATGTGACGAAGTGAATGAAGCGGTTGAAACGCCAAGAGAACAACCCTAAATACATGTCACATGGAGGTGCAGCCCATGGTTCAACTAAATACAGAGCACCCACTAAGGGGTCCGCTAGGACTGGTGGGGCCCACTCTTTTAGATTAGCCGTAATGAACGATGTTTATTTACGATGTAGAGGCAGGAAGTGTGGCGTAGCGTGTGATATTATGATATATCCATTGATAAGTGAGTAAACTTTGACGTTTTATACTTTTAGGACTTAGGATTTTGTAATTTAATTGAATAGTCTAGCCTCGTCCTGCCCATCATTCTCAACTTGACGTATTGATTTTTTTAAATAATATAGCATTTCCTTTGTTTTGCATTTTACATAAAACATTTTTTTAGTATAACCTCAACTTTAACAGGCTTTTCATTCGTAATTTGACATAAATCGAATTTTGTACTTTGCGAATCACAATGGGCAGGACGAGGTTTATTATATTCGGAAAATGTTAAATGTCGGCAAAGAAGTAATCTAATTTTAGGTACCTAATATCTTACGAAATTAGGACTGGAAGGATACGACAACACAAAAAATATATTATTTGTATGACATTCATCAACAGATCACTGTCATCACTTATCAGTGTAACAAAAAACACGCATACCAACAGGCAGGCCTGCTACCGCGAACACCGAAGTTCATAAATTTCGGAGATTTATCTCTGTTACACCAACGAAGGCATCATTAGAGTGACAGAGAAAAATCCCCGAAATTTGCGCATTGGTGCATTCAAACTAAAAGAGCATTCGCTGTTCTAACCTCCCACTCTACGAAATTCGATCGGTACACAAAACGTGATTGGTTGATTTCTTAGAACGGGCGCTAGAACAGCGAATGCTCTTTTGGTTTAAACGCACCTTTACCATCAAAAAAACGGACAACGACAATTTCTAAGTTGATTTTTAATAGCACATATTTCGAATGCACTCACAGGAAGGTGCAAATCTCCATTAAAACCGGCACTAAAACACTTTTACTACCCACAGTGGCGTGTTTACGTTACTTTACATCGTGCTTTAAAACAAAAATGTACTAGGGACACATAAAACTCAGGCAGCCTCGCCGTTTTACTTCCGTACTGGCGCCCTATTTCCAAATGGGTACGATTTAAAAATAGGTAAACGGTTTTGAGTCTTGTTCCCGTGAAGGAAGATTCAGAATCTGTGGTATTTAGATGTGTGTTAAATCTGTATTTTGTTTCAAATCTTTACACAGTTGACTTGTAGTTTATTACTACTCTATTGCTGTTGTAACAGTCTTAATTTCGGGAATAGGTTTTTATTTTACTGTTGTCAAAAATATGTAAATAAAAGGGGTGTGTCCTATACCTACGAAATCATCATCAGCCTATGATAGTCCACTGCTGGACGTAGGCCTCTCCTATTAACTATGCGTATAGACGCATTAGGAGGTAAATGCCCATAATCGCGACGCTGGTCAAGCGGATTGGCGATCGCAGTAATGTGTCCACTATGATGACGTTGCTGCCCATCATCACTCTTTTATCAAATAATGGTCAGTGACATTTCAATCCCTTAGTCGACTCTTACGACACCCGCAGGAGTTGGGGTGGTGACAAATGTATTCTACCTGCCGTCACCACACGTCACCTACGAAATAACATAATTCATTTGCTGAGTGTTCACAATATGCAATTGCATATTGTGATAAGACTGCTCATTATAATAATCTCTCACTAAATTCATTAAATTGTGTGATTAGTGAGAGCCAGGACATAAATTTTAATTGTCTGATAAATAAATACTTTCATGTATTGATTAGATAAAATTAATTAAGCTGACGTCATGACCATGACCGTGATATTAGAAAATATTATATACGTACTCCATTTTTTTAACATTGTATTATCACTCGACTTTAAGCTCGAAATTATTGATTTTCACGGTGTAGTCCCGTAGACGCTAACGACTGAAATATCTAAGGGTAGGTAATTAAAAAAAAAAGATTTTCTGGAGGTCACAATTACAAAACGGTGCCATTTGATGTTTGATTATCACTGTTAATTTTAAGTTTTGCTGCCTCCGGATTTGAGTAGAAATTTACCTAAAATGCCATACATTTTGGCTCAAAAAAAAGTTATTATTTTCGACCTATTTTTCGTCTCTTTTGGCTCCGTAACTTTAGAAAATCTATTTCCAGGTAAACACAATACTCAAACAGCTCATGTTGCAACAAAAAGTAAAAACATAGATATGAGTATCAACTGTGGTCAGTACAAAATCTTCTGAAGTTTCTATGAAATCTTTTAAATAGATCCGTCTTTATCGACCTAATTACGGAACTATTTCAGCCTCCGTAACCTTATTCGGTATTTTTTTATTTAAGTATCTGTATGTATCTATCTATTATATACACCGTGTTTTTATAGATTTCCGTTAAATTAATTAAAGGGAAGCTTATTTAGGTCAAAAATAATCAATTTGTCTAAGAAATTAGTACCTTAACTCTTACTGTTATTGATTTATTAAAAAAATAAGTTTAATGACTGAACAAGTGCATTGCAACCTTTATTACATCCTAATGAAACTTATTTTGACATGTGCCGTCAGTCACCTGAGATCTTATTCTTAACCCGGGGAGCATGACCCAGGCTATCTCATACCCACCCCTGTCACTTATGTCAAGAATGACAAAGTCTATTTTCCAATGACATTTTTTCACCTCATGCTCGCCGGGTTAAGGTTATCTCACACTTGCTATTTCAATTATTATGTATGAAAACGAAAAAAAATTTTTTTTTACGAATTAAACAAAAGCCGATACACTAGGCAACTTCTATTAATGTCCCAAATAACCTGTCCTATTTACCGGAAATCAATAAAACACGGTGTATATCGTCGCCTGGTACCCACATCACAAGCCCTAATTGAGCTTACCGTGGGACTAGGTCAATTTGTGTAAGATGTCCCAGGTATTTATTTACAACTGTGCCCAGTAAAAAACAAATACTTTTTTTTCTTCATACATCAGTCCACCTTTATCTTATGTACTGACCTTGAGACATTTTAGACAGAATGTGTGCTGACATGGCAGGACCCGCGAGGAGGTGTCGAGTCGCTCCAGACAGACTGAGCACTCGAGAAGGTCGTTCAGCAAACCCTCATCCATGCCGGTCGCAACCTGGAACAAATTCATTATCAACATCATCTGCCTATCTCAGTCTATAGTGTATGGCCTTTAACACGGGAGAAAAATGAAATGAGTGACTCCTTAGACAATCGGCAATAATCCTGTAAAGGTCCCGGTGTTTCAAAGTGGTTAAGTTCGGAGATATTGTCATTCAAAGCTATGGGCCTTTAGTACTGGATCTTGGCATCACGATGTCGTAGCTTGTCAGTCGCAAGACATCTTGATAGTATACCAGGTACGAAGTCATAACAATAATTTTGTTTTTATTTTTACACTAATTTGTTACGGTTTAAAAAAAAATTGTACATTTTTCCATGATTCAAAAATGATAAGTTATTGATAAGCCGTGTGGTGACGGCAGTAAGAATACATTTGTCACCACCCCAACTCCTCCTGCGGGTGTCGTAAGAGTCGACTAAGGGATTGAAGTGTCACTGACCATTTTACAAGATTGATGATGGGCAGCAGCGTCATCATAGTGGACACATTACTGCGATTGCCAATCCGCTTGCCCAGCGTGGCGATTATGGGCATTTACCTCCTAATGCGTCTATACGCATAGTTAATAGGAGAGGCCTACGTCCAGCAGTGGACTAACATAGGCTGATGATGATGATGATGATGAAGTTATTGATAACTTTTAATTCAAGTAAATGAACCCATTCTCATAATAATGAAAAATACATGACCAAAAATTACAAAAGAAGTTTCTTTTTTTAATTACAATATGTGTAAATTATTGTAGCTTATTAATGCACCGTTTAAATTTGCACCCCGGTTGTAGGCCACACACTGTATATCGGACGTAAGCCTCTCCTATTAACTATACGTATAGTCTGACCAGCATAACATTGCACAAGCATGTTTTCGATATTCTTTATTATACAGGATGGTCAGTGAGTAACCCGACAAACTTGAAAGGTGTATTCCTGACCACATTTTGAGACTATAATGTCATAGGAACTTTTCTGGATTCGCCTTAATTTAAGAGATAATGACATGTTTTTCAAAAAACCATTTTCATCATAAGTCACAGATAAATGCCTGCACGATTAAAATTCTTACACTAATAGTTTTCATCTTGACATACTCACTGACGAAAGTTAGAGAAAATGACAGAAAAATGTTAAACTAAAAAAAACTCTTTCTCTACAATTTATTTACTGGTCACGTATAAAAATATTCAAAAAATGACATGTCTCATATTTTTTTTATCTATTGACATCAAAAAATGCATTTGGTAAAGTCTGCCGGTATACTCATTCCCACCCTGTATACGGTATACTTTATCAAATTAACCTGTCATTGTCATTTAATTTGGAAGAGAATTTGTTGTAAAGTCACTTTTTTTTAATTTACCTCATTTTCTTGTGCAAAGTTATGCTGGTCAGACTCTACGCATTAGAGGTAAATGTCCATAATCACCACGCTTAGCAAGCGGATTGGCGATCGCAGTAATGCTTCCACCATGACGCAGCTGCCCATCATCAATCAAATCAAAGAAAGGTCAGTGACACATCAATCGACGCTTTCGACACCTGAGGGAAGAGTTGGGGTGGTGACAAATGTACTCTTGCTGCCGTCACCAGACGGTTGGAAAAAATTACTAGTTTATTTATTATCACGTTCAATAACAAGAACGCCACTAGGGTGTTTTCAATAACTTTATTCACATGCCACGCGACTCCTGAGGATAGGTACACTGTACAGTCACGTCTAATAATATGTATACATTTCGGAACGTATGTCAAAGGCATAAGATTCAAAATCGTATACATATTATTAGAGCCGACCGTACACATGTGAGTCACGCCGACAAATTGGTAGAGTAAATATAGAGAAATATTTTTTTTTCGTGCATGTACTACACGAAAAGTGGGGATGATTTTTTTATTTTACTGATATCCTACAGTGTGTGTGCATACATATGAGTAACGTCGACAAAGTAGTAGATTAAATATAGAAAAACGTTTTTGTTTTCGTGCGTACCTACTACGAAAATTGGGGATGATTTTTTTGTATGGGGTATCGTTGAATAGGTCTTTTAATAAGAATAAGGGTTCAAAAGGAAGTTTTCAAGTCCATAGTTTCGAAGGTAACCGTTCCAGAATATTATAAAAATATGTCGTCGTCGTCGTCTATAAATGAATGGTCTTCAGTAAATGAATGACCAGTGTCAATTCGATCTCTTACTCGTATAACTCTTATAAGTAAGAAATCTGTCGAATCGATCGAATAGTAATAATAACTTATTAGATATTATTTCTAAACTCTTACGACACCCGCGGAAAGATGAAGTGACAAATCGTCGAGGATAGTGGAATACTGCGTAACTATAACCCTTAATCAAACACGAGTCACACCAAAATTTCATTGGTTTTGGCCCTTATCAGTGAAACACAAGATTCAAAACAGGTGGGAAACATATTCCCATTATCCGATTAAGGGATAAATAAATAATTAATAAATAATAAATATCTTGGGACATCTTACACAAATCAACCTAGTCCCGCGGTAAGCTCAATTAAGGCTTGTGATGTGGGTACCAGGCGACGATATATATAATAGATAGATACTTAGATACATACACAGCCACGACCAAGGAATAAACATTTGTGATAAATAAATACACAAAGAATGCCCTCGCCGGGATTCGAACCCGGAACCTCCAGCTTCGTAGGCAGGGTCACTACCAACTAGGCTACAGAGGCTGACGAAACTAACACATGCAGATAAAAATTAGATTCCATAGAAGTATGTTTGAAATACGAATCTTATTGACATGTGTTAGATACGCGGTATTGCACTATCCCCGACGAAATGTATTCTTATTGCCGTCACCAACGTGGTAATTAAAAATTTAAATAATCGATAATTTAAAGCATAACTTTTACACTTAAAAACAATTACAACATAGTCGTCTGCCCTACTCCTTAAAACACTCACAGCTGATGAAAACAAGTAAACAAACATAAATAACGGCATCCCATCTGTTCAGAGTGTAAACACTACCAACTATAGACCTTACTACATTGACATAAGGTCTCACGTGATTTTAGTAAAAAGGGCAAGGAAGTTGGAAGAAAGGAAGCTAAAATTATCCCTTAATACAAACAGGCGCGAGTTGCAGATTGTTCAAACAAAGAACTTGATAATTGAGTTATTAATGAAATTTAGTCTTCAAAGGTATAGGAAATGTATGTTTTGAAGTATTATGTAAGTATGTGAAGAAAGATTGGCTACATAGTTGTTTCTGTTTTGAATTTGAATCTGGGGTAATAATTACATTTTTGTAATAATAATAATCATATTTATGTGGTTTAATTTTATTGTTTTTTAATGTTGTACTAGATTTAGTGTTTTATACATAAGAAAATAATTAAATAAACATTTTTTATGTTGTATTTTTATTTTACTGTTATTGTGTAAAATCTCTTACGTAAAAAAAGAATAAAAATCATGGTTCTTGCTTAAATTGTCCATGACCTAAGGCATGGACAACATGACCTAAGGTGAGTTCAAGTTAAGGCTTGTGGAACTTGTGTGTTATGGGCTTATGGGTACTAGATGGAACTGAAATATATATCATATGAATTGTGTTTACACTTGCAAGTGTTGAAACAAAATAATATCCAAGAAAGAGATGCATGTAAGGGCCATTAATTTTTACCCATAATTGGATCTCAAAACTTGCAGAAATAAGTTGCAAGTGTAAACTCCGCGAAAACGATGATTTAAACATTTAATACATAGATATATTTTAAATAGTCTGACTAAGCAGCTAACAAACAAATATTTATGTGATAAATACACAAAGATACGTATTGTATACCCACACTGGAATTTGAATATGGATATACTTAGGTATAGATTTTTATTTTGAAAACATTATCTAAAGGTGCATTCAGACCAAAAGAGCATTTGCTGTTCTATCCCCCGCTCTACAGGTGCGTTCAAACCAAAATAGCATTCGCTATTCTAACCCCCCACTCTACGAAATTCGATCGTTACACAAAACGTGATTGGTTGATTTCGTAGAACGGGCGACAGAACAGCGAATGCTCTTTTGGTTTGAACGCACCTTAAGAAATCAACCAATCACGTTTTGTGTAACGATCGAATTTCGTAGAGTGGAGGGTTAGAATAGCGAATGTTCGTTTGGTCTGAATGCACCTTAACAAGAACAATGTCAAAGAACCTTCATAATGATAAGGGACAAAAACACTGCCAATTGAGCCCAAGACGATATAGCAATTTGGCTCGTATGTGAACTCAGAGCTAAAATTAAACTTCAGACATCTCCAATTTGTCATAGTGCTATTTGCTTGGCAGTACAAGGGAGTTTTTAATTATTTTAATTAATCTCTGTGAGTGTGTGTCTATGTGTAAAATTCATAAGTACTTTGCTAGTAGTAGCAATGACAAATGCACAAGGTAACTATGTAAATGTAATTATCAAATCAGAGATCGGAGAAATGGGCGTCATTGTTCGCAATAAGAGATGCTTATGTCCAGCAGTGGACTAAAAAAGGCTGATGCCTATAACAACTAATCACCATCAGCATTTCAGCATACATCAGCCTAGAATGAAAATAATATGTTCTTGATAAGATGATAAGGCAAACCTTTTGAACACAATGAAAACTGTTATTTCCATACCGAATCAAAATGTATCTATGCTTTAATGTTTACTGACAGACAGATTTTGAATTAAGTTCTTGTTTTTATGGTTTTGAACTTTTGATATCAATAATAAATATGATATTTTTAATTAATCACATAAACATTCTGATTTGGCAAACAGGATCAATCAGTAGGTATCCATCATAAGAATACATCACTCTAACATCAAAGCAGCAAAACTTTTTAACCCAAAGGAAACTGTTATAAATATTTATCAACAGAATCATCAAAGCTCAACTGCAAATTTTTGTTTTGGCAAAAAGTTTACTTTTTTATCAGACTCATGATTGGTTCAAACAACTATTTCTTGTTGTTATTATGTCCCGTCTCTCAGGGGACAAAAGTTGTATAGTTTGCTAGAAGAAATTATCCAGCACAACCTTTTTACGTTATTAATGGAACCCACCATAGAAAGACCATTATTTCTAAGAAAAATCAAAGCTATTAAACTGTTATTTTAAGAGTGACCCAGGAGACCGTATCCATAGCAACGAGTGGCAAGAAAAACGTGATCAAACCAATTACATTACAAAGAATTTCTAAGGCCCAGTGTTGCCAGGTCTTAGGACCTGTTGGGCTGTTGCTTTTTTTTTTGAAGTCTGCCTTTTTGATTTTAGAATCAAAAAGGCAAACTGCAAAAAAAAAGCAACTAAAAACAATCAGAACAGTCCTTAACGGCTACCTGTAATCTTCCAAGCTAACTTTCAAGAGCTGATTTTGGATACATTAGTAAGACAAATGACAATGCAATAATGATGAACAAAGAGCTGATTTGATGATGGAGTCGGAAGGCGGCCACAGGAACCAAGCGCGGATCCAGGGGGGGGATGGGGCACTTGTATCAAATAAACTATTTTGATGGAAACCTATTTTCTTTGATATCGCGTCCGTGGCATTCAGTGTGGTGATCCGCAAAAGTCGGACCTGCCAGACACCAACAAACATTCAAGGACCGTACAACACAGTATCCTAGTACAAGTTTCCTAAGTTGTTGCTGCAAATTTTGAAAAGAAAGAGATGTAGATAGGGCTTGTCCATTAATTATGTCATAAGATTTTGGCCTATTTTAGACCCCCCCATCCCCCATGGTGATACTTGGTGATATTACATGTAATGCATATGACGTGTCATTTTTTGCCAACTTACGTAGTCCTTGTAATAACTCTTCAATTTAGTTACTTTATTAAGCACACGTGATGGGAAAAAACTTTTTGCAAACTACGAGGTAAATGTCCGCGAAATTTTTGAACTCAGTTCAAGATTTGACATCTAGTTATGTTTTAAAAGAAGTATGCTGTTCATCAGAGATTAACAAAAAATTACACGTGATTTATCCGATGACCCCCATGGTGATAATTGGTGATCCCCCCCCCCCCCCCCATCCCTCTATACAGTATGCCGTGATTAATGGACAAGCCCTAATGACATTCCCCCTAACCCTGAGCTGCGTCTCAAATTTGCAGCAATCGCTTGCTAATGTAAACTCAGATTTACAATACCTATGTTGGTTACTTTATGTTTTATCCCTACGAGTATCTACCTATCAAGTGCAAATGCCAATGTGACAAATAAGAACTAACGAATTCCTAATTAGCCGATGAATTGATGAACGTTTATGAATAACAGCGATAGATTATACACATTGTTAAGTTCCGCTTATTAATGGTTTTGATTTCATTGGAAACCTTTGCTTGCAGTTTACATAACAAACGCTCAATGAAAGTCTCAATGTATTCTTTATTGAACTGGTTATGTTTGGTTAAAAATGGTAATGTTCTCATGGATTGTAGAGTAGTAAGTTAATGCTACTGTAATTGGGCCAGCGCTGGGACCTCGCAAAATAGGCACGTTTGATGTCGAGTTGCGAAAAAAATGGCCAGAATACAACAACAAGGTAATGTAAACATATTTTATTCTATTATACTATAGATTTAAGGGCCTTTCCCTCTAGCTACCCAAAATTGCTATAAAATGTTAAACTAATATACAGAACAGGTAAGCAGCTGTATGCTATCAATTCCTTCAACTGAGGTGTACATGCCTACATGTTATTGGCCATGACGATTTTATACACAGTAGATAAGGAATGTGTAAGTATATTGTGTATAAGATTATGTGCCACCAGTGGCAGAATCGAAATTTTTTTTTAATTTTTTTAAAGACAGCATTTTTTGCTCTACACTAATGCAAAGAGCTAGAACACTTTTCAAATTTGCCAAGTTAAAGATTAAAAATAAACATGAAGATTTTTTCTGATGCTAAAAGAAATAAGATATAGTCAACTAAATAACTCTTTCAACAGACATTTTAAGGTTTTTTTATTAAAAAATAAAAACAGAACAAACACTCGATAAACTTCCAGATGTAGAGTAGTACAAAGCCCTTTTAACTGAGTCTTGGCAGCTTTCCAACCAGGATGAGCCATAAAGTTGACAAAGGCAAGCAGGAACTTATTTAGCACTGTTCTGCTATGATAAAATCCACTTGTCTAGTGTGGGACTTCAAAAAAAAGGTAGAAGAAAAAATGAAAACAGGGAGTATTGTAACCCCACAATTGTATAATAAGAATGTAGTTACATTCAATATAAGCCTAAGTTAATCTCGCTAATTTGTATCCAATCCTGAACTATTTTTTTTTTATTCTATAAACAAATTTATAGGATTTTTTATTATTAATTTATTGTAGACTTTTGGTATTTTAAGATTTTTAAGTAAAAAAACAATTGTAGTAATTGGCAGGGTCGCTTTTTATAAAGTTACAATTTACAATTTCGCTTGTTTGCCTCTCTTTCTAGCCAATTTGTGCGTGCGTTAGAGAGGCAAACAGCGAAATTGTAAATTGTAACTTTATAAAACGCGACCCATGATGACACTTATAGAGTTCTAACATAGTGGATTACACTTTGATTTCCATTGACATGCAGTGTATTTCAGATATTTTTATTACTAATGACAATATTGTATTGAATAAAAGATTAAAATTCATGATCATAAGTTAAGTGATACATACATGTCTGTATGATAATGTCCTTAAAGTCCTTATTTGAAAATAATGATTATTTCTGTAGTGACTTCTGCACTGCATTTTCTAACTTTTCAACACAACAACTTGCTTCTACTAAGATTCACAAAGCATCTGAAGATGTACTATGCATCTGGCTTCTTTTATTGCTCACATTGTAGACTAAAGATAACAATACAAACATTTCATGTGAAACATAATATTTGTCTTTGGTGAAATAAACAGTCTTCAATCTTCACAATGAGGATAAAATACAATGACAATACAATTCTCAGAAAGTATTCAGACAGAAGGTATTCAAAACATTCAACTTGTATTCAATAAGGAACTAGAACTGTATAATCAATAAAGATTACAATTAGATGATTCTGATAGTTTTCCTGTCATTTGCAAAATTTTGTACATCTTTAGGATCCTACTGAAGACTGACATTCAAGTTAAGTTTAGAGGTCAATAACTTTTTTTACATTACTCGTTGCTATGGTTACATTCTCCTGGGTCACCTTTAAAATCACAGTTTGATGGTATTCAAATTGACAAAACTTTTAACTTTTCGACAATTATGTTTAAGTTTTTTCCAAGGTTGCTCACTAATCATAATAGTAGAGCATGCAAGATACTTTCTTCTAACAAACTATGAAACTATTGTCCCCTGAGTGATGTGACAGAATAACAAAAAAAAAGTTATTGCCATTTACGAATAAACAAAAATTTTTGTTTATATTTTTATTAATTTTCAGAGTTTATTAGGTAAATTTTCATAGGTATGGTATTGTAGCTTGTTATAATGCTAAGTAATAGTAGCAGTTGTACTATTAAGTTTAGTGTGGTTTAGTCTCACTTACTCACTATTACACAAGAAACAAAATTAAATCAGTATGCAACTACAATTGACTGCCACTGCCAGTATTTCAGGTCCAAGGTTATGTCTAGGTGCTGTTTTTTAACGATTGAAAAAAAAAAACAATATTAAGTAAGTAATAACATATTATTTGTCAATGCTCTGCCGGGTATTTAACTAAATTAATCATAATCACAAATCAACTTCCCATGGAGAAACCCAAGGATTTATGAAAGAAATGTAATTAGAAAACACAGGTTTCAGGGAAATTATACAATGAAGAAATAACTTTCAGTGTAATTTTATCATATTATTTGCTCAATGATAAGCAAATAAAATAAAAGGTGGCAAGAATGAAAGTAAAGTTTCAGATGCAAAACTGCAATGAGTTATGCCATTACTTAAATAATAATTATTATATTATATTCATTGATACACTAGCAGCTATTTGCTGATACATGTATATCACTGCACTTGTTTTTTAATGAAAGTTTTTAAAAATAATTGTCAAGTCTGTTTTAAGACTGTTCACAGAAGGGGCACATATTAATGTTGTATAAAAATTGTTACATTTAATTATGTGGCTTAAATTTTTTTACACTACTTATATATAGATATTATGTACTGCTAGTTATACATATATGATATTCTAAATGTGTGTTGGTAAAGCTTGTGGCACAAAAGCATCACTTAACATAGTTCGTTGTTTACATTCCCGGTTATTTAAGACACGGAAGACTATCAACCGTGGGGACAATTAATCTAGTATAAATAGAGCGAAAACGTGATACCATTTCAAACATCGTGATACCAAAACTTAACTAGATATTTTAAGGTATTTGTCTTAACATCCAGGTTGTTTTTATTAGACGTTAGGACTCAAAATACCGATGACTCACCGAATTATTTAAATTCCAACAACGCTAGGGGCAATTCGGTCCATTATTGCAGCATACAACTACACAAAATCCAAGGGACATCGCCACCCTGGAACCAGTCACTTTGTTACACTATACACAAACGTTTTTAAACGACACATAACGCAGCACTATGTAACCGATAATCGCATAATTACAAGAAAGGTCATAGCGTAAAGACGTTACTGTGAGAAATATGCACTTGTTCACACAAAAAAACTAACAATTTAACGCACAAATGCCATTCTCGCCGCCTGTCGCTACTCGTTCCTTTCGTTCGTTCGACCGAGCGAGGCGGCGAAGCGGGGGCAGGCGGGAGCAAGCGAATATCACGTTTCGGGAGTACAGCCGTTCAAGTATTTACCGATGAAAAAAATCTTCAACTATTAAGACAACAATATGAATGTTGATAAAATTCGTTTGAACTTCATAGTGATATGAAATCCAAATGTTTAATAGTAATCCATTGTGAAATAGTTGAAAATACGCGCTAAAACTCACGTTTTTAGAAAAAAACTAGTCTCAAAGGCAAACTTCATGGCAACATTGTCTAATGTAAATTGTTTTCAGTGCTGTAATACATTTTATATTCGTTTCTAAGACAATCATTAAATATAATATAACGAATAAATAAATACGTAAATATATTATAATAATACACAAAAGAATAATTTACTAACCTTACCGATGGCGTCATGTTATACACTTAAAAAATTTGGAACGTCACTGTGTGGTCGTTGTATTGTCATTACTGTCATTGCGCTGTCACTTTTGCGGACGTCAATGTCATTTTGACATTTGACGATTATGAATATGACGTTTATCGTTCATGTTAGCTAAAAATCCAGCACCAGCACTTCGTGTTTTTAAATTTTATGCCCAAAATCGGATTGCTTAAAAATGTCGCGTGATAAAAGTGTTTGGTTTGCAGAAGAGATTCTTTTAGATGCTAAACTTATAAACTTCCAACTGGAGACGGGTGAATGGGACGCTGTGGAAGAGATGTTGCGGGCAGAGGCGCAGCTCTCGCGCGATGCCGAGACCGGACGATTGCGACCGTAAGCATTCATATATTGTGCTTAGGTTTAGATTCTTTATTACTCAAAATAACAATAGTTCTGTAAAATGAGCCTAACATATTAGTATTCTTAAAGTTATACTATACATGTATTTAGCATGATCATTGATCACAAAACAACAGGCTTAAAGTATATTATTCTTTATATATTCCTTTAACAGGGCTTTATAAAAAAATTGGAGAGGATTTACTTGGAGGGCTTTTTCTCAATACATTTTTAAATTTTAAATTAATCAAAATCTTTCTTTGAATGGTGTCTTAAGATATAAAAGGCGTTTTTTATATGAATTTATAGACTCACAATTGTTTCATTATTTGGTAGTTCATCATAAATCTGTGCTCCTGTGCATATGTTTCACTACTTTTGCCATAGTCCAACACTTATTCTATAAGTATCATGCATTCATCAATCATAACATACTTCATTGTTGTATTTTCCTTTATTGCAAATACTGTCATATTGATGTGCCATTGTATACATATGAATTTTCTATTTATTTCAGTAAAAAAGCATCAGAGTACACACTCCGTCTCATAGCAGAAGTACTCCACATCATGCGGTTAGATGTGGAGCAGGCTTCCTACAACCGCAGCACCCTAGCCGTAGCTGAGCAGTGTCTTCGCCTAGTGCGTTCTTGTGGAGCCGCTGGCACCAAGATGCAGACCTATATCTCAAAAGAACTCTCCATTTTAGACTCCATGCTAATCTTGGCTACGGAATACCAACATCCAAGCGTTGACTTCTTAAATGAAGAGCTCCAAAAGAAATATGAATCCTGTATGACTGTTTTAATACAAACTCTTGGAAACTTAGTTGTGAACAACCCTTTTAACCAAATCATGATTTGGAATAAATTTGACACAATCATTTTAAATTCCTTGGTTAGTCCAAATGACAAAATATCTTCAGCTGCAGCAATGATCGTGTATAACATACTTTTGGGGCAACCTAATGTGTTACCAGATGATGTAATGCTTCTCAATTCTTTAGCATACATGTATACCAATGGCAATACAGAGTATCCACATTTGATCATAGAATATTTAATTGGTGTTGAGAACACCTATATTGAAAAATTATACTCGAAATTGGATCCAGAATGCAGAATGCTAGTCTTGAATCTAGCGTATAATATATTGATGTCTACAGAGTCACAGGATATTAATGTATCGGTGAATTTTGTTAAATTTATGGCTCATGAGTTTAAGACTAAATCGGATTGTATATTGAAGACAGTAGACAAGTATGTGAACACCATAGAGCCGCAGGAAGTAGTGTTCCTTCTGGAGATCATTGCAACAGCCTCAAGTATGGATACATATATGGATTGCTTGCAGAGTGACACATCTCTGTTTATTAATTGTGCATGTAAGTAAATAAATAACTAGGAACTGCATACTTATCCATGTGAATTGTCATTGTATGTCACTATAGTAATGAATTAACATTTATCACAATTTTTGTATGTTTTTTTTACATAATAATGGTGTTATAAATTAAGGTTTGTAAGCTTATATGAGTGAATCAATTTTTTTCTGTTTGTTATTGCCATGTTTACAGTCACGCTGGTTTTATGCAAAATTATGCTACTTAAATTATGCTAACATGCATGTAGTCAGTGTTTACCAACTGGCCCACTAAGGAAAGGGCTTATTAACACCAGAAAAAATTACAAGGAGGGGCCTTTACCCAGCAGTGGGACTCTAAATGAGGCTAAAAAAAAACAAAATTATGTAATACCTATCATTTATTTTATTCATAAAACTGTCATGTAACTAGTATTCCACCGTTCCAGTCTTACTGCGCGCGATCCATAAGCTCGGAAAGGAGAGTAGCAACTTCTTCTCGTCCATCAACAAGCTGTATGAGGCCACAGGCCAGCAGCTGATCAATGATGAAAACGTTTACAACACTCCCCCGGAAAGTGAGTTATGTTAATATTCACTACAAGGTGAAAATTTATTGGTTGTTCTCCGTTTAAGAACTTCTTCGGTATCGTCTTTGTCAGCCTCTGTAGCCTAGTTGGTAGTGGCCCTGCCTACGAAGCTGGAGGTTCCGGGTTCGAATCCCGGCGAGGGCATTCTTTGTGTATTTATTTATCACAAATGTTTGTTTCTTGGTCATGGCTGTGTATGTATCTAAGTATCTATACGTATACCAGGAATAGGAATAGATAGCTATTATATGTATCGTCGCCTGGTACCCACAACACAAGCCTTAATTGAGCTTACCGTGGGACTAGGTTGATTTGTGTAAGATGTCCCAATATATTTATTTATTTTTATTTATTTAGGTCAAAAAGAAAAAAATCATGTTTTTTTTTATGGGGCAGGTATTTCAAAATAGCCGAAGCTCCATAAAATAGTACATTACGACACAAGTGCGAAAAACAGAAAATCCGAAACGAGTGGCGATGTTTTGAAACACGACCGAAGTGAGTGTTTTAAATCGACACGAGTTACGAATTTCCTTTTTGCATGTGTCTCGTAGGACGTTTTTTAGTACAGATGGCCCTCCGAACTTTTGGACCTGACGTAAAATGAGCCACTTCTCGCACTAGAGCCCAAAAAGGCACCATCTGTTACTAAAAAATCGTTATTAACCTCAATCGTCGCCTTTTCGTTATCCAAGCACGATACTGAACATACCCTTAAACGGAGAGCAACCATTAAAATTTAACTATGTATATAGGGTGGCCAAAAAATAAGTGCAATCCCGCTGCCAGTTAAGGTGCGTTTAAACTAAAAGAGCGTTCGCTGTTCTAGCGCCCGTTCTACGAAACCAACCAATCACGTTTTGTGTACCGATCGAATTTCGTAGAGTGGTAGGTTAGAACAGCGAATGCTCTTTTAGTTTAACCGCACCTTTAGGTTTTGGGAAACAGAATAAGACCCTTAAGGCTGAGCCACACTGTAATGTATGTGCAGCACGCGTGTGCGGGACGTGCGCATTGTAGCGTCGAAAATGTCATAGTAGATGGTAAACAGCGTGCACGTGCATTTCACGCAAGCGGTGTGCCATCTAATATGACATTAACATATGTTACAACGAGCGCGCCACGCACACGTGCTTCACACGCCTCCGGTGTGGGTCTTTATGCTATTAGTTTAGAAATAAGTTCAAGTTTCAGAAGTAGTTTTAGTAGCACCTAGTATATAAGTACCTATGCATTCAAAAAAATCGACCGTTCTTAAACTTCCATAAACGAAAGTCTTAAAACGTCACAAGCAACGGGAATGCACTTATTTTAGGGCCACCTTGTGTATATGTTGCATTCAGACCAAACGAGCATTCGCTATTCTAACCCCCTACTCTACTCGTACTATTTTCGATCGTTACACGAAACGTGATTCGTTGATTTCGTAGCGTGGGGGATAGAATAGCGAATGCTCGTTTGGTATGAATGCACCTTAACAGTATTCAATTGTTCCAGTCTTATGGTCCCAGTTATCAAAAACTTGTAGCTTGTCTTGTAATACAAGGGGATGTGTACTTGACCTAAACAAGCTTATATCGATTTAAACTTTCACGATTATTGCTCATACAGGGTTACTTTTTCACCGGTACAATAAAATTTCCCACGTAATTGGTATCGATAATAGATTACATTTATCAAATAAAATTGACATATTTTTTTTTCATTTGTTATTAATTTATCCTTCATGCAAATGTAAAATAATGGACTCACTAAAACAAGACGTCAACGGTGTGGTACGGGACGTGAGGGCGGTGGAAAGGGGTGAGCGACCTGCCGGCGCCGGCGCACGAGTTGGCAACATAGCAGTTATCTAATATCGGTGACTAGGTCACGATCAGTCAGTCCCACGGTTGACACGTATGTGTGTGCACGCGCGCCGCATCGTACTACCTTCATTCGGAAATTGCTCGTACGAAATGGTTCGTAGTTATTTTCTCTGTGGGGAAAATACAGTGGCAGCTCAGCGGCTATAGCTGCGCTGAAGAAAGTGTGCCCCTCCTGGAAAATGTCAGTGTTATAGCTATGGCCAGCCAGGTCAACAGATTTGACCTCGTGTGACTTTTTTTGTGGTGTGAGGTGAATCGGCGGGTATGAAGAGCCCCAAAATTACGAAGACTTAAAAAATCTAATAATAAGTGTATTTGATGAACCTAAAAGTGAGAACTACAGACTTGTGTTGGGAAATATCGAAGGAAACATTCATGTGAATTAATTATGCATGAGAAATGGACTCCATTAATCTAGGTATGTTTTTTTTATTCCAATCATTGTACATAAAGTTGATATCAAACTTTTAAATACGCCTCAATGAAGAAAGTTTCGGTCCTAGTTTGTAATTTTATCACGTTTCCCAGACATAATTTAAAACATTCGACAAACTTCACACACAGAAAAATTCATAATTTTGACGATCCTAAAGATTTGGGATCAAATAAGATTTTTTTGCCGAGTCATAATCATAAGTTGATTTGATACCGCCATGCCGTGTGCAATGACGTTGTAAACAAACAGTTGCCAGTTCGTGTGTTTTGCTAGTTATGCACATTGATAATGCGTAATGCGTCCAAATTTCTTGTTAGGTTTACGGATAAGTTCAGACATTGGTATTTCAGTTTTTTTTTCTAAAGGGGTAGTAACATAAAATGCTAGTATTCTGTAAATTGGACTACTATTACGTATGTTGATTTATTGTACTGATGAAAAAGTAACCCTGTATTTTAACGACAAACGGGTCTTAATTGGGTCAAAATTCTTTTCGTTGTCTTGTTTTCACGCTTTTAGTTGCTGTTTCGACTCAGTACATAAAAAAAAATCCGGTACACTTGTATTTTATTTTCACGCTAGATTTTAATCGATACATCAAAAATTGGAAACAAAACATCATCTCATTTAAAAATCACAACTGTGTCACGTTTTTTAGGGACACAAAATAAGACAATGAAAAGAATTTTGACCCAATCCCGTAAACGTACGTTTAATTTTATTCTGTCTTTTCGGGCATGACGTTACATCCCAGCAGCAGCAGTCTGTTGCGACCACGGGTATAACGTCATGCCCGAAACGTCAGGATAAAAATTAAACATAAGTTTACGCGGCTAACGAAGCTTCCCTTGAATTTAACGAAAATCAATAAAACACCTTCTTCGAGTATATAATAATTCTTCTTCTTGTAGCGTAATAACAACACTCGCCTGAGAGATCATCAGCATCACTTAAGCTAGAGAGTATCAGATCTCACAGTAACCCTTTTAAACACTTTTTGAGCAACCGAGTAGTGAGATGTCGGAACAAACTCTCAAAGGACGTGATCTCAGCACAAAATGTGAATAAGTTTAAAAATGGACTAGACAAGTACATCACATCTACAACTTGACTATGATTATTGTCACAATGATCACTGGATACAGGCTACATCAGTTTTCTAATTGCCTGCTTATTAAATAATAATAATACTTGCTCATCATTGTTATGGCAGGTGTCCGAACCTCTTTTCTATATTTCTATCTCTGATCCATCCATCCTCCATCACCATACTCCATTAGTCTTTTCCATTCCTTCTCAAGTCAATAGTCTATATACACCTGCTGGGACCGGTTTACGAAGGATATGTATTGATGTGCCCGTGGATGGGTTGCAGCAGATGTACAACACGGCAAATTTCTCCAAAGGGCCTCTACATGTTGGATCTATATCCCCGCGTGAGCCTATCAAAAATCCGGGATTTGTAAGCCCGTGATTCAAAAGGAGATACTTGCTCCAAATAAATGTTTATTTTTCAAGTCCCGCTATCAAAAAACGACTCAGCCGACAACATGCTATCGTGCAACGAGACGACGTCAGAGTGCACAGAGTCGGAGAGCAGCGAGCAATTCTTCGAGTGCAACGACACGCCCGCCGCCGACCGATACGAACCAGAACCCGTTCCATTCGGTAATGTACCCTCGCGGTGAGACTAGTGCCTAATAGAACGCTGAAAAAGCGTATTCCATACTTATTATACCACTAATTGGAGTTCGAGGCCAAAGAAACTACGACAGATGCGTTACTGTCAAATCTGCCAAAGTCTCTTCTGTCATTGTCAAATAAAGTTTTCAGGTTTCGACAACCTTTTTGTCATTTAATTTATTTATTTAAAATAATTCCTAATAAAAACATTACATACCTCTGTAATGTTTTACACCTTTTTGTTTAATACACATGTCAATTGTAGTTGCAGATGCTGTATTGTCAATTCGTTTCTTATTAACTTTTTGATATAATAATTAACAGAAGGGATACATCGAATTATTTGTGCATTTTTTAGGATGCGAATTAATTGTAAATACAATTTTAATGATAAATCTGCGTGTCGTGGAATAAAATAAACAATAAACAATAATATGGCTATCACAACTTAGATTTTCTTAAAACACGTAAATACCTAAAAAAAATATTCTCTCTAAACTAACATTCATATGACAAAATTTTATTGTAAATAACTTAAAGTGATAAGAGCCTACGTTTCAAAGCCTATTTTGAAAAGAAGTTGAATTACCAGTGAACACAAACGACAGCGTGCCATATTTATTAACGCTGTATGGTTAAATTACTGAGCCCCTGCCTTATTACGGGTTAAAATTATGGGAAAGAAATTTGGAAATGTAAAATGAAAGCATTTTTTTGTATTTTAACGTGGCTGGACCAAGTGGGTCGCCTTGTTAACAACCTACGGAAGAAATCAAAACGTTAGATCCGTATGATAATTTAGATGGAGAACTATAGCACTGCCAAAGAAATTTGTAGGTCAAAGAAATTTTACGAATACGAAATGTGAACATAAAACACGCTACAAAGTATTATTCTGCAATTTTCTAAACGTATGCAGAAATAGGGTTTTAATTTTGTGTACTTCAATTGTTGTACCAAATGTTATTAACACCTGAGGTGATACCAGCGCAATACCAACTTTGTTACTAATAATTGCGGATAATTAAGTTTTTATTAAAATATCTTATATTTACGTGAAAATAAGTAAATAATATTGTTTCAATAAATTAAAGAATTGAAATTACCAATAAATAAGATATCTCGACGTCTGTTTTTAGAAAATAAGGATTTACTATTGTAAGAACGTTTCATTGTTGTGGCAATATTTTCGTAGATTCTTTGGCCTCGAACTCCAGTTAGTGGTATAGGGTGGGTCATTTTTCAAAAAATTCGATTTTCTGAAGAGCATAGTTACAAAACGGTGCCATTTGATATTTGATTATCACTCTTATTTTTATTATATGTTTAATTTAAGTTTTTCTCCCTCCGGATTTGATTAGTAATTTTCCTAAAATGTATGGAACTTAAAAAAAAGTTATTATTTTCGACTTTTTTTTCGTCTCTATTGGCTCCATAACTATAGAAAAGCTATTTCCAGGTAAACACAATACTCAAACATAGCTCATGTTGCAATAAAAAGTAAAAACATAGATATCAACTGTGGTCAGTACAAAATGTACTGAAGTTTCTATGAAATCTTTCAATTAGATCCGGAGGCAGAAAATTAATTCCGATGGCCAAATAATTTTGCACACTCTTTGTCGACCTAATTACGGAACTATTGACAACTGTTACTAGTAAAAAACAAATACTTTTTTTTTCTTCATACATCAGTGACCCTAATACTTACTAAACCGCTTGCCTGATGCCATCACATCATCAGCCTATGATAGTCCACTGCTGGACGTAGGCCTCTCCTATTAACTATGCGTATAATCGCATTAGGAGGTAAATGCCCATAATCGCCACGCTGGGCAAGCGGATTGGCGATCGCAGTAATGTGTCCACTATGATGACATTGATGACGCTGCTGCCCATCATCAATCTTTTATCAAATAGTGGTCAGTGACACTTCAATCCCTTAGTCGACTCTTACGACACCCGCAGGAGGAGTTGGGGTGGTGACAAATGTATTCTTACTGCCGTCACCACACGGCCCATGATGCCATCACACATGAACAAAATTATAATAAATTCAGGAGACTGCTAAAGAAGCATTACTTGATTGCTAAGTAATGCTTCTTTAGTGGTAGTTATTATTAAGTACAATCAAATCGAATAAAACCCTGTCAAAACAATTAATTAAGAGACTGCCGCTCCCACAGTCAAACTGTTGTAACAGTTTTGTGGGACGATATTGTATTTTTTTTTAATTAAAATTGTGTCAAGTTATTCAATAAATAATAATGCGATTCGCATGTTAATAGGAGAGGCTGACGTCCAGCAGTGGACTGTGATAGCTTGATGATGAGCATCTTGATGTAAAAACATACTGCTGTTTGTTAGCCTCGATAAAGCTCGACCGATTTGGTTAATTTTGGTCTTCAAATATTTGCGAAAGCTTAAGGAAGACTTGGAAAAATCACGACAGAAATATGAAAAACAACCGTCATTATTTACCATACAAACAGTTCATATACAAACAGAGAATAAGAAGGTACCATATGACTATAGAAAAAATAAGATGATAGAAAGATCACCGTGTCAGATAAATCACGAGTAAAAAGTCTGTTAAGCTGTTTTATTACTTTCTTCAAAAAACACGTAAATTAATTTAAAAAGAATATGTTTTCCACCAGTTACGAGTTTTTAAAATTATAAAAAGTATAACATTTTTCAAAAATATTCATAAAATAAGTGTATGATTAGATAATGTATGAAACAAAGGGTTAAATACACAAGACTCCAAATCTCCAGAAAGCGTATTTACAATTCAGGACCTGTCCTTTACCCTTGCCACCTTATCAAGCCGATTTCATGCCTATTTTTATACCCATTTTTTATATTCAGGCAGTAGTTTCACTCCGCGTTTCAGTGTTATCTTCGCAGGGCTTCGAAGCGGACACGTGCACGTCCTTTTTTTAGGTTACAAATTCAATAATTAAATTGTAGTTATTAGGCGCGAATTAACACGATTGGCCTGCGTTGATACACCACAATGGATGTAGCCTATAGTGACACTTCAATCACTGTAGGACACAATAGTGATCAATTAGCATAGTATAAGCAGATTTGCTGTAGAATACTGATGTAGTTACAAGCGGGTCTTCACTGAGACCCTATTCTTTTAAATAGTGGGAAAGTAGTGAATAACTTGGGTTAACCTTTTTACAGAAAACCCGGACATCAAAAACGGAAATGCAAATGTAAAAATAGACAACGATTTAACTAAGGTCGCCTTCAAGCGAAGTAGCTCAGTGCCAAAACCCGACGACAGAATAACAGTACTCCCAACCAGAAGGATAAGTCTAGAACACAAAATAGACATAGGAGACGACACAGAACCTCCTTTGATCATAGACGCAATGTCACCAAACGGCAACATGAATACTATAGCCGAAGTCATCCCGGTAGCATTGCAACCAAGGTTAGACTTACAACCTTTAAGCCGAACAGATTCCCAAGATAGCTCCCCTGATCCACCCACAGAAATACATTTGCCTAAAGAAGAAGTGAAATGTGAAGTAAAAGCATCACCTAGTGAAATATCACCACCATTAGCAGAGAATTCACAAGAAGCAGAATCGCAAAAACAATCACCGGATACTCCTAAAGAGGTCAAGAAGAGTCAGAATTTATCAACCGATTTTGACCTTAGTGAACAGCTACAGAAGATTCTTGGTATATCGGAGAAGAGAGTCGATCCTAATGCTGAGAAGAAGGAGCCAGTTAAGGAAGTAAAGATCTCGGAAGATAATGTTGTGGTCAATAAGGTGCCGTCTGTTAAGATTGATTCACCTGAAAGCCAGAAGACTAGGTAAATAATGTCATTGTTGATTTATATTTTAATTGATAGATTAGGAGCCTATGCTTAACAAATTACAACAAATATTACAAGCGGAAGCCTCTTTTCTATCTCTCTTACTAGAAAAAGACTTCCGCTTGGGCATTTATCAGAGCGTTTCAATCGCTGTGACTTCGGTGGCAGCCTTATCACACGAAACCCGTGGGAGATGCAAGAACTTTTGGATATATTGGTAGACGTAGTTGACAACTACCAAGATATCCAAAAAAATGAGATACCCACGGAAATAGGGTAATAATGTTGCCACCGAAGTCACGGCGGTTGAAACGCTCATAGAAATGCCCGCTTGTAGTATTAATTGGAATTTGTTATGCAATAGGCCCATGGTTTATTTATTTATACTCGTAGGTCGATCGTCGATTTGTGTAAGATGTCCCAAGATATTTATTTATTTATTTAAACTTTCACTTTATTATCACTAATATTTTAAAGACAACTGGGTCTTAATCGCGTAAACTTACGTTTAATTAACCTGAGTCAATTCATACTTGTCTTGATACTTACCATTTTCGCACACAAATATACAGGGTGTAAGTCTAATACGGGCGAAGCTCTTAAGGGGTGTTAGATTACGACATAATAAGTACATTCAAATAACTTTTACTTAAAATCAGAGCAACAAAATTTTCCATACAAAATAATTCGGCGCGCAATGTAAAGCAACATACGCGAGTTAAGCACTCGTTGACAGCTAATTTCAAAAGCAGATGACATAACTGCCAAATCAACAATAACAAATGTTCGTACCTACATTGCTGCTCCGATAATCTTAAAAAAATTCTGTGGGGTCTAAATTAAGAGTAACTTTAAAAAAACCTTGTAATCCATGATTACACTAATGAATCCCATGCCTGGTTTAATTGATCGCCCGTATTAGATTTACACACTGTATTTGCAAAGTGCCTTCACCCTTTAACGCTCACATTTGACAAAAACTCTATAACACATTAGGCTAACTACAGTACTGCAGTAGTGCGGTTAGTTGCATCGTCGCAGTGTCTGCACTTGCGCTGCGCCTGCGACCATATACAGGGTGTAATCGTTAAGTGTTGCCAGGCCATAATTCAGTAAATATCATAGAGTATATTGAATAATGGTGTATAGAGTTATCAGTCAAGGTTTTTGCTTGCAGCGCCATCTATTGATGATTCACGGCAACTTTTCTCATATATATACAGCTATACATACAGCTATACATATATATACAGCTATATATATATATATAGCTATACATATATATATATATATATATATATATATAGCTTTGTAGATTGGTAACCTTTGAAATAATGGACAAACAAAACCAGATCACATCAAGTGTGAACTTGCCACGCATTTCTCATTTGGAATCAGCTGAAGAAGTTCACACATTATGTGACCTAGTTCTGTTCGCCCGAACTAGGATCGAGAAACAATAAAACAAAAAAAATGTGTCACTTTCAAGTTTTATTTTTACACTAGCCTTATCCATAAAGTTTTTAGGTACTAACTTATTAAGCATCTGAATCATATATTATTTGCTATCAGTTTGATTGAAGTTGAATTAAAAAAACAGTAGCCGCATTGCACAGTTTTCTAATGTCGGCGAACGGAGCTAGTGGTACATTTCCATCTTGAAACGGTTTTTGCGAATGGCTTCCAATTTGCATATATATGCGTTTTGAGTAACATTAAAATGCTCACGCATTTTACCACAATTAGGCAAACAACACATTTAACCGCATCGCACCATTTTTACAAAAATCCAATCCATGTACAGTACATACATGGAAAAGCACAATTATAGGAGTCCAGAACAAGCACAGTCGTTGTATGAAATCACTAAAATAATATCGTTTCGATGCACTTCCAGTTCAAGCATCGAAGACAACCAAAGCGAAAATTTAATTATGGCCGACCTTGCAAAAACATTCCGTTCATTCAATATATTTTTAAATGCATCTAAAATATTTGTAGCTAAAGAATTCAAATTGGACAAAAGTAAAAATACAAGTATAGCTAAATTAATATTACATTTCTCTATGTATGAAACAAAAATATTTTGAGAGCCAAGTAATGAAAAAAAACTAATACTTTGTCATTTCTTTCGTTTTGTTAACTGCGCGTAACGGAAAAGAAAATAGTGGCTGTACAGATAACACAAGATCTTGAAATTGATATCAACGCCCTCTAACGTTAATTTCCGGAAGCATATCCGATGACGTCATGAGTACATCAAATTCACTACTTCAACTAAGTGAAAACACCGTGGTAAATATAGCAGATACCAGAAAACTTCTAAGTGATATCGAAAGTAAATACGTTACCAAACGAGTAAAATTACACAAATAACTTTTTTGAAATAAAATCAGAAATATCTCAAATATTAACTTCAAACCCTTCCATACATTTAGTACAGTCAAGGGCAAAAATATGTATACACTTTGGCACCCTATTTTAACGGCATAAGATAAAAAAGTGTATACATATTTATGCCCTTGACTGTACGTAAGCGTTCATTCAAAGAGTAGTTTAATACGAATATCTTTTTATTTAAAAATAAATGTTAGATTAATTATTTAATAAACGGTAGTATTATTATTTTATTACAATGTATTCGTACAAATAACGAATCTCTAACAGTTTTCTGTTATGACACCCGACATTTTTTAAGGCTAGTCGTCATACTAAATGCATGGGAGCGTTTTAACTTAGGATTTTTAATATTACTCCATCTATTTAGAAAAAGTTATTAATGCAATTTTACTCGTTGGGTAACGCACTTTCGATATCAGTTGGAAGATTTCTGATATCTGTTATATTTACGGAATTATGGCCTGGCCACACTTAACGATTACACCCTGTATAAAATGGACGTCTAACACCAGGTCAAAAATGACCCCAAAAACATTTGTTCAATTGTGCCAAGATGGGCAGGACATACGCTTTTGTTAACACCGCGCATATTTCGGCGCAACATCTTTGACAAACGTTTATAGAATATAGCCAATCAAAACTTTGATGGACCAATCACAACTATTTTTAAATGGCGGTTTAAGTTTTTAAAGGTTGATATTGAAATTCATTACCGTGATGTATTGAAGAGAGGGTACTTGTCAACTAAAATTCAGGACCGTGTTTGAAAGGCAATTTAGTATGGCGTGCGGCTTCCATGTTTTACTTATTCGTAGCGCTGCGCGTACCTGCTTGCCTTCATGGCTTGCCATTGGGTGTCGCTAGTAGGGTGGTGTTACAATTTGAATTTTCACAATAAGTAACTTCACTCCATTACAGGTTAGGAGCAATAGACATGACAAGCAACAAAACGCTCTACACGAGCGTAGAGACGGTAGAGCGGCACGTCGCCTTCGGGCTTAAGGCCACCCTGGTCCGTGCGCTAGCCAACCTGTGCTGGAAGAACCAGGCCAACAAGAAACAGGTTACTATTCACTGCTAAATTTCGTACCCAATTTTTTGTAACATTGTTAGGGTGCGGCTCCACTGACGCGAAGCGTGCAAAATTGACCAATTTTGGTATATTTGCACATCATTTTTCTATTAATTTACTATTTATAATGTATATTTTGTTTCCTTAATAATATTTATTTATCTATATTATTACCAGAGATCGCAAAAATTTGCGTCATTGTTCGCAATAATGTGGACATGACTCCAAAATTGATTAAATAATTAATCATTTAATTTATTTCTTACTTGACATATAATTTGATTCCTAGTCAATAAATACGAAAGTTTGTTAAAGTGTAGATTTATTATAGAATAGAATAGAATATAACTTTATTCAGAACGCTTAATTTAAACTTAACTTAATTACAATGACAGTGGTACACATTCATAAAGCGTAACTGAAAAGGTCCACACTCAGCTTCATGCCGAGAGACCCTAGAGGACCCTGGCGCTGGTCTTCCGTGGGGACCCTTTCGAGACAGCGCAACTACAAGCTACACATAATAAATATTTAATCTAAGTTTATACTTTTAACTTAATTACATTTAGCGAAACTTTGAAGCTATTGACCCGTAACGGTAATTGTCTCACAAAAGGTACACAAAAACAAAACAATGACGATTGGCGCAACCAGGACATCGTTCTTAAATTCGTATATTTAATTTTAATTTTATTAACCTATCCATAGCACAGACCTCTAATAACAATTTTTCTGTAAATCTAAAATGTATTTTTTGAAATTTGCCTTAAACGAATACACTGACAATGAGTTCCTGATAGGTGGCGGTATATTATTCCAGCACTTCGTGGCAGAGTATTTAAAGCTGCCACGAAATCACCTATGTTAAAAAAACTTTCTCCAAGGCTCCTTCCAGGATTGCCATGTTTAGACAAATGAATCTAAATATTCCCTTACCACCTCAGCCCGTAATCACACGATGGGGTACTTGGATCCAAGCGGCATGTTATTATAATGATAATTTTGCAGCAGTAAAGAGAGTTATAGAAACATTTAGCAATCGTGACAGTGTATATGTCCGTAAATGTAAACAGATTATGCAGTCGGCTGATGTTGTTGACAATTTACAGTTCATTTCACAACATTTTAAATCCATTTTGGTTGTAATAGAGAATTTACAGTCCTCTTCAAATACTGTCGAATACACTTTAAGTAAAATAAGAAATATATTAAATAATCTGGACAGTATACCAGGAGAAATAGGTAACCGTTTGCAAACTAAAATGAAAGCCGTCCTTGACAGAAATCCCGATTTTGAGGTTATCGCCCACAACTTAGAACAGAAAATAAACTCTGAATTATACTGGGATAATAATATTCCTATAAAGCTACTTAAGTTTGCCCCATTAACATCAGTGGATTGCGAGCGGAGTTTTTCAGCACTTAAGTATGTTTTTGATGTAAAAAGAAATATAGGTAGACTGACTGCTGAAAATTTGGAAAAAATACCTACTGATTATTTTCTTTAATAAATCTACATTTTAACAAACTTTTGTATTTATTGACTAGGAATCAAATTACATGTCAAGTAAGAAATTAATTAAATGATTAATTATTTGATTAATTTTGGAGACATGTCCACATTATTGCGAGCAATGACGCAAATTTTTGCGATCTCTGATTATTACACTACTTCCTCGTGTTTATTATATTTATATTTAAAACTAATGGAACTCCGTGCAGTATGCTCGCCCGCTATATAGGCACTCCAGCCTATTTTCCGCCGTCGGGCACCACGGAAGACCAGCGCTGTGGCACTGTCATAGCATTATGCTGAGTGGTGTCCGTTTGCAGGAACTACAGCGGCACCTATATTTCTCTGTGGTATTGATTGTTTTCATTCTTTGTTGTATTACCATGTAATTGTTAGCTCGTAAGATGTATTTTAATTAAGGTGCTTTTTGTAGTGTGTTTGCAATAAATATATATTCTATTCTATTCTATTCAATTACATTCTTCAAATTTGTGATTCGAAACACTGTGATGCGGTCTCATTGGTCGAGCTCCCACAGCTCCGCGTCCCTTAAACACTTTACAGGATGCCTAGAACACTTTACAGATAGCCAATCTCTAACGCTTGGTAGCGTATCGTAGTTTTCCCTCTCTGTCACTCTTTCATATTAATGCGACAAAGACAGTTAGCTGCCATTCGTTTTCGATTGACGATTAAACGTTAGCGATTGGCAACTTGTCTAAGCACCCTGACCTACTACCGCGACAATCGAAATTCATAAATTTAGAGGATTTTTCTTTGTCACTCCAACGAAGCGGTCATTAGAGTGAGAGAGACAAACCATCGAAATTTGCGGATTTCGAAGTTCGTGGTTGGGCCGCAGGGTTCGAAACGTCGGTAAAGGTGACAACCTAAGAAGAGATCGCTGATTAGCGATAATACCGCCTGTGTTACCTCTACCTTTGTAAATTCTTTATTATTTTTTATCTTGATGAGGTGTATAAATAATAACGAATCATCATCATCATATCAGCCGAAAGACGTCCACTGCTGAACTTGGCCTCCCCCAAAGATTGCCACAATGACCGGTCCTGTACCACCCGCATCCAGCGGACTCCTGCGACCTTCACCAGGTCATCGGTCCACCTTGTGGGGGCCTACCCACGCTACGCCTTCCGGTACGCAGCCACCACTCGAGCACCTTCCCGCCCCAACGGCCATCAGTTCTACGCGCAATGAGCCCCGCTCACTGCCACGTAGTTTAGCGATTCAGAGAGCTATTTCGGTTACTTTGGTTCTGCTGCGGATGGTCTCATTTTTAATCCGATGTCGCAGAGAGACTCCTAGCATAGCCCTCTCCATTGCCCTTTGGGTGACTTTGAGCCTTCTTATGAGGCCTATTGTAAGCGACCACGTTTCCGTACCGTATGTCATCACTGGCAACACACACTGATCAAAGACTTTCGTCTTCAAACACTGTATAACGAATATTGTATTGTAATTATACCTAAGCGATACAATCCGTTTCCATAGTTTAATTTAATGAATAAACAACTACCTATAATGAAAAATAAATAAAATAAAGTGAAATAATTTAAACTAACACGACTTGAATATCTACCAACACTAAGAATGTTGCACTAAAGGTTCACTAAACCGTTACGGGCTGGTTTTTCAATCCTCAGTTAAAAGTATCTGTTAGTTAAAATGATTACCATCCTTATCTCAGGTCATCAGTCAACAAAAAAGGATAGAGCTGACATTTATTTGACAGATACTGTTAAGCTTTATCTTTATTAGGAAATCCCTAGAAATGTACAGTAATATTGATCATTCTGTCAAGTTTCATTTGTGCAACTGGACCTGAGTTTGGTCACATTTTTTTTTCCTGATCAAAATACGACACTGCAACTGCATTATGTCCTTAAATGAATCGCCCCTATTTTTATTATATTTGCTCTGTTTATTTTGCAGATGCGAGAGTTAGAAGTAATTCCAGTGCTGCTTGATTGTTGCAACATCGACGCTCGGAATCCTCGTATCCTTTATTAATTTAGAAATGTACCTAATACATAATCCGTTCCCTTCGGTTTCTCATGGAAACATCCGAATTCCGAATCTATACACGGATGTTTTAGAGTTAACCCACTTGGGCAGACGATCAACTCGAGGGCACCTTATATGCAAACCCGAGGGCCGAAGGCCCGAGGAATTAACCCACGCTGTCAGTCTAACAATCCGAGGGCTCCCTACATGCGAGCATTCCGAAAGATTTTAATGCTGAATTCCTGAGCATATTTAGAGTATTTAATGTTATATAAAATTTTCTGGATTCAGCCTGGTTCCAGAGATAATTAACCTTTTTTCGAAATAAGTTTTTCGACTTAACTCGTTATAAGGCTAGCCGTACACCTGTAAGTTCTTACGTAAGTGATAGGGACGGGGCTATACTAAGGAATGAGACAGTGATATCCACTTCTCATTTCTTAGTATAGCTCCGTCCTTATAACTTACGTAAGAACTTACAGGTGTACGAGCGCACTAAAACTTATTTTTGATTACAACGCTGCCACAATGTGTTCTAATGTTACCACACGTTTTGCCTGGCAATCAAAAAATAAGATTAGACTTGACGAAAAAACCTGCCCTAAAAAAATCATTTTAACAAATTGTTATGACAAAAAGTATTGGAAATGTAAAAAGTATTCAAAAAGTCTAAAAAAAAAAAAGAAAAAAAATTTTTTTTGTGGAATTTGACATTAGGTCTCATAATATTTTTTCTTTATTTTGACGGCTAGAATTCATTGTTAAAATCTTTCGCAATGCTCGCGAGCACCGTGTATTTCACAATGACTTTTAAGCATCTCTGCAAATAATTGAGATAGAAAGATAAATTCGAGAGTTTCCATGAAAAATTAATAAAAATGTTATTTACTAGATCTGTATCGTAGTTTTCTCATAATCCACCACACAAAATTTGCTTTTTGCCCAATGGTTAACTAGTAGAGAATGCCCTAAGGCATTAAGTCCCCCGATTGGACTTTTTTCTCGCTGTGCAATAAAGATTGAATAAATAAATAAATTTGTAGACTACATAGTACATTACTGCAGACGAAGCAAGTAAAGTCGTTTTCTCAAACTTGCAATGAAATAAAAATCGCATTTCAATTTAACAAATAAGATATTTTTCAACTTACATATTTCCCAGTACCGTTTTACCCGGTAACATTGACAGTAGTTTTTTTTACGGTTAAATGTTCTGTGTATTGACAAAATTTTATGTTGAAATCTTTAACTCAAATACAGTAATAATGCAATGGGTGATCTTCGCTGTTCGAAACCTCTGCGAAAACTGCCCGGAAAATCAGGTATAATCAAATTCTATTTGCTTTTCGATTATTGATAAAATAGAAGATATAATATTTTCTTCGGTTACCGCGAGGATTACTCATGAAATAAAACTATGAAAACGGATAAACTCGCGTATATTAACTAATTTTAACTTCATTCCGACGTTTCGAACACTTTACAGGGTTCGTGGTCTGCGGATGACTGACAATGGAGGAAATTTGATAGATCTACCTCCATCAAAATAAGAAAGATAAGTACAAAACTACCCACCAAAGAAAAATTACTAAACCACAGACAATAAATTTTAAGGGTGGATGTACATACAAAATTTGCAAATTAAGCTAGTTATTCATTACAAATATTTTCAGAATGAAGACAAGAGACAAAATAAATAATCTACGCCGGTTCTATCCCTACGCCACTGCCTGAGAAGTATTTCCTTCCTTTGTATGATTGTATTGTTAGGAAGGTATCCCAAAATTGGGACCGGCAAGAAACTCAGCGGGACAACTCTTTTCAAAAAACATTTGTAGTACATCTTAAGATCATCATGCATTAAACCAAAACATACAATTTTGATTAATAAGGAAATTTAAAATAATTTTGAAAAAAAAAAAAAAAAATGTTGCCAGTACTAAAAAGGGGGGGAATGGTCACCACCGCCAAATACATCAGCCTCACGGTTTATGTCTAGACTGTTCCTTTATCAGATGAACAACTGGATCCCAAGCTGGTGGTAGAGACAAGCTTCTTTCCATTCTATTAAAGTTTGGATATTTCATTATCTCAATAGCCTCACGCAACATTCTAGGCATGTTTCTCTTCTCCTTAACGAGAACCAAAGGCTTGTCAAACTTAATAGAATGATTCGGTCCATCACTGACATGCTCCCAAACCGCAGACTGTTGTCGACGGTGCTTGACATCGGCTATGTGTTCCTTCACCCTAGTAGTGATATTCCTCTTTGTCTGCCCAACATATGAAAGCCCACATTCACAGTCCAGCTTATACACTCCTGCATTCAGTAAGGGCGTGCTATACTTAACAGGCCTCAGAAACTGCAACGGAATCAAATCAGGAACTGAAACGTCGGAATGAAGTTAAAATTAGTTAATATACGCGAGTTTATCCGTTTTCATAGTTTTATTTCAAAATAGAAGATAATTTAGCCGTGTAGTGACAGTAGTAAAAATACATTTGTCACCACCTCAACTCTTCCCGCGGATGCCGTAAGAGGCATTGAAGTGTCATTTACCATTATTGGCTAGAAGATTGATGATGGGCAGCAGCGTCATCATAGTGGACACATTACTGCGATCGCCAATAGTTATAGTTAATAGGAGAGGCCTACGTCCAGCAGTGGACTGAGATAGGCTTATGATGTAGAAGGTTAGATAGTTTAACATGAGAGGGCTTTATTATTGTTAATATCGTTACGTGTGTAGCTGGCATTATAATTAACCAGGTAAACCAGGTGACAGCAATAAAATTTAATTTTTAGTACAGATGGTGTACTTTTTAGGCTCTAGTGCGAGAAATGGGTCATTTTACGTCAAGTCCAAAACTTCGGAGGGTTATCTGCACTAAAAAACGTCGTACAAGACACGTGCAAAAACGAAATTCGTAACTCGTGTCGATTTAAAAGACTCCCTATCGGTCGTGTTTTAAAACATCGCCACTCGTTTCGAATTTCATGCTTTTCGCACTTGTGTCGTAATGTACTAAAACATAGAAATAATAAAGTCGTTTACAGGGTAAATGCATATAACTAATGAAAGTGATCATTTTATCGTCTGATTATTTAATTACTATCCAAATGTAAGTGTTATGTTATATGTAGATAAGTATCATTTAATATCTAGATATAATAACTGTAAAATTTTCACAATAAATAAATAAACATGCGAGAAATATGTCACTTACATACACTTACGTGGAATTGTCGTACAATGTAATGTTACTATTCTACAGGAGGTGATCGCAAAAATGACTCTCCAGGGACCAGTGGACAACGAGATCCTCAAGGATATGGGTCTAACCCTCAACACAGACGGACAGGGGAACACCATCAAACTAGCACCCTTCCCGCGATAAACATCTAAGCGATAAATCTATATTATTGTGTAAAAGTCTTGACTGACTCGCTTAAATCAGCCCAAACTTTGTTTTTTTTTAATTCACAGTAGCTTTTTTAGGTCCTTTTCTCAATCTTATTTATGCATTTTTTATAAAATTAACACCAAAACCGAGTTTTTAATGATATTTAATGCTTAAATGGAGTTACAAACCTGACTGCAATGAAGGTTTTTGAAATCTCACGCTAATTGGGTGTCCCTAAAAGTTAAAAACGTCAAAACTTTGTTTCAAAACTGACAGCAATAACTTACGGGTGTAAACTCGGCTTAGATGAATTATAGTTTAGGATTTCATTTGTAGCAGTAACTAAAAAAATCTCTTACATTGGACCTTAAGTCTGCAATTGGGTTTACTATTAGTCAAATGGTGACACTACCACAGTCGAGAAAATTCAAATATGAATTAAATGCCTGTGAAGTAAACACAAATAATGTAATACCTGACCTCTGTAATTTATCTGTAAATGAGCTAAGCAAACGCGTTACTACTTTCTTCTAACCCTTGTGAATGTGAGCGTCAGGATGACTGACCAAAATAGCAGATCAGTGTTAGAGTACCATCATAATTTACTACCTATTTGCTACTATTTACTACCTATGTTCACATATTTGCTACCTAAGTTTAAAAAAAGAAATCAATTTAATTAAGTGGGCAGTCATTCTGACGTCAGGATGACTGCCCATATTTAGTATTTCGTGGTTAGACCCTATATTTTGCAACTTTCTATGTACTATGATTTACTACCTATTTGCTACCTAAGCATATATTTTTTCCAGATTTTTTAGACAAAAAATGACGATTTTATGAGCATTTCAAATTCTGAACGAAAAAAAAATTGTTAGAGTACCATCATAATTTACTACCTATTTGCTACTATTTACTACCTATGTTTACATATTTGCTACCTAAGTTTAAAAAAAGAAATCAATTTAATTAAGTGGGCAGTCATTCTGACGTCAGGATGACTGCCCATATTTAGTATTTCGTGGTTAGACCCTATATTTTGCAACTTTCTATGTACTCAGATTTACTACCTATTTGCTACCTAAGCATATATTTTTTCCAGATTTTTTAGACAAAAAATGACGATTTTATAAGCATTTCAAATTCTGAACAAAAAAAATTGTTAGAGTACCATCATAATTTACTACCTATTTGCTACTATTTACTACCTATGTTTACATATTTGCTACCTAAGTTTAAAAAAAGAAATCAATTTAATTAAGTGGGCAGTCATTCTGACGTTAGGATGACTGCCCATATTTAGTATTTCGTGGTTAGACCCTATATTTTGCAACTTTCTATGTACTATGATTTACTACCTATTTGCTACCTAAGCATATATTTTTTCCAGATTTTTTAGACAAAAAATGACGATTTTATAAGCATTTCAAATTCTGAACAAAAAAAAATTGTTAGAGTACCATCATAATTTACTACCTATTTGCTACTATTTACTACCTATGTTCACATATTTGCTACCTAAGTTTAAAAAAAGAAATCAATTTAATTAAGTGGGCAGTCATTCTGACGTCAGGATGACTGCCCACTTAATTAAATTGATTTCTTTATTTGAAAAAATGTATGCTTAGGTAGCAAATAGGTAGTAAATCATAGTACATAGAAAGTTGCAAAATATAGGGTCTAACCACGAAATACTAAATATGGGCAGTCATCCTGACGTCAGAATGACTGCCCACTTAATTAAATTGATTTCTTTTTTTAAACTTAGGTAGCAAATATGTGAACATAGGTAGTAAATAGTAGCAAATAGGTAGTAAATTATGATGGTACTCTAACAATTTTTTTTTTGTTCAGAATTTGAAATGCTTATAAAATCGTCATTTTTTGTCTAAAAAATCTGGAAAAAATATATGCTTAGGTAGCAAATAGGTAGTAAATCTGAGTACATAGAAAGTTGCAAAATATAGGGTCTAACCACGAAATACTAAATATGGGCAGTCATCCTGACGTCAGAATGACTGCCCACTTAATTAAATTGATTTCTTTTTTTAAACTTAGGTAGCAAATATGTGAACATAGGTAGTAAATAGTAGCAAATAGGTAGTAAATTATGATGGTACTCTAACAATTTTTTTTTGTTCAGAATTTGAAATGCTTATAAAATCGTCATTTTTTGTCTAAAAAATCTGGAAAAAATATATGCTTAGGTAGCAAATAGGTAGTAAATCATAGTACATAGAAAGTTGCAAAATATAGGGTCTAACCACGAAATACTAAATATGGGCAGTCATCCTGACGTCAGAATGACTGCCCACTTAATTAAATTGATTTCTTTTTTTAAACTTAGGTAGCAAATATGTGAACATAGGTAGTAAATAGTAGCAAATAGGTAGTAAATTATGATGGTACTCTAACACTGATCCGCTATTTTGGTCAGTCATCCTGACGCTCACCTTGTGAATGGGTGTGCTCAATGTTCAAGTTAAGAACTTCGAAAGAGTAACATGCTATAACTATTTATTTTGTGCAACCTGACAATTATATTTATAAAAAGAAAAACTTGTAGCGAGAACAAAAGTTATCATTATTTATCAAAATAAAGTGGATAACTTCAATAAGTTTTTTATTTTAGACGTAATAACTAACTGGACTGATGACCCGGTGAAGGTCGCAGGAGTCCGCTGGATGCCGCAGGACCGGTCATTGTGGCAATTGGGGGAGACCTATGTTCTGCAGTGGACGTCTTTCGGCTTATATGATGATGATGATGATGAATATGATGAATTGATGATATGACTAACATGAGATTCAATCATATTAAATTATTATCGAACCGGGTTACTCACGTCAATTTAAATCGATGATTGCTTGACATTAGCAATAGCAAGTAATGTAAGGAGTGTTGTGTGCAACACGCTTTATGACAAAAGTAACAGTGAGGGTAGATTTGGGGTATATCTTTCCTTTCATCGCCCCCGCAACCGCCGCCCATGGCCAGTACCCATCCTAACAGGACGCAGGCCCGCAGTACTCGTCGGGCTTTGACCGAAGGGGCTCTGGACGAGAAAGAACCCTCTTGATTTGTTGAAACATGGCGAGCAATCGTCGGCAAAGCTGAAAGTATGTGTTGATTATTTAGATGAAGAATTTAGATATTGTAATATGATCGATTATTAACTAAGCAACTCTGTAACAATGCGATACGAATAAATAAATAAATTGAATGCAAGTTTAGTACGTTTCTACTTTCAACTGAGCGTTTTATAATGTGTCTAAAATAGCTTCATAGTAACGAACTGTCATTGGGTTGACGTTAATGACGTTTGTGCTATGACTGTACCTAAAAATTTATACTTGATTGGTGTCGGTGTTTACAACTTTTCATTTTCCGAGGTGTTTGTCTATTTTATTTCCAACAAATCGCTTTCAAAATGGTTAAAATCGCACTCCAGATTAGAGCCAATTTAGAATGCATTGAGAAGCTGTATACCAACCATCCAAACTACCAATGGTTCTTAAAACTAAAATGTAGTAGTTGCGGCGAAGTATCTGAAAAGTTTCACGATCTCACGGAGGCGGATAAAGTCCCTCAGAAGCACAACAGGTCCGAAACAAACCTCCTGATAAAGTGTAAATTGTGCTCCAGGGAAAACAGTATGGATGTAATTGAAGGCAGCAATGGTGAGATCGATTTTGTAAAGATAACCTTATTAGAAAAGTTTGTTGATTTTGAACAGTTCCTTAGTTTTTCGAATATTTGAATGGATTGATATTCTAATCCTCACATTTTATAATTCATACTTACCAACACCAATAAAATCTACATGATCTATCTGGTATTTTGTGTTTTAAATTAGTTAATATGTTTTGACGTGCAACTTCTATGAACTCTGTAATGAAATGATAATATACCTGTATATTACATCAATTACATGCGACGTCTATAGATGTTGCTGGACCGAATATGTTATTTCTTTTATAAGGTTTTTTCACTTTCTAGCTAATTTGTTTACATTTTAATTTTAGTAAGTAGAAGCTTCTTTTGTAACCACTTTAAATATGTTCTTCTCAGTACTTCTATAAATTAAATATCTATTATGTTAGAGGTGTAAAATGAGGTTTAGTTTCAATAAAATTCGAAATTTGGTAGCAATTATTTTAATATTGTAGGTAGTCTAAATAAAAATGTAAACAATAAAATTGTTTATAATTTTATATATGGTATAATATACTTATTCGATTGTCACCAGGTGCTTTTACAAATGAAGATGCTGGAAAATTCAAGACGCTGGTAATATTTGACTGCAGAGGAGTGGAGCCCGTTGACTTTGAGCCTAAATCTGGATGGATAGCTGAAGCGGAAGAAAATGGTACACAACTGTTGTCATAATATTATGTTAACAATCCTGTTTTATTCGGTTACCGCGAGAATTACTCATGAAATAAAACTATGAAAACGGATAATCATCCGCAGACCACGAACCCTGTAAAGTGTTCGAAACGTCGGAATGAAGTTAAAATTAGTTAATATACGCGAGTTTATCCGTTTTCATAGTTTTATTTCAATCCTGTTTTATCTAAAGTAAATGATATTCCACTGCAAAAATTGGCAAAGTTTTGTTGAGAATATGTAATATCAATATCTGTATAATATATGCTACTGGAACTTATTAGGAATAGGCGAAAGCTGAGTATGTGGGTTCGATCCCCACCTCGGACATTAGGTAATCTTGGTTGTTTTTCTTTGGTATATGACATCTAATATTTAAAAGGAATATATAATTAAAAAAAAACTTGGAAATGTAATTCTGGAAGATGCAGAGTTTTTTGGGTTTATCCCATTCAGATTTATTAGGTACTGACTTTTAACTTAATTATTGTCTATTCTATTATTTAAAAAGTTTAAAAACAAATGCATCCATTATGATTTAGTTTACACATGGAGTAAATTAAACATCAGCATATAAATCAAAACATGGATGGGCAGGGACCGGAACCATTATTTTACAAAAACCTCAAAATAGCCTAATATTTTTAAATGTTTTATATTCTTTATGTGCAATATTTATCGGAAAGTACTTGTGGTAAATGGAAATAGTATAATTCTTTATTCCATCCATTCTTAAGATGGATAGGGATTGCAAACATTAGAAATAAAAATTATATAAGTATATAAATGCAAAGTAGTACAGTAAAAATTACTTACAAGTACATACCAATTTAACTAACTATTTTTAGTTTGCATTCATAGACTACAGGAACTATTTTTTTCAAAATGACTAAATTTTAATGAACAATTGAACACCTTTTATTACAGGAAAGAAATTTGAAGATGTAGATCTAACGGAGAAAGAATGGGTGGACTATGATGAGAAGAATCAGACTTCAGTTGGAGTCTATGAGCTGGAGTGGCAATTCATCAAAGTGAAATAAGTACTTTTAAATTTAAAATATGAACAGAATGAATTTACTTTTATATATTTATGTTTTTAATAAATTATGCTCACTAGAAAATAATTTCACAATATCTCCTTATTTTTAAAAGAGGCCAATACTTAGTTTTGCAGAAACAAACTTTTGGGGACATTATAAAACTGACCATTACAACTAAATCGCATTCTCTAACGTTTCAGGCGTGACAATACCCACAGTCACAAGAACATAATACTGAACTTAATTGTAAGAGATTATGTCTTAATTATTTTTGATTGGACAGGTGTTTTTAAATATTTTCGTATTACAACCCCCTGAAGTACAGGGAGCACTGATTTGTAAAACGAAACAACAAAGGGGACCATAGTAAGCAATCAAAAAACTATGACCGAAAAACTTTAAGATAATATATGACATATAGGAACACTTACAAGCCTTAGGTACAATTTACAACCAAGAAAAATACGAATATTGGGTATATACCTATGTGTTTAGTTAAATTTTGCCCCATAGTTTTTCCGAATTCCGATAACTGGCTACTAAGTATTTGACCACCTGCTTTCAACGAACAGAAATGGTGCCAAAATCCGTTCCCACAAAAAAAACACATATTTAATGTCTACCGACATACATAGATAAAATTATTTATTATTACGAATTCACACCGCATTACTACAAACGTACACTGATACACTGAGAAATGATAAAACTGTTCTATTGTTGCTCTGTGTAGGATGTTGGTTTTATAAACGGGACTTTGTTGCAAATATTCCGATTGGGAATGCAATAATTGCGAGACTAGTTGTACTGATCGATAACGCATGCTAAGTATCGTGTTTACATATTGCTTACTGGACCGATCTTTATTCCGTTACCACTTCCGAAAGCACGCACGCGAGCAGGCCGGAAAATGGCGATTTCCCACCCAACCGTTGCAGGAAATGTTTCGGGAAAAAATGTATGCCAGTAGGAAACGCGAGTAATAAGTTCACGCTTGGACTTTGGAAGCAACAAACTTAATTAATTTGTTTTTACTTTGATTAATATTCATTATCAACCGATTTCAAAAAGAGGAGGTTCTCAATTCGACTATAGATATATTTTTTTTTTATTATGCTTGTTACCTCATAACTTCCGACGGGGTAAACCGATTTTGATGATTCGCTGATGCTTACCGAATTGGGTCCTATTTTAATTTTGACTTCTGACAATGGAATCTATGAGAAAACCGTATAAGTCATTAAACTCATAAAGGTGATTAGTGCGAGACTAACAGCTGTAATTGTATATCTCATGGCAGAATAAAGGTGTACCTACATGAAATTGATTTTGTAACGTCTATGAATATTTAAAACTTTGTTCTAACGAATAAATTATTCATTTCGATTTGTACTATAAGTTTGTATATTTTCTTTATAGATTTATTAATATTTGATTGAGCAATGTTTTTGTTTGAAATTACTAGAAAATACATAGTTTCTTGTGATAATCTAGTAAAAAGAGTATATCGCGCGTTTTTACTATTTCGCGATGTGCTTTGCTGTTTCTGTGTTTGGGTGCGGTGTATTTTTTATCATTCGTGAAAAAATATGTCTATGAACTCTACGATTTTCTCTGGTTAAAAAAAAGACGTTCTCCGCGCAATAACATCGTATTTTTATTTGTTTTAGAATTTTATAAGCGCGTGGTGGGAACGGATAATAAGTTAGGCTTAAAAAAATGAATGAATGAGTTGTGAAATATTAGTATTTTATTATATTAAGTAGGTATATAGTCCTTGGAACCGGATAAATTCTGTAATTATCATTCCATATAAAAATGTTAGTACTCGTACAACTTTCAAATTTAACGCTATGATTAGTAGAGTCTAAATTTATGTAACTCTATTGTTTGCTAAAAAAAAAATCTACTATTGATGAGGTTTTGAGCCATAATAGGACCTACTATAACAAAAAAATACGACTTTATAATATTAGATTATTGCATTTCTAGATTGGTTTAGCTATAATTTTAGGTTAAAATTTACTAGAAAATGTTCACTAGCCTAGAGCGAAGTTATAAGTAGCGTTGTTGTTTGTAAACATCATAAAAAGTATTATTAAAAACTGGTACGTAATGCTTTATTGTTTCATACGTACAAATCAGCCAAAAGGTCGTATCAGCAGCTTATTTTCATACTATTCTCATATTTTATACCTTAACGGTAGATATCGTGTTTTATTGAATGGCGCGTCGCGTGCGGACTCACTTCCCTTTCCGCGGCTTCGTTAACGCCATTTTCTATCGAAAGTGGGCGAATTCTTCTTTGTTTCTAGATATGTATAGTTCGCCCCAAGAATTAGAGTTAACTCCAACACGACTGACCTGAGGGACAATCTTTTTTCTTGGTTATGCCTAACATAAGCTTGAGATTATTCACATATATTTTTTAATTTTGGAGCAACAATTTTCAGAAAAATCTATTCTATCACACAATTGTTTTTTGTAACCTCTATTTACTTTTCCACCTACACAACAATATGCCTAGCGTTAACAGATATTATCAAACTATAGGGTTTTTAGTTATACCTGTTGGCAAGGCTGTGATAAATTTCTGTGTGTTTTTTTCATAAAAATAATTAGTTTTCATTGAAAGCCTCTGATAATTTGCTTATTATTAGCTCATTAAACAATATAAAAAGTGCATATAGTAATAATATGGTATTATTTTGCTTATCTTACTTATATTAGACAACATACCATTACCCCTATGCTAAACTTATCAATCTGCATTTTTGTGTATTTGAAATGCCAACTCTAATCTTACAAGTCAAAGTCATAATTGTGAATCTGCAAAAAATATATTGTTAAGTTTAGCATGGCAGCGACGAGCGACGATTACATTTTACCCGTCGCAAGACATTGCTAGCTGGGCAATGACCTGCATGAAGAACCTGCAATTATCAAGTTATAGAACGGTTTATGCCATCAATAAATAACCTAAAATGTCAATAAAATTCAAAACAAATATTCGCCTGACCATAAACCGCTTGTGTAGAGAGTAGGTACTAATTGGCTGAAAGCGAATGGGCTATGATTAGTGCTATCACCCGGCCGAACGGTTCGTCACACTCCGCGCGCGCCATTATAGAGAGATTACACATGTGTGTAATCATGTTAGCTATGTAACTTACTCAGCGCGGGTCAATGTCATTACAACTGTTTGTTTTCATCACGTGCGCTTCATTGAATGTTCAAATTTTCCAAAATAAATGGTCGTGGGGGTTGTTACAAATGGTGCTGTGACCAGGATTTTGTGTTATTCATTCATTAAACTTTATGGGTTTAAATTTAAATATGTCATATACTAAAGAAAAAGTATCAAGTTTAACGACGGAGGTGGGATTTGAACCCACATCTTTCGCGGCTGATGCCTAAACCACTCGGCTACTCCAGCTGGAAAATATTTAATAAAACTATTTGAGTTGTTCCACAAAATTTTTAGATTATTTTACTTGTATCAAGTGGATATTATTACACGAATTTTGATTCCTACTATTATAAAACGTACTAGTATTAGTAGCTCAGGTCGCTGTAAATATAAATGTCTATTAAATTATCATATACTTACAAAAATACAATATAAAAACATTAAACTTACATGATTCTCAGTTCGATTTCTTGGTAATATTATATTCTATATAAATGGTTTGTGTTTAATCTCCGAAACACTGCATATTATGTTAGGCAGGAGATATTGTTATTAAACATATTCGATTATATTCTAACCAGTATTGTAGCAAGGGACAATGCCTATTAAAAGTACCTTTGTGTAAGGTTAAGTATAAATAAAACAACTACGTATCACAGCGCTCATTTACTCAAATGCACACACCACACATTCACGCAACAATAACTTATTAACAACTACACTGTGCCATTTTAAAGAGTGACATGAAAGATGTCAATTGCATAAAAACTAAATTCAGATGATGACAAGTTTTGGAAAACCGTACGGTCGTATGACTTACCAGTTAATGTTATCATCCCTTTTTAGTACCTTCACATTTAGATTTGTAGGTACTCAGTTCAATTTACTCCAGTTTTATACTTTAGACTAGAAGTAAAACAGGTTTATGCTGAGGTAATAACAAGTTGGCCGTTTGAATACTTCTTAAACTTCTTGTTACATGTCACTCTTTAAAACCAAACGGCAGTAAGTACAATAGTATGACCTGCAAAGGAACTACCGAAGTTAGAAGCTGAAAATTTTATTAGTCACATAAGATAAAGAATACCTAATAACAAATAAAACTTTCTCTGAAGCTGTTCAGATGTAAAGGTGCCCCCCGCTCTACGAAATCAACGAATCACGTTTTGTGTAACGATCGAATTTCGTAGAGTGGGGGGATATAATACCTTTACGCGATTTTATTTTATATGACGCTTTTACAACTTATGATGTTATTGGGTATTTTGTTCGCACCAATTTGTAACTTAACCTTATCGTTGGTTGTAACAATTGGGTGAAAATATTTTAGTACCTACGATACTCCCAAAATTTTCAGCTAACAACTCTGTTCGATTGAAAAAAATCGTTTTGTCGATTCGTAATTTCATATCTATATTTAAATGATCTATTTTGGAAACAATCTAACAACACAAGTACACCAGAGCACTAGTAATATCTAGTAATTACCCATCCCTTTCAGTTCTTCAGAAGTAACTATTCTTGTCATTTGATAGAATAGGATGGATATAGGTCACGCTCTTTCTTTTATATTTACACGCATATTATTATTATTTAACACGCTATTATTTACAGTCAGACCACTCACAATTAGAAAATACACTAGGTACAATATTAGTTAAATACTATAAAAATAACATCGTTTTTGGTTATTTTTTGGTTAGGTCAAGGTAATTTCAACCTTGCGTTTGTAAATGGTAATAACAACACTGGTTTTTAACTAATATTATGCACTTTATACTTCTTTTGTCCACATTTACAAACGTTAGGTTTAAACACAACCTTAAATTTACCGTTTCTGCAGAAATCTGCAAGAAGTTTAGGCATATGTCCGTTTTCGGCGATACTGCACTTCGCTTCGGTAAATAGGTATAATAACCGTATGTTTGTCTCACCCTGTTTTGCATTTGCAAATTCGCACACGTCCTATCCATCTCACAGTCTTGACAAATATATATGTATACCAAAAACAACAATGATTCAGGTCATTGGTCAGACAGTGACACACCAGCGATATTCTGCGTTCAATCTCTGAAGCAATATTTGATATTACGAGTACTATGTATTGAATCACCTAATAATGTTTTGCCTGCTCGAACACACTGGGAAAGTAATACCCGGCTATGTAAACTGGGTCTCATTTTCTTAAAAAAAAAATCAATTTAATATAAATTTAGTTATTTTTATTTTGTGTTGAATTAGCTTGCGTCGTGGCTTCAGTCGACACACTTGAAACTGTCACATTCTTCTCTTGTTTCGTCGTCATATTCGTGACGCCGGTGGACTCTGAACTCTCTGCTGACGTCGTTTCAGTCTTGTCTGAACGCGACTGGAATCCAGCGAACCCGGTGTTCCCGTGGACGGTTACCGTGTGATGCGGCGTGCTTGTCACCTCGTTACCCGTGATAGTCGGACTATAAGTGCTAAAGGACGTCACGCCGTCCGTAATGTAATTGTTCTCATAGCTGTATTGGTACGGCTGGCTGTATAGATTGGCTGATTGATGATACACCGGGATTTCAACCGGATAAGGCACTTTGACCGGCACTGGAACTTTCTTTTCCACTGGGTAAGGTCGCGGCACGTATACAGGCACTCTCTTCTCCACTTCAATTTTCTGAGGCACTATAACTTTGTAGGGCACCGGCACCTTTTTTTCGACTTCCACGGGATAGGGAACTTTCTTCTCTATATGTACGGCCACCGGCGTAGGCACTTTAACCGGGTACGGCTGCGGGACTGGCACTTTGATCGGCACGTGCTTCACTATCTCAACCGGTTCCCTCACTTTCACTTCCACTGGGTAGGGTACTCGGGTTTCGACGGGGTACGGTTGAGGCACGAGCACTCTCACCGGCACTGGGTACGGCACTTTCTTCTCTACGGTCACGTTCACTGGGTAAGGTTGGTACACGGGCACCGGTACCTGTACTTCCACGGGGTAGGGTACCCTCTTTTCTACTTGGACGGGTACGGGCTGCGGTACTTTAACTTCTACGTGCTTCAGCACTGGGACTTGGTGATAAACCGGATACGGCTTCGGGACATACTCTTTTTCGATTACTTTGTATGGAACTGGATGAGGCACTTGCACTTGAATCGGGATAGGGATTCTTTTCTCCACTTGCACCGGATACGGCACAGGCTTTTCCACGAATTTGATCTTTTCTACGGCAACGGGCACTTTCTTCTCCACCGTGACCGGAAAAGGTCTGGGCACTTCGACTTTGTAGGGGACTTTAATGGGTTTCTCGACGGTTTTAATGTATCTATGGTGGTGGTGGTGATGGTGGTGCTTGATCCTGGTGATGACACGCGGTTGGTGGCTGGCTTCAGGGAGTAGTTCCCCAAGAGCATACGGGGCGTGCGGTTGCACGCCGGGCTTGGGGCTGTAACCAGGAAAGACAGTGGTCAGTGGCCGCTTCCGCTTGCGGAAGAATACCATCTTTTTCCTCCCATTAGCCAGAGCATGGGCTCGCTTCGGTACTGGTACAAGCCCGAAAGGTTGAAGGTAAACTGTGCGCTTATTGGTCTCGTCAGTATTTTCCCCTGGGTCTGTAAATTCTACGTCGTCGGTGTCTGATCGCCTGGATATCGACACTATCCTACTGGGTCGGCGTTTTTTAATAATAGTGGGTTGGTGTTTGTTGTGAGGATAGTGCGAAGGTATTATGGGCACCCATTCATTAGCTTCGATTCTAGTGTAGTTAGTGTCATAGCTAGCGGTGGTGGAAGAGTGGTTGGGCACCCTGGTGAACCGGCGGGTGCCGCGCGTGATTGTAAGCGGGGCGGCCGTCGTCGTGTGCGCTGTTCTGTTTACGGTGACGTATCTAAAGCGGTAGTGCGTCGCGGAAGCAATCTCTAGGTCTGTGCTGTTAGTGCTTGTGCTGTTGTCATTCTCGGTCGCGTTGCCTGCTGTACTGTTGTGGAATATGTAGTTCTTTTTCTCGATTTTTTTGGGCCATATTCTTTTGTTCCTCAAAGGCTTCTGAGTAGTGGTTGTCGTTGTGGTTGTAGTGGTGGTCGTCGTTGTGTTTCGCTCGTAACCCTTCGGTGGTCTAACTTCGTCGGCGCGTATGCCGTTGATGGTTTCAATGGGTACACTGAATTTAGGAGGAGTGAGCGATACGCGAACTGGCCGACCGGTGGAGGCAGCGAAAGCGAGTGGTTGGCGGGTGGTATGGGTATGTTTAGCATAGGGGTAGTTTCTATGAAGCGGTAAGACTCGATACAGAGAGTTGGGAGGACGTCGGAGGGTCAAGGTTTTTTGGTAGACGTGTCGTGGCACTGGGCCGAACTGTCTGATGTTCTGGTAGGGCCGTAGCGGCTGTTCTGTGTAGTTCTGTATCTTTTTGTCCGGTGCCGGTCGAGGGGGTTTGCTGGGCGGTCGCTGCTCGGGCTGGGTCTGGTTGGCTGGGGCCGGCGCTTTGGTAGAATTGTTGGGGGGTTCTACGTACTTGGGGCCGTCGATAATAGTGACAGCTCGGTTCCGGGTCTCGTCCGCGATCTGGTCGGCCGTAATGATGTCATCTTGTGCCGTCGCGCTACCTTCATTGACGACGATCACTAACGCTAAGATCAGGAATGCCGTCTGGAAAGAAAAATAATTGTTTCGGTTAGTAGGCGTAACGGGTAAATAATTCATAATGTTACAGAACACTTGATATTTTAAGCGATTTGCGTATTTTAGAACAGTCTCTGTAAGACATCTATTTAAGATAAAGCCGTTGGTAGTATTCACGATATAACTATATCTACTTATTGACTAAAATAGATTATTTTGAACTTTTCGCACGCGACATCTCGTGAGTATAGTTTAAAAAGCAGTTGTTCTCCATAACTCGATGCAATTGTTTCTTGTCACGTTAGTTAGCCACGTTTACACAATTAATCTTAAAAACAGTGTACATAACGTCTTATGAATATTTCATGCCTAGTTTTTAGCTTGGGTTTAATACTCGGATCAGCGTGTATGCGTTCACGCACCTTCCGTGTGGGTGCGACACATGCCTAAAATATTTCATGTTAACTAACCTCGTAAGACACAATGTATACATATTACAATTTATATATATAGTTGTTGCAAGTCAATTTGAATCATTCGTGAACAAATTAAAGTAGAATTTCTTTTGTTTCATTGCTTTTTGAAACAAACGATATTCTTAAGATGGATTTAGACCAAACGAGCATTGCTCGTTCTATCCCCCACTCTACGAAATGAACGAATTTCGACGAATTACGTTTTGTGTAACGAAAGAATTTCGTAGCGTGGAGGATAGAATGAGATATCGCTTGTTTGGTCTAAATCCACCTTTACCAATTTACGTATAGAACAAGTTTCAAATTAAAAGTAGGAAAAGTAACTATGGTGGGCCTTACGAGGCTAAGTATAGTCATAATCAAAAGTATCTACGCATATTATGGAGACGTCAAAATCGCAATAAGTAAGTATGTTTTGTTAAGGTAGTTTTTTTTTTATATTTCTAGACATAGACAGTTCACGGCATTTCAATTAGCTTAAATAAATAAAAGTACTTAATAACTAGATAATCTACGTGTTCTGAAGGTCAAATATACATATACTATTACGATATTTACTAGATGATTGAAATTATTTAGTGTCGGTCTCAGTCGCTAAGAAGGCAATCCTGATACCTGTCAAATAAATAATTGACCTGTTAGAAAAAGTGAGATTGTTAACAGATGATGTATGTATACCTACCATTTTTCAGTTGAAAGTAGAAAAAAGGTAAACCAACCAGCAAACTTGAATTATTTCATAATCACACACTTTCAGAACACAATCTTGGTTTTAATACCAACTTAAAACCTTAAACCCGAAGTTACCATACATTTTTTGTTAAAATTATTGACATTTATTAGTATTAGTAAATATATACTGCGAATGTATTTTACGATATTATGTGTCAAACTTACTAGTCAACCTTAAAAATTGTCTATGTTAAACCATTTAGCCGTTACGTTGAACATTATTTAAAGTTGATATATTATTATCTAGTCAAAGTTAAAGTCAAATGATTCATGTTGGCCAAGCAACAAACACATCCAAATCCTCATTACACAATATCAAAATTATAAAATAAAATCTACCCGGTTCTAACCCTACACTACTGACCCCTAATTATTATATTGTTATTTGGCGAATTTGTCCCATATTTCAAAAAGGTTAAAATTTTCGATTAACTCGACTTGACAGCTAAAGTCATTACTGTTTACTTTTATGATATAGGTAATAGTAATATAGCATTATTCCCTTTACTGTTTAGGTAAACGATTTAAGTAATATTATTGCACTGTTTTAGGCACTACAATTTTGAGCATTCCAGTTTTAATAAACTTAAACATTTATTTTAGTTTACTCACGTTAATATATATGACACCTGGTATTGTACACATGATTTCACCACACCACTATATTTATCTAGGGAGGTAATCTAGATTACTCCCTGCGACCACCGTCCGAACAAGTTCACAGCTACCGTAATACTAAAAGATGAACTTTAATTAATTCATATTTAATATGCGTAAACAAAAGTGTTTATCAAAATTATTTCATAACTACGGTTTGAATAACTATTGTGACCGAATCGTGTGATTGTCTAGGTTTGTCTAGAAATTGGAATCAAAATATAAACAATAGAAATACTGTAAACAAATGCCGGTGAAAGACGTGATTTCGTTTCGATTACGCTACGTCTCGTTTAAATGGGCACTACCTACTATCAGTCCTATGTCATTTCTAATGACATGACATAGGTCCTATATAGTTACCATTTTTAAGTGACATAATTATTTAACAGATGTTTGTTTACAGCTCATAAAGGTGCATTCAAACCAAAAGAGCATTCGCTATTCTAACCCGCCACTCTACGAAATTTGATCGTTACACAAAACGTGATTGGTTGATTTCGTAGAACGGGGGATAGAACAGCGAATGCTCTTTTGGTTTGAACGCACCTTTAGTAAACAACTTTCAGCGAATTCTAAACTAAACCTGACTTTGCTGTAACTACCATAAAGCCAAGTTTTCAATACCACGGAATAGAGTCAATAAGTGGGAGAACAGTTAAGTTAACTTAAATGAGTTATTCAATTAGTCTAAGAACCTGTCTCACGATATCGGTATAAAATAGGTATATGTTACATAAATGTTAGCTGTCCTTCTCTGTTACATGCCTGGGGAAATGTATATTGATAATTTTATCTGACTTATATATTAATCCGGGGATTGCGAAACAAGCCGTTAATCAGGGATATTAATTACCATATTAAACACTGGAGTGTTGAGCGGTCGACTCCCGGCCGATTTAAAAAACCCCCAAGTGCCGAGCGGCCGACTCCCAGCCGATTCGTTTTTGCGTATTTGGCGCGGAAATTTAAAGTTTATGCGCACATTTAAGTTGTGTTATTTCTAACAACAACACGTTTTTTAATGGAATGAATGGCCTATTTCATATATAATTTTTATATAAGCTTCATACATTAACACACAATAATAGTTAAATTTGTAACTCTCGCCAATTTCTCGTTGACCACCCGTCGGACCCCCCTGGCACTTGACTATTTTCGCGCAAAATGGCGCCGCCACCTGACAGTTTTTTGACGTAACGGTCCTGCCACCCGAAGGGTTAAACTTTTGAACGCTCGGCTGCGAAATTATTTACCGTACCACTGACGCAAAGGGGGTAAAAATTTTTTACTAAAGAAAAAATAAACAATAAGTACCTATAAACGGCATCAAACGTTGTCTTGGCGTGAGGTGCAAAATTTTATAAAGACATCGACGACGAGGTGCCGTCTTTGGCGTTCAAAAATTACGAAATGAAGATGAAATGTATTTGACAGAAACTTCTTTTTAATCTTAGAGATGCGCTTATACGCGCACGGTAAAAAAGTTTTGGCCACCCCTGGGGTAAATATTACCTTCTTTAATTAAACGACTGTCAAAGGAATCATAATTAATAAGTGTATCTTGTTCTTGTCGCCGTATTTCACTGAAATAAGGTACTTAACATCTTTAATTGAATATTTATTTGCCTGCGTCTACACAACATCTCCGTGTAAGGCAAGTTTGTCAGCCTCTGTAACCTAGTTGGTAGTGACCCTGCCTAGGAAGCTGGAGGTTTCGGGCTCGAATCCCGGCGAGGGCATTCTTTGTGTAATAAATGTCTTTGTGCAATATGTGTTCCTTGGTCATGATTGTCTATGTATTTCAGTATCTATATGTATATATCTAAGCTATTATATATTTCGTCGCCTGGTAATACCCACATCCATCACAATTCTTAATTGAGCTTACCGTGGGACTAGGTCGATTTGTGTAAGTTGTCCCAAGATATATATTTATTTATTTTATAAATATTTCAAGTATATCGCTTGCAAATCAATTCGCCTGCACTTGCATAAAACTTTGTAGGTCCCTGGTAGGTCCTTATTATCCTTAAATTCCTGCGATTAAAAGGCAGTTCTACGTGGATACCAGTTGTCATCTTGCTAGAGAGAGATGGTACCTATACCCTCGGTAAAACCTCCCAAGTATCGTTATGCCGTGATATAATATTTTCCATACAAAATGAGATCCTTTTAAAACGGCACAACTCCACTCCTATTTACGCTTAAAATATAGTCTAATAGCTGCCATGGTTCAAAATAAAGTCTAATATTAAAGGCAAATTGTTTTTTTTTATGAAAAATTAAGACATTAGAAAACCACTTATTTCACTGTTTTTTTTTTCAAATCGAAATTGCTGTTCTAGAATGTATTCCAGGACACTTAAAGAAGAGGAACTAGGTATCAATTTTATTTTAACTTATAACTTCAGATATTAGAGAGCCTCCTAGCCCTGCAATCCCTGCATGTAGCCACCTGCCCTTGAGGTCGGACCTATAAGATACTGCTTACAAAATAGTAGCTAAAGCCATTTTCCCAGCTTAAAGCCAGCATTTCCACTCTTCACTATTTCCGCGAGCACACGTGATATTGAATTTCTTCAACAAATCCAAATACAGCTCACTCATCACAAACCAAAAAGTCCTGATTCACATCACAACTTTTTTAATCACTTTCACTCCACTTTTCCCGCCTTTTTATTTTTTTACGTAGTGATGTACCTACCGATAAACGTTGCATAGTGCGGCACCGGCGGCCGGTAGGTGGAGCACGGTACGTATTGATGGCGCGAGGAAGCGCCACTCACTTATGTAGCGTCGGTGATGGGTGGCTGAGTTTCGGGACGTGAACTTTCTCTGTTTGTCTATGATTTCATCCCTGGACTTTTTTAGTGTAAGGCTGGCAATTGTTGTCTAACGGGTTCGTGCTGGAAATATACATCTTGTATTATGATGATTTTATTCAAAATTATAGAAAGACCGTTCCTAAAAAACTTTTTTTAGTATGACTTAAAACGGCATATTTACCATGTAAATTGGAATTATTAGCACCTGATATTTCGACACTGTTGCAAATGCCATCAAATCAAATCAAATCGTTTATTTGCAAGAATACATTAGGTATATAATAGCTGTTATCATTTTAAAGTGCACAGTGTACTCTACTCACAATAGAGCATGCAAATATTAAAAGTACTTACCTATATTAAAATGTCATGCAAGCGATCTTCACAGAGTAACACTGTTGTCTAAAAAACTGATTGTATTCATTATGAAAACAAAATAATCATAAATATTTTTTTTTGTAGAATTATAACTAACGTGAGACTCAAACATATTAAAATATTATCGAACCGGGTTACTCACGTGTTTAAGTCGATGATTGCTCGACATGTTTCGACCTATCAAGAGGGTCCTCGTTCGGAGCACCCTCGGCCAAAGCCCGACGTGTACTGCGGGAAATCATCGACTTAAATACGTGAGTAACCCGGTTCGATAATATTATAATTTATTATTCTTACTATATTTGCTGTGACTTACATTTCAATAGCAATTATAGCAAAAAACTAGATTTTTCTATAATATGAAGATAGGTAGCACCATCTCACGCTATACCAGAATGCAGAAAGGTATTTGGATAGGAGATAGCTAACACATAGGTATTTATTGCCCCTTAGTATGGTCAAAGGCGCTTAACCTTATAACAGACTGCATATACCTACCAGAGAAATTCGACCGGTGACCGCTAAGCTGGAGTGGCCGAGTGGTTTAGGCATCAGCCGCGAAAGCTGAGGACGTGGGTTCAAATCCCACCTCCGGCGTTGGTAAACTTCGGTATTTTTTCATAGATATATATCAATATGTCGTTTAATAATTAAATATTTTAAAGACAAACGGGTCTTAATAAAGTCGTAAACTTACGTTTAATTATATCCTGACGTTTGTCTTTAAAATATGAGTGATAATCGTGAAAGTTTAAATCAATATAATATTTAATAATAATAATAATTTCATTCCTGCATGTATCAAGATCACTGTACAGCCTATCTAAGTTATAAAAACAAGTCTGCCAGAAAAGGATATTTTTTGTTGATAATTAATGCTTATTTTGCCCTTACCGTAACCACCTTAACACCTCCTCCCTATCGAGTCAGGGACTCTACTCGTAAACGATTAATGTTGGGTCATCTGTATATTCATCATCATCATCATCATCATCATCAGCTTATCTCAATCCACTGCTGGACTTAAGCCTCGCCTATTAACTATATAATATAGACGCATTAGGAGGTAAATGCCCATAATCGCCACGCTGGGCAAGCGCATTGGCGATTGCAGTAATGTGTCCACTATGATGACGCTGCTGCCCGTCATCAATCAAATCAAAGGCTGGTCAGTGACACTTCAATCCCGTAGTCGACTCCTACGACACCCGCGGGAAGAGTCGGGGTGGTGACAAATGTATCCTTGCTGCCGTCACCATACGGCGATATAATAATAATAATAATAACCCCGCGGGGGCAGCTTGTGGCGAGCTGACGGTGAGTGGCGACACCGCGGACCCCTATTCCAGAGGGCCCTTTTATATGGCCCTCGCCTCTGTGCTTGCCTTGACCGGCCGGCCAGAGTGGATTCGCAAGAGCGGGACCTATGCTCCAGGTTGGAAGTGTAAAATGTCATAACGCCGGCGGCCCTTGAACGGATTACCGGGATCTGGCTACCGCAGTCTCACCTCTCGACAACCTCAAAGCCGCTCTGAAGTGTTGCGCTATTGTCGCACTGTGCGTGCGGCCGTTTGTAGGGCCCACTAAATGAGTTGGCGAGTCACCACCTGCCTTTTTACAATTTTGAGACTGATTGTCACGGCAGGTGTCCGCTAGTCTCCTCCCATAACCCAGTATCCAGTCCATCCAATATACCAACCATAGCCCATGACCTTAGTTTCATCGCAGTCACAGTGCTGCACTGCAATAGTCTTTGCACCTGGCGGGGACCATCTCCGGACGTATCATATTGTGCGGTCGGGGATGGTATCCGCCACGTGTATCCTTTGCTTTATATTAATTGTCTTAAAGGGCCTCTGCGCTGTTGGCTTCGGCCCCACGCATGCCTCCCAAAGGCCCGGGACCCCATGGTCCCGAGATATGGCAAAGACATACAAATAATAATAATAAGGCCGCAGGGCAGCTTGTGGCGAGCTGTTGGGGAGTAACGACCCCACGGACCCGAGTGCTCCCGAGAGTCGGTCAGGGTCCCCGCCTCCGGCGTGTCTTCGTCGGTCGGAGTGGAACCCCAAGGGGACCCGTAGGACTCTCAGCTCTGGCTTGCCTTAACTGGCCGTCCAGAGAGGAGTCGTCAGAGCTATACGCTCCAGGGGTGGAAGTGTAAATTTGCGTAAGTCGCGAGTTGGTGCAGCGGCCGTCAAGCCACTGCGCAGAAAGCGGTGTACACCTCTCTACACTCCTGAGCCGCCTACACCGGTGTTGCCCCTGGCTGTCTCTTGTGACGGCATTTACGGGGGCCCATCTAGTCGGCGGCAAGTCACCGCCTGCCTCGATAGCAAAGAGAAATCATTGTTATGGCAGGTGTCCGGACCTCTTTTCTATAGTTCCATCTCTTACCCATCCAACCTTCATCACCATAACCCACTAGTCTTTTCCATATAATCTCCAATAGCCTCTATATGCCTGCTGGGACCGGTTCACGGATATCTATTTTTGTGCCCGTGAATGGGTTGCAGCAGGTGTAAAACACAGCAAATTTCTCCAAAGGGCCTCTACGTGTTGGATCTGTATCCCCGCGCAAGCCTATCAAAAGACCGGGATTTATAGGCCCGTGATCAAAGAGAAATAATAATAATTTATTGAATCACAAAAAATTGTAACATGACAGCAGAAACTATATCGTTACAAAGATTCATCATTTATTATAACTAACTTAAACTATGTAAATACCTAATGCTAAAAACCATCCATACGTCTTTCTAACACTCTCTTACATTCAGTCATCAATTGCCCTATCCCTGTCGTAAACACGTCACAGTGTGGTGATGCTGCGAGTACGGAGTTGAGGAGTGCAGTAGCGCGAGGGATGAGGGAGTGTCGGTACAGGTTTGTGCGAGAGGCCGCGGTCGCTAGAAGAGGTACTCTCAGTCTTTTGTTGCTGTAGTCATTTGGCACATTTAGTTTTAATATTTTCTCCAAAAGAGAAATGCTGTCAATTTTATTTCTTAATACATGAATAATGAAATTAATCATGGATAAGTATCTGCGAAGTTCTATAGACTCGATACCTAGATGACCCTGAAGGAAGCGAGTTGGGTACATGAAGGGATAATAGTGATGGTTCTTTTTGTATAAATGTCTCAAGAACTTCTTTTGGACTTGCTCTAGCATAAGTGTATATTTACTCTCATGCGGAGCCCACACCACCGCGTTGGTTTCGAGAATGCTTCGCACCAGTGCCGTGTAGAGTGTGCGCGTTGCCTCAGTGGTAAGCGGGATAGAATTTCGTATTACGAAGCCTAGTCTTTGGTATGCACATTTTGTAACATTTCGGATATGGGGCCGAAAAGTAAGGCAGGAATCAAAGGTAACTCCGAGATCACGAACCTCGGTCACTCGCGCCACCGTCTCCCCGGCTATGTTATATCCATAGTGCAAGGGCGATGGAGAACGGGAAAAAGTCATGATCTCGCATTTACCTTTGTTGAAAAGAAGTTTATTTTCCTCGCTCCACTTGTTCACCGCGTCGATGTCCCTTTGTAGAGATTGGCAATCGAGGGTAGAGCGTACAGGCATAACGAGTTTACATCGTCGGCGAACAGTAAAGGAGTCGCATTGTGTATAACTTCAGGGAGGTCGTTGATTAGGACCAAAAATAGGAATGGCCCCAGGTTGGATCCTTGACTTATTCCAGAACGTGTATGGTACAGCTTAGATAAGTATGGTCCATATTTTACGAACTGTTTCCTGTCCTTTAGGTAGTTTGCAAATAGTTTTAGAAGCCGTGGAACCAATCCCATTTTGCCTAGCTTTTTTAACAGTATGTCGTTATCAACACGGTCAAAAGCCTTTTGGAAGTCTAGATATACAATGTCTATTTGCTTTCGAGCATCCATTTCCCTTGATATAAATTCCACTAGCTCGACCAAGTTTGTAGCTACTGACCTTCTGGACAAAAAAGCATGCTGGGTGTTAGTGAAGTAAGGCTGGCACTGAGGCATAAGGTATGCGTGCAGGACCATTTCGAAGATCTTAGGCAAGGCAGACAGTATGGCTATAGGTCGATAGTTCTCTATTTTCAATTTAGAACCCTTTTTCGGTATTGGAGTAACTCTGGATGTTTTCCAGGTGTCAGGGTATTCTCCAGTAGTAAGTATTAAATTGAAAATAAAGACAATCGGATCAACCAGGTGCTCGATGCAACCCTTTATTATAAACGCCGGGATGTTATCAGGCCCAGCGATGTGCTAGCCTTGAGGCGTTTAACCGCGCGACGCACCGAGCCACTACTGATTGCCCGGATATCGACAACCCGTTCGTCGGGGCAGGACTCGGAGCTGGCCTGTTCAGGGTCGAGATTGGGTACGTCAGGCAGAAAGACAGATTCAAAATGAGTTGCAAATGCAGCAGCAGCTTCGGTTCCCTGATACTCTGAATCCCTGAGAGTGACTGCGGGTTCGATTCCGCCTCGACATCTCAGAGAGTTGACATACTGCCAAAATTGTTTGGGGTCAGTTGTTAGTTTTTGAGAAACATTATTAATATAGTTCTGATGGGCTGTTTTAATATTGTTTTTGATTTTGGATCGTAAGCTTTTAAATTGATTGTAAACGTCCTCATTGTTCGTCTGTTTCCATCTCTTATGTAAACGAGCTTTGGATGCAATGTCATGTATGATATCTTTTGTGTAATAGACAGGATAGGTACGGGTACGGGTTGGCTTGCGTAATTTTTTGGGGATGCATTTATCAAACATATTGTAGAGTATACTATTAAATTGAAAGACTATGTCGCTGACAGTAACAAGTTTGTAAATACTATTCCAGTCATGATCTCGTATAAGACAGTACAAACGGTAGAAATCGGCCTTGGGAAAGTTCCAGTCTCTAGTTGTGTCAATGTTAGAAGGCGATGCAAATGTTACCGTATTAGAGAAGCTGTACTGCGCTTTGACAACAAGCGGCGGGTGGTGCGGGTCGACGTTGACGAGCTCCTCGTCCGGCGTCGCGCGGCGCACGCGCACGGCGCTCTCCATCTCCGCGTTCGTCAGCACCACATCAAGCATTCTATCATTCTTATTAGTCACACAGTTATGATCGGATAAGTTGCACAGTGATAAAAAACAATGGTATAAGTTACAAACATAGGCGCTTGCGCTGTACAAGTTTAAGTCCCCTAAGATGAGCAATCTAGAATTAATATTGTTTTCACAGAAACGTTCTATACTATTAAACTAATCTATGTACACATCGTCGCACGCTCTTGGAGGGATATAGACAACACAGATGTAAAAGCATTGTCCGTTAACTTTAAACTTCGCCCAGAGGTCTTCGCCGTTAAGAGTCTCATATTGTGGTAGACGATCAAGGCAAACGGGCGGGCGGGCCGCTAGGAGCACCCCTCCGCCCGTGCGGCCTCCGCCGCGATCTCGTCGAAGTATCGTCCAATCGCCACAACATAGTTCGGCGTCCGAACAGTCTAGGTTTGTTTCAGTTGCCGTTACTAATGACAGGTTTTCGGAAAGCATTAAATTGGTTCTCCAGTCGATCAGTTTTGATTTAAGCCATCTTACATTTTGGTAGTATAGATTGAGATCGTAGGTTTTAGCTTTCTTTGGGAGTAATTTGTTTCGAGTTACTGGTTCTTTCCAATCGAAATAACCATTTGTCGACAGAAAATCCTGTAGGCCAGAACTTTGGGTCTGTAAATAGTTCCAATAATTCTCGTGGTACTCCCACTTTAAAAGAAGCATATTCATGGGGGTGCTTAGGTACAATTTTAGTGACTTGATATAAATCGCAGTTCCTCTTGCGGTTCATATATTCCAGAACGTTATCCTCAGTTGTTGTGGGTCTCGCTCCCCAGATATGTAAGTAAGACAGCCTATTGGCGGCCTCAAGTACGTCACTAACTTCACCGTTTCCACGAATAACGTTTCTATTTTGCCTGTGTTTTCGTTTATTTGTTACCAGAATAAACTCATGTTTGCTTTTTTCGGAAACACTGGTTATATTCTGATTGCTTACGGAAGGTACAACTGGAGCCCCTTTTGAGTTATTTCCTTCTGCAACTGGAGTTGGCGCGTTGGAGGAAGTTGACGCCTTTCTATTAGTCGACCTTTTGTCAATAGATTTTGTCGCTTTCAGAGCGAAAGGCTTGGGCACGGGGGCCTGAGTGTGGCCTTGCGCGGCTGTCGAGTTGTTCACGGTGGGTTGAAGAAAGGGTTCGGGTAAGCACGGGGAGAGTAAGGCCTTGCTTTCGATATTGCTATTTAATAAATGTTCTGTTGCTTTAATAGTTTGCTTTGTCGATTGCATTATATCACAGACTTGATTTCTTGAAATCTCAAGGTTTTCAGCACACCTTACAAGACTATGGTAATGCGGAGAATCATGTAAGTTTGTGGTGTTTGTGAGACCTTCCACTGATTCTAGCAACTTATCGATGTCATTTTTTAAATGGTCGTATTTGGTATTCATTTCGCTTAACGATGTCGAAAGTGGTTGAATTTGTTGTGTTATGTCGCGAGTGATGGAGATACGAAAAGTTTCAAATCGCTCGTCGAGCATTTTTCCGAAATCGCACGCTCACGGCCGCCGGTCTGTTTGGTGGGGTAATAAAGTTGGGTGGTGAGGACCATCCAGGTTTATTTAACGGAGTAGAGATGTCAGAAGGCGTAAGTAATCCAGGTTTGTTGGGTGTAATGGTTATATCGTTTATCGTGGTATACTACTAGGATCAAAACCCATCAGTCCATCAGTATAATTAAATTCTTATAAGTTTTCTTGAAAATACAGTTTGCTACGAAATGAATGAAATGAAATAAATAATCTTTACTTACAGGCTTATACAGTGTGTATATTTAATAACCAGGCATGGGATTCGTTAGTTTAATCATGGATTACAAGGTTTTTTTTATAAAGTTACTCTTAATTATGACCCCACAGAATTTTTTTAAGATTATCGGAGCAGCAATGTAGGTACAAACATTTGTTATTGTTGAAATGGCAGTTATGTCATATGCTTTTGAAATTAGTTGTCAACGGGTGCTTAACTCGCGTATGTTGCTGTACATTGCGCGCCGAATTATTTTGTATGGATAATTTTGTTGCTCTAATTTTAAGCAGAAGTTATTTTGAATGTACTTACCTATTATGCCGTAAACTAACACCCGTTAAGAGCTTCGCCCGTATTAGACTTGCACCCTGTATAATAAATAAACTTCGCTCAGGGGGGGCTAGCTACTATCAGTTTTTTTACTTTTATATGTCCACAGTTCACACAAATTACCTACTAGAATTAAATAAAATACATTATACAACAAATGTGTTTCGCGTGCTATAGTCAATAAATTCTTGGAGTAGAAAACGTATGCGTAATACTTCTCACTGGGTTATTACTATCTTTTATAATATTGGTACAATTTTATAATATTTACGGCATGTTTACCAAACCTTAGATTCAGATATATCCCTCTGCAACTGAGGTGACGTACCACAGACGTATTTTCAACTTTCATCATCATCATCATCATCATCATATCAGCCGAAAGACGTCCACTGCTGAACATAGGCCTCCCCCAATGATTGCCACAATGACCGGTCCTGCGCCTCCCGCATCCAGCGGACTCCTGCGACCGTCACCAGGTCATCAGTCCACCTTGTGGGGGGCCTACCCACGCTACGCCTTCCGGTACGTGGCCGCCACTCAAGAATCTTCCCGCCCCAACGGCCATCGGTTCTACGCGCAATGTGCCCCGCCCACTGCCACTTCAGTTTAGCGATTCGGAGTGCTATTTCGGTTGATATTAAGACATATGTCACGTGACCGATAGTGGCAGAGGGATATATCTGTCAAATAAAATTATCACTAGCCTTTTCACGAGACATGTATGCGACAAGAAATGCCGCGCTGCTATCGAGTTTTGATCTATTACCAACGCCGATGCAGCAACCCACTCAAATATGCTGCAAATATCATCTACTTAAATGTTGTGGCCAAAAAAGTAAGGGACAGCTTACATACAATTTTATGTGACATATGTATGTCACCACGGCTGCCCTATATCAAAACCTAGTAACTGCTTCAGACCAAATTTTACAGGAGAGCATAAAAACATAAAAGTGTCTGCCAAAATTTTTTTTTTAAATAAAAGATAAAAAACTGAACATAAATCGGTTGAATAGTAATCACTGTACCAATTAACATCGTAATCATATAATTTACTCGTAATACGCACGTTTTATATCCCTTACTAACTTTGAAAACGTATTCAGCCATATCAATTTCGTCCATATCCCAAGTTCAATACCTAGTAAGGGCCCTTACTAGGTATTGAACCATTATAAACTGGTAGTACCGTCATCAAACTCAAAAGATGTTCTAAATTAAAACCTAGTGTTTTTTTCTGTTAACATAATTGATGGTTTTAAATGAAACGAGCACATTAAGAACAATATTTATTAAAAAAAATACTTATCACTGTATCAATTAACATCGTAATCATATAATTTAGTCTTAAATTTCAAAAATTAATTGGCGTCACCCTGACCAACGTGAACTAAATCAATAGATGCGTTGTTAACTGGAAGATCATTCCAGAAAGATTTCTTCGAATCCGGCCGGTAATGCCTCTGGGGCTTGCTATGACAGCAGGGCTGGAATTCTCGTTGAATTTCGGCATGAGGAAGTCCAGCTCGTACAAAGGCTATTTGAATCTGTAATATTAATAATAACATGACAACATATTCAATTAAAAGTTAAGATGAAAGAATATGAATTTCAAACCTTGTTTACCTTGTTTTTTTCTTTGCCATTCATACTGGTTTTCAGGTTCGATTGTTTATACGGTGGGATTAAATTTTTCTAAACATATAATTATCTTATATTAAACATGCATTATTTGAATTTATGTTGTTAAATTATGATGAAGTACCCCAATTTAAATGCTTTATATTTGCTTAGAGTGCTTTTGTAGTATATTCATAATAAATAAATAAACATTAGGGTACAATCGTACATAAATCGACCCTAGATCCACAGTAAGCTCAATAAAGTTTCTGTTATGGGTACTAGATGATAATACATATACAGTATAATAGATACTTTAAAATAAATAATTTATATAAATATAGTTATTGCAAGAATATGTTACTCCACATTAATACACCTTTATTTAGCAGATATGTTATAAGCCTTTATAAACTCACAACAATATGCACTGATTAATTTGAAAAACTACTATTAAATGTATTTGTATTCAATTGATTTATAGCTTTGTACCGAGTTGACAAAAACTAAAGATGGACGGCAAACAGGCAAAATTACCCTATGAGGCTATGACTAATGACAATAAATAGGACAAAATAGGAGCCTAGTAAAATAATAAGCCATTACAGGAATGTGGAGGTATTTATATTTAGTGTATAAATAGTTTCTTTTGCGTTTTGGCTACTGTTGTTATTAATAGTTGCTTCTATCAGGCGTTTCGATCTATGAAACTGTAAATGACGTTTTATTTTGGACAACGATGCAACATAACTATCAAAGCACACAAAATTTCAATTGACACGCATGTGATTGCGCTAGCGCATCGCCGCGGACTGACTGAACGCACATACTCTCCACGACCCGCGCGCCCCTCGCACTACGATGCTCAGATCAAAAACCTAGTATGGCTCATTGACCAGGCCAATACCTAGTATGTCCAAGCGACTTACTAAGTTTTGATATGGGATATATGCCTTACTAGGATTTAAACTGGTAAACCGTTACTAGACATGCGACTTACTAGGTTTCAAGGCATTTAAATCTCTGGTAATAAAGCCGATTTGCGAGCTGGTGTCTTTATAGTCGGTTGCGGACTTACTAGGTAAGTCCAAAAACATCAAAAAAATATTTTTTAAGAATTTGACCCTTACTAGGTTTTGATATAGGGCAGCCGACCAACTGCTCGATTATTAAGCGTTTGACCCAGGGCCGGATTTAGAGGTTGAGAGGCTTCGGGGCAACAAAGGAGTGGAGGCCCCCTGGCCCCCAATTATTTTCCAAATAAAGTAGACAATTTTTTTCAGTCAAACACTTGTGGAAATAAGTATACGAACGGAATTTCCCGAGCTTTTATCGCCGAAAAATCGTTGATGATTTCGCTGAAATCTAGTTCCGGGAGTAGAACACTTTCAATACTTAAAAAAAAATTACTAGCGTTTACTAGTTAGAATTTGATTTTTTTTTTTCGAAATCTCTATTGTGGGGCCCCTCTTTTGTGAAGACCACGGGGCTGTAGCCCCGGTCCCCGGTTGCCCCCCCTCTAAATCCGGCCCTGCTTTGACCGCCATTCGGTCATAGACGACAACGGAAAATCGTGACTAACGACGCCAATCGCCAATGACGGCACTGGCCGACAGCTACGCTAATGCAGTAGGAACTTACACGGGACGCCGTAAAGTTCAATTTCGCTTAAGTAATCTTGTACGCGTGGCGTCTGCTGCCCTGCAGTGTTATTCACTAAGGAAACCGCCTTGCTGTCAGCGCTGTGTCAGCGCTGCGGCAGCGTCGAGCCTAAAAATGGTATTCACTAATGTACTTTAAACGACACTAGTGCTCGGCGACGAATGCGGCGTGAGTTTGACGTTTAATGTACGAACTTCGTATTCTCTAACGAAAAACAGCGACGACCTCCCCAGAACCTCGATTCCTAATGTCAAATAAAACAGCTATGATCTTAGACAAGGCTGTCTCGACGTCGAGCTCGTTGACGAACGCAGCGTCGAATGTGTGAATAAGATAATAGCATAGCTGCTAAGCGAAATAGCGATATCTCAAAAATAGAGGCATTTGGAAATGGAATCGTCAGCCATAGAATTTAAGGTGCATGTTTGCATTAATTTTTATTTATCGCTGTTATGCTTAGCATGGCAGTCTGGTGCTCAGCAAATTCCTTAAAAAACTATAAATTAATTCTTCGAAACAGGCCCTCGAACATCTCAAATATCTTACCTAACTAAAACCATAGTACCTACACTCCACCTCTCAATACTGTAGGTACTATTGTGTAGCAGTCAAAATGGCTAAAAAGTTCGGCCATCATTATTTTCAGCCTGTCTCATTCGTGCTGGACGTAAGGCTCTTCTCCTATTAACTGTGATGCTAAGACTGAGTGGCCGAGCGGTGCAGGCATCAGCCGCGAAAGCTGAGCACATGGGTTCGATTCCCACCTCGGACGTTGGTGATCTTGATAGTTTTTTTCTTTGGACATCCAATATTTATAATTTATAAAGTTTTCTATTTGTTAATTATTTTTTTCTCCTTCAGGATCACTGCTGATTTTGTTACACTCTGTACTTACCTATGCGCGCAAACTGCGCAAAGATTGTAGGCTTTTTAAAATTTGTTTTTTTTTTTTATGCAAAAAGATTGGATTCTCAACTAGAATGAGACAAGACATTACAAGTAGAAACTAATGAAGTTATACTTATTTGAAGGTATATTTATATGATGCTCAATCGCCTGCCAATGTGCCAATTATTACGATATATAAAACTGTCTAAAATCAAGTCCGCTTGCCTGCATCAAGTATTACTTATACTTTTCCACGTTTTTCCTATTTCCGTCCTTCCGCGCATTGCACTTACGCAACCATGTAAATATGGCACGCACGCATTTGTTCAGGCATTGATTTATTTAGCCAGTGTACGTCATAAACCACTGCCGAAGAAAATTGATAGGTACTGTAATGGCGCCTGCACACCTTGGCCCAATATAGGGCAACTAGCGCCTACTACGCCTATGCGTATGCTTGGCTCAAGTACGGTATAGTTCTGTGGGGCAACAGTACAGACGTTATACACCTGTTTAGACTGCAAAAAAGATGCCTCAGAATCCTGGTCAATATAGGTACGATGGAAAGTTGTAAACTACATTTTATCGAGCAAAGGATTTTGACATTGCCATCAATTTACATCATGGAAGTATGTGCTTTTGTAAAACAAAATATAAACCTATTTCCTCAATATTCACGATTACAAAATCTGCGACCGCGAAATAAGCTAGAAAGACCTCTCTCGAAACTACAATTAGTACATTCTGCCCCTTTCGCAATGTGCGTTAAAGTATACAATAAAATACCAGCATCGATTAAAGACGAACCAGATATAAATAAATTTAAAAATTTGTTACGGGGGTTCTTACTAAAGAAATGTTATTACTCGACAAATGAGTTTCTTTCGGACGAGTCCTTACCTTGACCATTTTTATATTTTATAATTTGACATCCCATTTATATGAGTTTTATCTTAATTGTTAATTATATCTCGTGAATAGTTATTATTTTTATATAATTTTGGATTTACTGCAGAATAATTTTTACATTGCAATGAAATTTATTTTTTAATCAATTATTTTTTATAAGTTATTTTATTATTATTGGTACCTTATGTGGATTTTGAATAAGTGATTATTATTTTTATCTTATGTTAAATGTGACTGATTTTAGATACAATTATTTATTTATAAGATAAATTGCTGTGCCCTAGCAGGGTTCATGTTCTGTACCTGTTCCATTGACTTTAACACCTTATATATGTAACAACATGATTACGCAATAAAGATTTGAATTTGAATTTAGGCTACTACACCCCCAGAACGCATTATGGCCCAAACTGTCTAATTTAAGGGGCATAACTATGCGATAGAACAAGATCGTGAGATTGCTTTATTTCTCTTAAGGTGCATTCAGACCAAGCGAACATTCGCTATTCTAACCTCCTACTCTACGAAATTCGGTCGTTACACAAAACATGATTGGTTGATTTCGTAGAGCGGGGGATAGAACAGCGAATGCTCTCTTGGTTTGAATGCACCTTTATGTAGATCCCTTAGATTGGCCCAATGTAGACCAATAATAATGTTAAAGAAATATTATAAGGGACAATCTTACGCAAATCTACATTGTTCTACTACCGTAAGCTTAAGCCTTGTGCTGCGGGGAATAAGCCACCGGACCGGGAACCTCCACATTCGTAGGCACCCTGCCACTACCAACAATACCAAATACCAACTACGCTACGGAGGCTGACAATGCCGTTACCAATGCAAATTTGGTTAAGAGTACCTAAACCACGATCTCGCACTTAAATCACGGGTTTGTCTTTGTCACTCCAACAAACATGTCATTAGAGTGACAGAGACAAAACAAATCCTCGAAAATTTGCGGATTTTGAATTATAAATGAAACTACGATTAAGTACAACCATCTTTTTAATCGGCGCAAGCTATCTTATCTACCGTAACTTTCTACTTTGTTCTACTCACAGGGCTAATCTACGTGAGAAAATTATTCAGTATCTTATTTGTATCGTTTTTAATAAAAAGCTAATAAATAATCGACATTTCCAATCATAATGTCATAGCAATAAAGTTGACAAATGGATGTCGAAAATTGGGTCTTGACATGTAGATTATTGGGGTTTTTACATTTATTTGATCATGATGACCATGGATGAATATTAGTTATACTTTGACTGATATCGGTCATATTTTGCGGATTCAGTTCAGTATGTATGTATACAGGACTATATACAGGGTGTAAACGTTAAGTGTTGCCAGGCAATAATTCCGTAAATATAGCAGATACCAGAAAACTTCTAACTGATATCGAAAGTACGTTACCCAACGAGTAAAATTACACTAATAACTTTTTGAAATAAAATCAGAAATATCTCAAATATTAACTTCTAACCCTTCCATACATTTAGTACGTAAACGTTCATTCAAAGGGTAGTTTAATACGAATATTTTTTTATTTAAGAATAAATGTTAGATTAATTATTTCATAAACGGTAGTATTATTATTTTATTACAATGTATTCGTACAAATAACGAATCTCTAACAGTTTTATCTGTTATGACACTCGACATTTTTTAAGGCTAGTCGTCATACAAAATGTACAAGCGTTTTAACTTTGTATTTTTAATATTACTCCATCTATTTAGAAAAAGTTATTAATGCAATTTTACTCGTTGGGTAGCGCACTTTCGATATCAGTTGGAAGTTTTCTGATACCTGTTATATTTACGGAATTATTACCTGGCCACACTTATCGATTACACCCTCATAGGTGCTCATAAATATCGCAACATGTTCTAGCTTTACGCCTTTTCGATTTAAAAACAAATAAAAACCAAAATAAGGAAAAAAACACGTTCAAGCTCCATATGATGGCGACTGTACTGTACATATGAGGAATTGTGGACCTTAATTACAAAACAGATAAGGTCTATTGAAGGACAAGTAACAATGTAGACGATAGTACCTATTATTTTTACTATTTTAGGCATTAATTGAAGTATAATCGATCCTGACATATTTATTAATAATAAATCATTTACTAAATATGTATACTAGTAGGTAATTATTGTAAGTTTTTAGAAAGTTAATAAATAAATTTCAATAAAAAAGCACGTAAAATCGTTTACTTTATTTCTAATTAAAAAAGTATTGTATAAAAATTCGTAAATAGACAGGTACATTTAATTGTCAACCGGTACCTGCCGGTTGGGTTGGTAAGTGTAATTATTAATTAATGGAATATAAATCGAAAACGGGCGTCTTTCCTGTGGACATTGCGGAAGTTAACGGTTCGTGGACATTCAAATTAGGTTATGACCTCATAATTCCTCAAGATGAGAAGCCACCTATCGGCTTGTATTCGTCCAACAAGATAATTAAGGTTTTAGCACCCTTAACTTTCGTATGTCCACAGAAAATATTTGTATGACCCATTAACAGTTTCAGTGCGTATGACACGATAGGCGTGTCATCATTCTATGGCGTAAGGCACTTGGCGTATCATGAAAAAATTGTACGCCGCCATAGATAAAAGTTTTTGAAAATGGAACACCCGCACCCGCGCCGCGGAATACACGGAGCGAACTTTAAATACTGGGTCTGATGTCGAAACCAAGGAAATTATTCTTAAGTAAGGCAGCAATATGCTACTGTATTTCCTTCAACATATTCAGCCTGTACTTATTATCCGGGAATCGCATCTTCACAATCTGGCGCACCTCCTCGCAGGAGTATGTCTGTGACAGCTCCGAGCTGTTTGCCCAGGAGTGGGCTGTTTCCAGCAGCTGCGCTTTGAGGAGGTGCGGCATTTTGGTGAACTTCGTCCATACGGGGATTTTCTTGTCGAATTCGATTGGCTCCTGGAAGTACAGTCAAGTGCAAAAATAAGTATCGAGAGAATCCGCTCATAAATATGTTACGACGTTCTTATTACACAGAATTAGAGTGCACTGGGACATATTTTTGAACATTTTTGTGTACACATTATTTTGTCTTTGACTGTATAAGTAAGTATAACATTTTAGGATTGGGAACGCGTAATTGAATCCCCTGATCTTGCCCCTAGTTTTTTACTCTTAAAGATGTAGCTAGTTAGTAATTTTCTGAGTTTAATATAATATTTGCTATAAATAATCGTTTTTCTTTCAAATACTGACCAATTTTTCTGTCGTAAGCAGATATCGGACAAATGTGCGTCATTGTTAGTAATAATATGGACATGACTCCAAAGTTGATTAAATGAATACTTTATTGAAAATTGATTTCGAAACTTTAAGGTAAACAAAAATTTACAGAGGTTTTCATAATCACTGGTGTCCAATAGGTAATTTTCTAAAAAAATAATTAAATTTTGAATTATTCTATCAATTTTGGAGTCATGTCCATATTAGTGTGAACAATGACGCACATTTGTCCGATCTGTGGTCGTAAGATGTGACGTAGTACTCTAAGTAGCTTATTTTTGTAATTTTTTAGTTCCAAGAAATTACAAAGATACTATTTTTTCATGGTCTAAAATTTTTTTGATTTAATAGGCCGTCTGTTACTGAATATCTTCTACAAAAAGTACTAGCTTCTTCTACAAAAAGTTTTCTGCTAGTCCATTTTGTACTGGTGTAAGTACAGCAGAGAATCATTCATTCACTGTGTATAACCGTAAAATTTTTAAAAATATAGGTATGTACTTACTATGTAGGAAAGACCTTGCCTAATGTAATTTTAAAATGTATGATTATTAATCGGAATATTAATGGAAATTGCAACATCCCTCAGGGATTATGTAATTTACACTTTATTTAATGTGACGGAAGGTAGACTGAGCTCTCAGTCCACCTGATAGAAAGCAGGAACTGAGGCCCATGGACATACATAGCGCTGCCTACCCTGAGGACTTAGATGTATTGCCTCTATCTATGCCAGTAATTACACCGGCTATCTTACCCCCAAACCGAAACACAGCAGTGCAAACACTGCTATTTAACGGCAGATTAACGGGTAAGACGGTGGTAGCTATCCGGGCGGACCCTGCATGAAGTCCTACCACCAGCACTTATGTTATTGTTCATGAATGCAAATAAATATGTGAAGTGAAAAATACAACTTACCTCAAACAATGTAGTGATATCCTCCACCGAATCCTGTAATCTCACAGCCAGCATATAAACCAAATCTTCCTTAATCGGTTTGCTGTCAGCGAAGATCCTCTGCAGAACAGACTGGCAGAATGCTTGCACCAACGTGCACATGGCCATCTCATACATCCGGGTTGGAAGAATGTGGTGCCAGCTGCATTTGAGGTCCTTCATCAATATGATGGCGTTGTTGACCGCTGTGTCAAATTGCTCGTATGAGGTTTTGGACCAGGGTGATGGTTCTAGAATGATAAACATTAGGTCAATACAGTACAGATGTAGTGAGAAATGACTTGCCTTCGGAAACGTTCGTCAACGTCATGCTGTTTCAGTCTATCTCACAGAGACTGACAGTAATAGCCGTCATGCTACTTCAGTCAGACTCGGTGACACTGCCTGAAACAGCATGTGTTTACGAACGTTTCCGAAGGCAAGTAATTTCTCACTACACCTGGGGCCTATTTCTCGTACTTATTAGTTTACAAGTATATTAGTTATTAGTTACTAGTGAAAATTTTACAAGTCCTAATATTTTCTGTTTCTCGAAAATAATTATTAGACTGGTAACTAATATTGGTAAACTAATAAAAAATATTAGTCCAACTTGGCTGATTGGGGTATTACCCATGCCTTATTACATAATTAAAAAAAAATTTAAACTTTGGTGGTAAAAAGCAAATTGTTTGTTTAGTTTAAATCATGTTAAAATAAAATATTTTAATTTATTAAGAATGGATATGAAGTTGATGGTTTTGAGGAATATATTGGAAGGCAGAGATATTTTATTTGGAAGCTTTTCGGACACGTTAACCTAAATAGATAAACGTAAAAATGGGAGGAATTAACAATTTTAATTATTTCTCATCCGAATCCGTCCAGATTTTATAAGTTTCTTTAGTTAACTGTGATAAATACACGCTAATAGTTTGGACTAATATTTTTTACCAAGCTTCGGCGACTAATAGCTTTATGAGTGTATTTTACAAGTGTAGTTATTTTTCTTTGTACCTATTCGAGAAACCAAAACCAAATTAGGTCTAATAATATTAGCTAATATTTATTAGTTGGTTACTAATAACTAATATTTTATTAGAGCTGCTTCGAGAAACGCAAATTTGTAAACTTGTAAAAAATATTAGCCCCCATGGACTAATATTACTAGTCTAATAAGGTACGAGAAATAGGCCCCTGTACGTAAATTTAATACGGGCGATCAATTAAACCAGGCATGGGATTCATTAGTGTAATCATGGATTACAAAGTTTTTCCCCACAGAATTTTTTAAGATTATCGGAGCAGCAATGTAGGTACGAACATTTGTTATTGTTGATATGGCAGTTACGTCATCTGCTTTTGAAATTAACTGTCAACGAGTAAAGTTTAACTCGCGTATGTTGTACGGAAAATTTTGTTGCTCTAATTTTAAGTAGCTAAAAGTTATTTGAATGTACTTATATGTAGGGTTAGTTGTGGAACATTGATACAAACGGACACAATGAAACTTTGCGATATCTCGGAAACCTGACCTTAACGGCTAGCCCCGTCTATCAAACAAGGACGATCTTAGGGACCCTCCACAACTCCCCAGGGTGCAAGCGACGATCGCAGAAGGAGCACGTTGCTACATGCTTCAAAGCGAATTGAACCAGGAAAAGTAACAATTTTTATTTATATTTTGTTATTTTTTGCAAGAATACAGAGAATATTTTGGTAGTATTTATATTTTTGTCGTATTGTATATATATTCAAGTTTATCTTAAGCTAAATACTTTTAAAATTAGTTCATGTTTTGACCTTGTTTTTTTATTTAGTTTAAAATAATACCCCGGTGTCTCACAATGAAACATTTTTATGCAATGTACAATGAAACAGGTCCATGTTTCGTAGTGTACTGTATAGTTTTATTGTAAACCGAATGTGAAATTGCAAAAGGTTACTATTCTATGAGACTTTTCATTTAAACATGTTTCATGTTTAGCACCTCATTATCAACCTATTAAGGCCCACTTGTATAACCTAGGGTTAAACACTGACCAGTGACAAATTTTGTATGTACAATAAAATGATCACTTTGGCTCCTGCTGGTGAATACCTGGTAATGTGGCTACACCCGGGTGGTACAAGAGAGTGTAAGTAGTACATTTTTAATATTTTTGTTGACTAGTATAATTATATTATTGATTATAAAATAATATATTAAATATTTCGTAAAATTATATGCAATTATATGCATAGTAAAATTACATATTGATTTAAACTTTCACGATTATCACTCATATTTTACAGACAAACGGGTCTTAATCGCGTAAACTTACGTTTAATTTTACGTCATGCCCGAAACGTCAGGATATAATTAAACGTAAGTTTACGCGATTAAGACCCGTTTGTCTGTAAAATATATAGTAAAATTACATTAAAACATAACATTTTTCGGTTGCAGACTGCGCCAATGTCATTAAGATTCGTTAATAAATTAATCTTCCCAAGAATCGTTTTTTTTTACTAAGAACAACCACATAATATACAAAAACCTATTTGACTACTGTTTATGTAACTTTGTTTCAATGTTGGTTACTCGTGATATTTTTTGTTTACAATGAAACAGCTCACGGTGTTTCACTGAACACTATTTATTAGTACACATTGAAACAATACACTTTTTTCAAAAACATTTTAAGAATATATACGCAATTTTCACAACTAGAGCCAGTTTTTTACACGCCATAAAGAATGATGACGCCATAAAGAAATATACGATTTTTTACTTTCAAATTGGCTGAGATAGGACAGTTTAAAAAGTTTAATGTTTCATTGATGGCAATAGTTTAAGTAATATGTTTGACAATAAAACATAATAATATGTACACAATAAAACAACATGAGTTTTATGTTGTCACAAAGTGTATGATATCTATCGTGGAGATGCCCAGGACCCTCCCGCATTCGCCTGGGTTGCAGTCATGCTACTAGGGCACATAAAACATAACTTTTTTTGCAATATGTCGCAGCTATCGACGACATTGTTAGGTTACAATGAAACTTGGGTTGTATACAATGAAACAGTCTTTCGGGTTCATATATCTTTCAGTGGTATTATTAATCATTTAACAAATTGGAATCCTACTAAACTAAACCTAATCCAGCCTACCGTTATTATTAACTTTCCTTTATTTTGTATTCATTGCAAGCGTTCTTATATATGTGTTACATATAACACAGTTCCAATGTTGGATAAGTCTGTTTCATAGTTCATTGGATTTATTACATCTGTTTCAATGTAAAAATGTAGGTGTTTCATTGAATAGATGCACGAGGACACAATGAAACAAATCTCATTTTTTGTTTAAAGTTGCATAACACATATACTATTGAAAATAAGTAGAAACCAAGAATGCGATTCGATAGCCAACTAAATTGTTTATTTTCGAATATAATATCTCACTCGTAACTTCAAAAACACCAGAGATACAATGGTTTGAAATTTAGTTGTGTCATTGTTCCACAACTTACCCTATATGCAGGTACTATAGCATACATTTATTTACGTTGTGGGAGCGGATTATTAGAAAGGGGACGCGTTATTTAATCCATGCGAGTCGGACTTGCACACAAAGGGTTCTGAACAGTAGCCATCAGATATATCGTAGCGTTTGGAGCGCTCAAAAATAAATAGACACGACTCTATCGCTATGGCAATAAAGGCATGCTTAGATATTTTTGAACGCTCCCGAAACCGTGTCAAGACCTCACAAGTAGTTATTTTAGAATACATTTTGGTAAAATCTTAATTTTTAGACAATACCGTGAGGTATCGTCGGAGATAGTGCAATACCGCATAAGTAAAGCCTATAGATAAATCTATTACAAGCAAAATTTTGTTGTTTAAAATTGGAAGCTTATTTACAGGTGATTTAACTATATTATTTGTAAATTTTAGAACGCTAGAAAAATGTACTAGTAGAATGTAAATGTACTACTAGTAGAAAAAAGTACTAGTATGTAATACATATGATAAAATGGTAAAACTTCTGAAATAAAACTATTTAAACGGATTATATCGCGTATATTAATTAAATCTATCTACATTGCAATGTTTCGAACACTTTACAGGGTTTGTGGTCTACGTCAAATTTAATTAATATATTATACGCGATATAATCCGTTTGAATAGTTTCATTTCATGAATACTCATTGCGGTATCCAAAGAAAATATTATGGTAAAAATTATTACCAAAAGAAAATAATATATAAATTTACCATTAGGCTCAATGCTCTGGGTAATGACATTCTTCTGTTTCTGCAAATACAGGGATATCTTCTCCATGCCCAGCACCCGAAGGTCCTGGACGCACACCAGCATGGTGGTGGTGAGGTGCTCGGCTAGACGCCCGGGCAGGGTTGTGCGCCACGGGGGACCCAGGAGCCCGTGGGCCAGGTAGAAGCAGTTGTTAAAGAATAAAGCTGGAAAATAAACAAGTAATAAATTTGTTAGGATAATAAGTTGTATTATGTATTTGTCCAAAATTTGTGCATAGTATTATCTCATAAAAATTTAAGGAATAAAAGGGTTTATTTCCTCTTTATTTATTCATCCTCTTAAGTTAGGCGTTTTATATGATTATAAAAGTAAAATACAACAAAATATTAAAAGACAATACAAAACATATAAACACATTATAACAAACCTAGCCTAGGGTGCTACCAGGCTTAAGGCTTGTAAAGTTAGGTTTTATAAAAGGTTTAACTCACCTATATCTAGAGGGCAACACTCCAAATTAATCTTAAACTTCTTGGGAACAATGTTCTGATACATCCCTGTGATATCCTTTATGTATGATACCAACTGCATACTATATTTTTCTGGCAATTTAACACTCTCTTCCAAATGCTCCACAATCATTCTCAAAATCTTCTTCACATTTTGTGATATTACACACTTGGGTAGAAACACTGGCTTGTTCAAATCCCAGCTATATTTATCCGTCTTTTCTGTCACTTCCAATATAGACTCATTTTCATTTACTATCTCCGTTCCAACCACCTCTGTTCCATATGAAAGACTTTGGCTTAACAAACTTCGGACATCATACAGTAGCTTGTCACACTTCTTATTATAGAGCACACATTCTGTGTCATCTATATACTTGTTTAGTGGAGATTTTGAAGCTTCAACAAACCTGGACTCTATCAGAAACTTATTAAAAGCATCCAATTCTACAACAAGGCTGGTGTAGTTCTCGTAAGTGCTGTTACAGGACGGTAAGTTGTTTCTGATGCAGTCATCAATTATTTTATTAAAAAACTTTTGTCTTATAGAATTTGCGAATATCTCAATGAAATTCTCATCTCCTTCCAACTGGGAACCTAAAGTAGACTGCAGGAACTCAAAAATTGCAGTTAAATTGTTGAATATGGTCTGGTAGTTGGGTTTATCTTTATTAGCCAGAGTTATTTTAATATTGAAGAAAATAGCACCAATGTGGTCCTCAGTGAATATTTCACAATTATGCCTTATGACATTGTGCAACAATTGATTTATGAAGAAGTTGGAAAACTGACCAAGCTCTGCATTTAATCTTTTAGTTACACACAAGGTGCGGAGTACTTTTTGTAGCATGACAGGATCACTCTGTTGCACTGACAATGAGTAAGTGAGGGAATGTAGACTATTGACCTCAGACCATGAGAAGATATCTTCCCATTCCACACTCAATTGAGCAGTATACAAAGACAATTGATTCTCAGCCTGCGCTATCAAGTTTAATAATGCTTTCGCCGCATCACCCTTGAAGTTAAATAGCTGAATCTGATCTTGTAGTTTTTTTATAGATAACATTGCTTCACAGTAATTGTACCTCCTGAATTCATGATTTGCAACCTGTAGAACGCGCTTACCTTCTGCCACCACACAAAAGTCAGTTAAAACATCCATGGCTTTCTCTAATTTTTCACAACGTTCAAGAAACTCGTCGTCTGTAATATTGAACTTTTCACGCAAAGATTTTATTTCTTCGGTGATCGTAGCGTAGTCATTGACTATGTTGCCTTTTCTATTCTTATAATTCAATTGCTCCAGGCTTTTTGTAGTAGTATAGTTGAGGTATGAGTCTATGAAATGTTGCTGCAATGTCCATGATAATATCTCCACACGTTCGATGAGATCTTTAAGCCTCGGTGTTAACTCGTCACTATATTTTTTGAAATCCTTCATTTTAGTAGAGTCTACTTCTTGTAGCACAGCACTTACTAAACTCATTTCGATTCAATGATAGACTAAATTACGCACAGTAGTTTGTAGTTCCTTTGTATCGAACTTCGGTTCGACTCGTTCGGTTGAGTGTTTTGATTTTAAAATTCGAAATTATTTTGACATTTTTGACATAACAGGGACCGTTCATAATATAGGCTCGTAATCAAAATAAAATATAATGAATATGAGATAACAGATAGATATATTTATGAAAATGTCATATATATGTTTTACTGTTCAATTTTCAAATAAACTATATATTATAGTAATAAATAATATTGTAACCCTAAGCGTAAATATTTATTATCGCAGATGGAGTTGAGTATTATCAACTTATCTATGTATTTGCGTTTCGTTTTTGCTGCGTTAGCAGGAGACTGAATGTAAAAATGTTTCATCAAAATTGAATTTAACGGTACCTCACTACAGTTTAAATTATAATTATGTTGTTCATTGTATTACAGTTCAGGCACTAATAAACCTGTTTAAAAATGTACATATTTATGAAAAACGTTTGACCCCGAATAACGTTTCCTAAAGATTGTTTAATCAATAGTACTTATCAAGTCACCTTAACGCTGTTTTCATTATTTTGCAATTATTTGGCTTCTGCTTAGTACATCTCTAAGATGAACGACAGTGAGATCGACAACTTGAAGACCGAGCTAGACCATGAAAAATCATGCAGGTGAAAATTCTCGGACATACACTTTCACCTGCACTTATGAAGTTGAAACATAACGCCCATAACGTGTTCCATTTTTGTCTTTTGAACTTTTTTTCTACAGAGAGGCGGCAGCCTGGCAGAACGACGATTTCGAAAAGCAAATCGTTTCCGTTCAAGATGAGCTTCGGAAATCCGATTACATCTGGGATAATGACGAAGACTTGAATCGAGAGAACTCACGGCACAAGCACCTACTGGATGCAATAGACCAACTGAAAGTGGAGCTACCCATTTGGAAAGACAAGTTAAAGAACGCCAAAGTCTGTGGACCAGGTATGATAGAAATTGCTTAGCTGCTGTTGTTAGCGCCTGTCATAATAAAAAAGCAATAGCTACGAAATGTGCCGTGGTGCCAAATGTAATTTTATGTTAAAATAAAGAGCATTTAGCTCTACGTTCTGATTTCGCAATTTAAAGTATTTAAACTATTCATATGACACTGGCGCCTGAGTTTTTTAATTTAAGCAATAATATCTGAAATAAATCAACTCACTATTTGTTAGTCATCGCACAATCACGAATTTAGTATATGAAATATAATGAAAATAGACATATATAGATTAGACCCCCCAAGTGCGTAATGACTAAAAATACGCGAGGAACTCACTGGTACTCATGGTTTGTCCTAAATATATATTTTCTTTTTCAGATTGCAAACTGAAACATGACGATCTAAACATAAATCTCGACATCCTTACTCCAGTAAGTTTCATAATTATACCCTGCATTATGACCCTACCGCTAACTATGAAATATCCGCAAATTCAGGGGATTTTTCTCTGTCCCTCTAATGATGCATTCGTCGGAGTGACAGAGACAAAACCCCAAAATTGATGAACATGGGTTTCAGTGGTAGCAGGCAAGTATAGGCCGTTATTATACAGTTATATCTCCCTATGGATGTATGAAAAATAGTGGTGTTCCGTTAAAGGATCCAGCCAGTGTTCCTACCGCGAACTTCGAAATCTGGAAATTTCAAGGATTTGTCTTTGTCACTCCAGCGAAGGTGTCATTAGACTGACAGAGAGAAATTTTCGAATTGTATTAACCACTATTCATTCAAACACATTGTGTCTCCAGGCAGAACTTCTTCGCACTGTGAAGCGTTTCGAAAGGATCAAGACCGACCTGATCAGCACTCTTCGGAGCAAGGAGTGGCGTTTGGATTCCGAATCCAAGGTAAGAAGAGTTTGGTGAGATTTGAAAATACACGTTCGTAAACGTCTCCGAACTTAGCATGTCGATAGAAATTGGTTATTCCTTTCCGTTTTATAGACACATTGATAATACCGAAAGGGACAAGCTTATGGGATTATTAACATCTAACATGTTTATGAATAGAGACCGGAAAATCCATAGCAAAAGAAAAGGCTGTCGCAATGAAACGGAATTAGGGCGAGAAACATTTTATTATAGAAATCGAGTAAGTTTATACAGTAAGTGTCTACAATCAATACTATCATTTACTACAATCAATTTCATCGATAATTAAAAGGCGGCAATTTTAAAATTTCAAACTGACGAATACGGGTGCATGTGATATTTCTGAAATTATACGTTTGTTATCGGTCCTATCTTTGCAAAAAAAACTCGTTAGAGAGTTCATTAGATAAGCAAACTAATCTAATAACAAGGCCAAAAAAAAAAATAGTACCAAATTCACCTTAATTTTTCATTTAATTTAATTTCGCCTGAAAACTAGGTCGTTAAGATAGATTTTTGGTGTTGTTGTTTGCTAGTACAGGATGTTAGCTAATAACACCATAATTACAGGTATACCTTAAGTACTTTATTGGAAGGCGGCCACTTCACTAGTCAGTACACTGCTGACATTCATTTTTTCAAGGATTTTACAACGGGAACGCTAATGCAGCTGTTAGAGACTTTAGAGAGTACCTTTCCTACAAAAAATCCACATTATTGCTGCATGTTCGAGCAAATCTTACAAATTCTCCAAAACACATGACAATAATTTATGTAGATTTCTATAATTATGAGTAAAATATCGTGATGAAAATAGATATTCTCACATGTTACGCACTGGTACTTCCACCTTATTGGTACTTTAGGCGCTTGTTGAAATGGTGTCCTATTCTTTATTGTAATAACACGGTAAAGTTCTGAAAAAGATGAACATTTTTGAATAAGTGGGGTTTTTTACATGGATAAGGCATGAAACTAGATATATATTTATATATACTTTTAATCGGAAAACATCCCATATTTACATTATTTGTAACTTTTTAAGTGTCGTCGACGACGCTTATGTCGTTATCAACAGTTTGCAAATACAAATGCGACCATATACAATAAGGTCCTTTTTAATCGAAAACGTCACATATCAATAGTAATATAATTTACTATTGGCAATTCACACAGCCGATTTAATTGTCGGCATACCTAATATGTAACCGTACTTTTACTTGTCGTTTAAAGAATGCCATTCATGTTAATTTTATTGCCATTCGTTACTGCACGCGAGTTCAGCACGAAGGTCGGGAAAGTGGCCTTGTATTACTTACACGACGAAATTAGGGCACAATGAGGGTTTTTGATACTTTTTCTGCCGCTATGGGGAGGTGAGATGGCAGCACTGAGCCGACCGTTTAACGAACTGTCAAAATAAATACGCGCATTTAATTTTAAACATATTTAATAGGTTTATTTATTCTGAAAACCATTACTTTAGGCATATTGTTACCTAAAATAAATAAATAAAATAGTTCCAAGTCAATTCTCATGAAATTAACAAAGTTATAGTAATTATTTTTAATACCAGTGACTTTGAGCGCCTGTTTTAGAGTTAAATTTTCAGTTCGATGACCATGTATTAGTCGTAATCCATTATAAAATCAATAAACTGTTAAATAAAGTAGAATTTCGATATTTTAGGTCCAAGTGCCTATGAATAGTATGAATGTGACAGCTGTGTGGACCCGACGCCTACTCTGGCGTCGCCTGGGTCGCGTTTTATAAAGTTACAATTTACAATTTCGCTGTTTGCCTCTCTTTCTAGCCAATACGTGCATGCGTTAGAGAGGCAAACAGCGAAATTGTAAATTGTAACTTTATAAAACGCGACCCTGGTGGCAGAAAAAATATCGAAAACCCTCATTGCATTCCACGAGAAAGTCTTCTTTGTCGGGTGCGTGACGGCTATGACAGCTGCCTTAGAAATGTATGGAAAGTGCGAGAATTATCTATAAATACAAACATTGAATTATAAACAGGGATCGAACAAATATGCGTCATTGTTTACAATAGCATGGATACGACTCCAAATTTGATTGAATAATTATTTTCAGAAAATTATCTATTTGACACCTGTAACTATGAAAACTTTTGTAAATAGGCACATCAAAGCTTCGAAATCAAATTATAAAAAAATATTTGTTTAATTAAAATTATTCATTCAATCAACTTTGGAGTCATGTCCATATTATTGCGAACAATGACGCACATTTGTCCGATCTCTGGTTATAAAATTAAGATATACCAAAAATTGTATTCGTAACTTTCCTCGATGTACGCGAAGAACGGCGACACGTCAAGGTGCATGCAGACCAAAAGAGCATTCGCTGTTCTATCCCCCACTCTACCAAATCAACGAATCACGTTTCGTGTAACGATCGAATTTCGTAGAGTAGGGGGATAGAACAGCGAATGCTCTATTGGTCTGCATGCACCATTACATTCTTCTGGAATGCACCGACAGGTGACCGATGTGTTGGCAGCTTCCATGCTCTACGTGTTAGGAGACTTAAGCACATGATTGGCGCAGTATATAGTCGCGAGATAGACTATCCGTTCCTGTTTTTTTGATACAGTTAGTAAAAGACGGAAAGTTTCTCGCCACGGTTGAGCACGGTTTAAGGCTAAGGGTGCATTCAGACCAAACGAACATTCACTATTCTAACCCCCCACTCTACGAAATTCGATCGTTACACAAAACGTGATTGGTTGATTTCGTAGAGCGGGGGATAGAACAGCGAATGCTCTTTTGGTCTAAATGCACCTTAACCTCGTCCTGCCCAATGTGATTTAAAAGCAACTATATTTTCAAACTCATTAGGTTTAAATTTCAATAGCTCAAACTTAGTATGACGACTATGACGGGCAGGACGAGGTAGTGAGAGCGATTCCGGTTCGAAGGACCATTATCGTTAAAATATTGAAAGTCGAAAGGGGGTGTTATTATTACTAAAGTAAAAAATAAGGACGGTGTACTTCTTGTTCTGACATATTTATTTTGTTCTCATTAGCTCGTAAAGCGCTCTTTTATCCTTTAATACGAGCGGGAAAAACGCATCTTATTCACATGTGAGGCAAAGTAATCTTGCACTAATTCCTATGGCCCACTACTGTCTAGTATAAGTGGATTTGTACGACGGTAGTAAATATGTGCAATCGGAGCTCATGTTTACTAACATGTAAATTGGTCAATTCTCATTGGTGACTTTGTAAGCCATTGGCTATATTTAAATAAATAAATTTCATTTATTTCGGGCAACAAGTCCAATACTGTGTGAGTAACAATTATACTTCATATCTAGATTAGTTACAATTACTTAATAAATTACAAATGCCGGTAATAAAACAAAAATAATAATAAAAACAAAGTAAAAATTTAAGTACCAGGAGTAACTCTACGATATATTTCGACATTGAGTTTTAAATGTTTTTTTTAGTTAATTTACATTTGGATGAGATTTTTAACCATATTTCCTCGCAATAGTGAGGGGGAAATATTGTATTACACTTGCCGGCAAAGTTTGTTCAACTCTCATGCCTTGAGACCTTCGTAATGCTCAAGATTTTCGCTATTCGCGATATTCGCTAGCTCAGGTCTCAATATTGGCACAACAGTTAAACAACAACTTTGCCCACTTCTATAATAAATGACTATTATCTAATCAGTTTCTGTTACGTTATTGCTGCTTCAATTTGTTTTTTGTTTATTTATTTTAACCCCTCTTTCAGTAATTATTTCCGTGAAGAACAAAACATTTCAAAAATGTTGCTATAATACCTATAGAACATAAATTATTAAAAAAAATAAAACCGAAAATATACAGGGTGTAAGTCTAATACGGGCGAAGCTCTTAACGGGTATTAGTTTAGGACATAATAAGTACATTCAAATAACTTTTACTTAAAATCAGAGCAACAAAATTTTCCGTACAAAATAATTCGGCGCGCAATGTAGAGCAACATACGCGAGTTAAGCACTCGTTGACAGCTAATTTCAAAAGCAGATGACATAACTGCGATATCAACAATAACAAATGTTCGTACCTACATTGCTGCTCCGATGATCTTAAAAAAAATATGTGGGGTCATAATTAAGAGTTACTTAAAAAAAAACCTTGTAATCCATAATTACACTAATGAATCCCATGCCTGGTTTAATTGATCGCCTGTATTAGATTTACACACTGTAGAACAATCCAAATTACCACGGAATAGGTATTAAAAAAAAATCTGTTCTGTGCAAATTACAGTCTGGGTAATTTGAATTACCTACGACAAGATGTGAAGAAAACTCGAATGTTTCAGTTGTTCGTGCGCGTGAATGACCAACGCACGTACCTTCAGAATGAACTGATGATTTGCCAGAACAACATACTGCGTCTGCAGAGAAACAGCGCGTATTGGCAGTAAGTATCATAATATTTTGTATGTTTACTTTCCTTAGCCATTTCTCAGGCCGTGTGGTGACGGCAATGTAAACAATCTTGTAATCTTTTTTAAAATGCATTTTCAATTCTTAATGAATCAAAACAATGTAAGTAAATCCCTGTATTCCCTTGTTATGTCATATAAAGTGTGCTACCGTGGTCCATGGTAGAGTCAAGGGCATTAATATATACAACACTTCTCCATACTGATCCCTTACAAATGTGTCTATATATTGATGCACTCGACTGTACATACATTATTGCAAATTCGGGGGTCCAACCCCGACATACCTACTCAGTTTGGGCAGTCATCCTGAAGTGAGAATGGCTGCCTGCTTTATTTAAAAAAAATATTTATTTATAATAAACTTAGGTAGCAAGTTAGTTAGTAAATATATCTACTACCAATGCTGATGGTACTCCAACATCGATCTGCTATTTTGGTCAGTCATTCTGACGCACACTGGTAGCACTGATCCCGCGTAGCGGGTCAAGTTCCGACATAATCCCGCAAATGTATTGACCGCCACTATGGGTTCGACTCTCCAGCCGAGTCGGCGGCGAGCGAGTGCTGGAGCAGCGACCCGTCGCGAAGGTCCTACACGTAGGCCGCCGGCTGCCGCCCATCGCCACCTGATGTGCTTCACCACCAGTTACAACACTACTTTATTTAGTTACAAAAAACGTTATTTGCAATGATTGCTGCATTGTTCTTATTGTTATATTTGTATGTTTCGTAGCTGAATTATTTGATAATTGCCTTGGAGTGTTTTCCAAAATGAGACCTAATGAATCGAATTAACGTATTCACTGCCAATAACGCACATGCGCGTCAATCTTCATTCGTACGAAATCGTAGGGGTGGCAGTGAATGCATTAATGCCGTTGTAGGATTTTTGATATTATCTGGCTTGAAATGCTTGAATTTTAAACATTATGGATACTAATTCTTAAATAATATTCTAAATCATATCGTACGCAAATTAAGACAAATTAGTGATTTCTTTTAATGATACCTAATACTAAAAATATTGACGTTTCTAATTGTGATAAAATCAAAGGAATACTTAATTGAGAATCGCATTTTCGATATTTTTTTGGAAAACGTTCAGTCAGATGTTCTGATGTGCTTCACCACTAGTTACAACACTACTTTCTTTAGTTAAAAAAAAGGTCTTTACAATGATTGCTGCATTGTTATTTTCGTACTAATTTTAGTTTAACAATAAATCGTAGTCTGTAATGATTGTTGCATTGTTTTTATCGTTACGGGTCAATCACCTTTTTTTGTTGTTATTTTGTCACGTCACCGTCGTCACCGAGGGGACAAAAGTTGCATAGTTTGCTAGAAGAAATTCTCCATACTGATCCCTTACAAATGTGTCCATATATTAATGCACTCGACTGTACATTAGGGTGGTCCAAAAAACATTTATTTTATTTACCCATGGGGCACCCCCTTATTTTGTTACATCTGTTAAGTTGATAAATTATACCAAGGGCTGATTTTTCAATCACCAAATAAACCTATCCGTTAGTTAAAATTATCGCCATCCTTTTCTCAAATCGTCAGTCAAAACACGACAGAGCTAATATTTATTTGACAGGTACTGTTAACTGGGGATTGAAGAATCAGTCCCAAGTTTCATAATTTTATTTCAACTATAAAGTGGTGCTCAACGCCTACGATGTTTTTTATATTGTATGGAATGTGAAAAAAATTAATTACTGTTTCTTAACTTTTTATTCTAGTTATTGCTTCTAGACTGTTTAAACATAGGATTTTTAAGTAACAAAGTAGAAGTTAATTTTTGTTTCTATTTTTTAAGCTTATTTGAATCTTCGCCAAAAAGTCAACCGAATCAATAATTTATTAAAAATAATAGTACATTACTACCGAGGCCGGGAAGTGACTGGTTGCCGGCCGAATATATGTAGACGGCCGAGCGAAGCGAGGCCGGATAGTATTCGGACGGCAACCCGTCACTTCATGGCCGAGGTATGTATAATGCTTTTCTCAAACATGCAATGAAATGAAACAAAAAAAATGTATCTTCTTTATAATAAATTATAAGTCAACTACATAACTAAGTCTTTGAAACACGACAAAAGTCAAATACGACACCGACACCTCATTTTTTTTTAAGATTGACCTGTTTGCAAATTGCAAATTTTTACTTTAAAAGCGGTATTAGACGACGCGGTCGGTTGGGTCCAATTAATCGCATGAGGTGATCGGGGCCGACGGATCGCGCCGTATAGTACTGCTTTTTAAATATTATTTTGAGTAGTTATTGTACATTTATTTTAAATTATATAATTTAAATACCTAATTCTAACTGCAAAAATTTGCCAATATTTTTTTTAATACTAATATCACTTACAGATAATTATTGGCTAAAAGCCGAGATGCCAGGTCACAACTCTATGTCAAATGAAAATTAAAAAAGAGGCACTTGCCGGCCTAGGCCGGCAACGAGGTACTTCCCGGCCACTTTTTAGGCACGTAACTACAACATTTCATTGCATGTTTGAGAAAAATGTATTTTTTACCTTCAGGACTTTTAAATCCTGTTTTGAACAGTATTAAAACAATTACTGACATAAAAATCATGAATATAAAATATTGATTTATTTTGGGATTCATAAAATATTATATTTTTCAAAGGCATTGAGCACCGCTTTGGAGTTGAGATAAAATTACGAAACTTGGTATATTTTATCAACGTAATAGCTGTTACAAAATAAGAGGGTGCCCCATTAAAAAAATTATATTTTTTTTCCATACAAACGTGGACCACCCTACTGTACATACATTATTGCAAATTAGGGGGTCCAACCCCGACCAACTCAGTTTGGGCAGTCATCCTGACGAAGTGACGACAGAATGACTGCCCAATTTATTTTTGAAAAATATTTTTTCTAACTTAGTTAGCAAATGTCAATACAGGTAGTAAATATATCTACTACCGATGCTGATGGTACTCCAACATCGATCTGCCATTTCCGCTAACACTGATCCCGCCTTGCGGGTTCAGTCAATGCCACATAATCCCGCAAATGTATATTGACCGCCACTATGGGTTCGACTCTCCAGCCGAGTCGACGGCGAGCGAGTGCTGGAGCAGCGACCCGTCGCGAAGGTCCTACACGTAGGCCGCCGGCTGCCGCCCATCGCCACCTGATGTGCTTCACCACCAGTTCCACTACTACTTTATTTAGTTACAAAAAACGTTATTTGTAATGATTGCTGCATTGTTCTTATTGTTATATTTGTATGTTTTGTAGTTGAATTATTTACTTATTGCCTTGGAGTGTTTTTCAAAATGAAACCTAATGAATCGAATTCACTGCCAATAACGCACATGCGCGTCAATATTCATTCGTACGAAATTGTAGGGGTGGCAGTGAATGCATTAATGCAGTTGTAGGGTTTTTGATATTATCTGGCTTGAAATGCTTGAATTTTAAACATATTGGATACTAATTCTTAAATAAATCATTCACACATACCAAAAATTTATTCTAAATCATATCGTACGCAAATTAAGACAAATTAGGGATTTCTTTTAATGATAATACTAAAAATATTGACGTTTCTAATTGTGATGAAATCAAAGGAATACTTAATGAGAATCGCATTTTCGATATTTTTTTGGAAAACGCTCAGCCAGCACTGATCCCGCGTAGCGGGTCAAGTTCCGACATGATCCCGCAAATGTATTGACCGCCACTATGGGTTCGACTCTCCAGGCGAGTCGGCGGCGAGCGAGTGCTGGAGCAGCGACCCGTCGCGAAGGTCCTACACGTAGGCCGCCGGCTGCCGCCCATCGCCACCTGATGTGCTTCACCACCAGTTCCACTACTTTATTTAGTTACAAAAAACGTTATTTGTAATGATTGCTGCATTGTTCTTATTGTTATATTTGTATGTTTTGTTTTGTAGCTGAATTATTTGCTAATTGCCATAGAGCGTTTTCCAAAATAAAACTGAATGTCGAATTAATGCAGACGTAGGTTTATAGAGTTCCTTTTGCTTGAAATGAAAAACATATTGGATACTAATTGTTAAAAAAATCGTTTAAATATAATAATAATAATAAAATACTTTATGGCACTCTACAAACACGCAAAAAAAATAAATCAAGAAAATAGTAACAAAAAATAAGGAAGTAGGTAACAACAGGCGGACTTATCGCTAAACAGCGATCTCTTCCAGACAACCTTTAGATAGCGATAAGGCGAAAAATAGTGATGGTATCGGGTAATATACCAAAAATAGCTTATACTAAATTGTGTCGCAGGCGAATTAAGACAAACTTGTTTTTTTTTAAATAATGATACCTAAAATATTGCCGTTTCTAATTGTGATCAAATCAAAGTAATAATGAGAATCGCATTTACGATATTTTACTGGAAAACGCTCAGTCAGCACTGATCCCGCGTAGCGGGTCAAGTTCCGACATAATCCCGCAAATGTATTGACCGCCACTATGGGTTCGACTCTCCAGCCGAGTCGGCGGCGAGCGAGTGCTGGAGCAGCGACCCGTCGCGAAGGTCCTACACGTAGGCCGCCGGCTGCCGCCCATCGCCACCTGATGTGCTTCACCACCAGTTCCACTACTACTTTATTTAGTTACAAAAAACGTTATTTGTAATGATTTCTGCATTGTTATTATTGTTATATTTGTATGTTTTGTAGTTTAATTATTTGCTAATTGCCATTGAGCGTTTTCCAAAATAAAACTGAATGTATCGAATTAATGCAGACGTAGGCTTATCGAGTTCCTTTTGCTTGAAATGAAACCCATATTGGATACTAATTGTTAAAAAAATCGTTTAAATATACCAAAAATAGCTTATACTAAATCGTGTCGCAGGCGAATTAAGACAAACTTGTTATTTTTTTTAAATAATGACACTAAAAGGATTTCCGTTTCTAATTGTGATGAAATCAAAGGAATAATGAGAATAGCATTTACGATATTTTATTGGAAAACGTAAACGCATCGTAGTTTTCCCTCTTTGTCGCACTAATATGAAGGAGTGACAGAGAGGGAAAACTACGATGCGCTAGCAAGCGCTAGCGATTGGCAACTTGGCTAAGCATCCTGATGTGCTTCACCACTAGTTACAACACTATACTTTCTTTAGTTAAAAAAAGGTCTTTACAATGATTGCTGCATTGTTATTTTCGTACTAATTTTAGTTTAACAATAAATCGTACTCTGTAATGATTGTTGCATTGTTTTTATCGTTACGGGTCAATCACCTTTTTTTGTTGTTATTTTGTCACGTCACCGTCATCACCGAGGGGGCAAAAGTTGCATAGTTTGCTAGAAGAAATTGTTCAGTACAGATGGCGCATTTTTACGCGCTAGTCGAGAAATGGTTCATACGGTCGGCTCTAATAATATGTATACGATTTTGATCCTTATGCCTTTCACATACGTTCCAAAATGTACACATTATTAGACGTGACTGTACTGAAAAATGTCGCACGATACCGGTGCGAAAACGAAATTCGTAACTCGCGCCGATTTAAAGCACTCCCTTCGGTCGAGCTTTAATAAATCTCCACTCGTTTCGATCTTCATTTTTTTCGCACATGTATCGTAATGTACTAATCCAGTACAGCTCGGCCACGGAACGCGCGAATTGCGTTTTGTCTGTTCATTGCGCGGTCAACACGTGCAACGCGCGCTGGTTAGTTGAGATCACACGCAATGATTAGGAAAAACGCTTGCCGCGCCGAAATTCGCGCGGGTCCGTGGCCGAGACGTTACGCTATACTATGTATTATTAGTGGGTGACTTAACGGTCAAAAAAAAATCAATGTATTGGAAATTTTAATGCGATTTAAATGTGAGAGTGATCCAAGAGAACGTAGCAACGAGTGACATAAAAATCGTGATTGACCATAATTGTGTAAATGTGTACTTATGTTTTGTAGCTGTTTTGCAGCTCGTAAAAATATCAGCTACAAAAACTAGCACGTTAACAATAAAAACAATGTAGCAGTTAATGCATTAAGAATGAATTGCAAAGAAAGCATATTGTTTCACAACGTTAAGTTAAAAAAAACCGTTCGTTGCAATAACTGTTATTGTTTTTATCATTACATACTTGTATTTGTAATCGGATTGTTTTATTCAACAAGCATTTTGTTTCTCAGTTTTTAAGAATATTTGATCATAACTGTTAAAAACACTATCATGTATTTTAATGGGTTATATTAAAAGTTTAAATAATATATCATTCGTTACATACACTTTTTAGATTAGGATTCGTAGATGACAAAGCCAGCACTATTAGAAGTATCTAGATGTGAAAGTATAACAACATAATTTTAACATATATGTATATTTGTATATTTTATATTATGTTACAACAAATGTTATATGAAGTAGGTAATACATGAATAGGAATTAATTTAGTGAACATTTTATAGTTTTCCATATGTATAACAGCATTAATTTGTTCATGTGTTCTTGACACTATAAGTACTTAACTGTAATTTAGACCTACCTGTAACTCTTTAAAGGGTTAAATTCGTCTTTGTATCTACATGCCTTTAGTTAACCCTTAAATGCATGGTGTACGATGTATCGTACATAACCAAAACGTAGTAGGTGTTTGAAAACTAGATACGTATATTATGTTCTTAAGGTTAATTTTGCAAGGAAATTTAATGAACTTTCAAACTTATTACTGATTTGTTGGCGTAACTGTATTAAAAAAACTTACATGCGTTTATAAACAAGATGGCGGAAATTTGTTTTCGTTGCGTGCGCTTAGCAGTTTTTAACTATGTAAGTAAGAAATAAATTTTTATTGGAATTTTGTAATTCATACCATAACGATTTTACAATTACTGAATTTAATATACTTTTCCATATAAAAGTAAATAATATGTGTATGTTTTATCATGCACGATTTTGCAAAAAATGTATAATGTATGATGTATCGAAATTTTGATTAGTAGTACAAATTCCACCCAAAATATGTCCACAGATTTTTTTTCTATTTTCTCGTGCTTGCGATGCCATTGGGTATGCACATTTTGTTTTTGGAACGAAAAGAAAAATTCATGCATTTAAGGGTTAAATTATTTTTTGTTTTTATACTACCATACTAAAACTTGTTTTTTAGTACAGATGGTGCCTTTTTACGCGCTAGTGCGAGAAGTGGCTCATTTTATGTCAGGTCCAAAACTTTGAAGGGCCATCTGTACTAAAAAAACGTCGTACGAGACACCTGCAAAAAGGAAATTCGTAACTCGAGTCGATTTTAAACACTCCCTTTGGTCGTGTTTTAAAACATCGCCACTCGTTTAATGTTTTTCGCACTTGTGTCGTAATGTACTATTTTCATTTGTTGACTTTACTTTTACCAATAATTAAAACCGAAAAGTGACTGTTTATTTGATCGCTAGTACTATCTGTAGGTGCATACATTGCAAAATACTCAATATTTATAGAAATACCACACAATTATGTATATCAATAAAAAAATTAAATAACCCTTGTAGTTTTAATTCCGTGTGTAGGGGAGACCAGGTATGAACGTAACAATTTTCAGTTTTTGATTTTTTATATTTTTTTGGTAGCAGTCGTCAAACTTTGCATCTTTATGTGCAATAGACACATATTTCATGTATCTTTTGGTACCAAAATAAACTTCATACATCGAATAGTTTTGCAGAAAAATGGCTCACAGTGAAGGATGGAATGTGTTGCAATTATCCCTACCCCCAGGGCTGGTTGTAACAGTGCATAGGGATAATAGAAACAAAGTAAATAACTATAAAATAATCAATATAATTATGTGTAATTAGTATTTTTAAGTAATCAACAGTCTTAAAATATCACTATCTCAAAGATGAACATTAACAATGAATGAATGCAATTAACATTAGGTATTATATGAGACAAAATTAATTTATACCTATAGGATATACGAGTGACGTGAGAGCAATCAACTTTCTGTCTTATTCTAAATGGCATATAAACAAATGCTTAGATGTAATCCAAGGAATTAAATGCTTCCTGCATTGTCCTTATTTCTGAGTAAACTACTAAGCTAATCATACAATGTACCTAATATCATAAAAAAAATTGTTTTACTCCTCATTGACAGTGAATATTTGTTTCCAGAAACAAATCCCGCCATGGGTAGTGCCGCTGAACTTTCAAGTAAAGTTTTCCTTTACTTTACATGTCTATTGTCTATATAAAGTGATGTGAGCCAGTTGGTACGTCTTTGCTGCCTCCCTGTAGGGCATTTTAAAAAAGGATCACCTCAACTGCAGCTAAAGCTATAATTTCTATTTTGGTGGACTTCTGTCTGTTGTTATTTTGTGTATATTAGACATTCAGCAACAAAAAGGCACTAAGTATATGATTTATTTAATAAACGCTAGCACATAGGTGTACCAATGAGCCTCCAATTTGGAAATCGGGATGAAAGTAACAAGTTGTTTCTATCATCCCTGGGTATCGAATTTCCAGAATCCCAAAAACACGTAGCAAAAAAATGTAAAAAGCATCATTAAAACATTGATTTGCAACCCTCAAACTGTAAATGATTAGTGACTTTACAACACCCATGCAAAACGCAAGCTATAGCGTTTACCATGAAAAATCTAGCTAAGATTGAAAAAAAACGTTAAAAACTTATTTTTGACGCATTTTTCTGGGACCATAGCACTACACGCATAACCTGCCGTCACAGCACCGTGGGTGTAAACTGAGGTTAGGGGGGAATCGAAATGGCATCTAATGCCCTGAAGAACGTTCGGATAGATGTCGTAGAAAATTTTTAAATGAATTTGTTACGTTCATCCCGCGTTACTTTTATACCTGGTCTCCCCTACTTGTATTTCGCCGGAGATTCGACCAGCGCACTCAGATACTCGGTCTCAGGATTGAGTGGGTTGTCGTACGGATCACCGAGGGATGCTGTGAACAAGAGGAAGCCTAATTTACACATGAACATATAATATCTTGGGACATTTTTAGAATTATAACTAAGAGATTCAAACATATTTAAATATTTATCAAACGGGTTACTCACGTAATTGAAATCGATAATTACTCGACATAATGTTTCGTGTCATCCACTAAATGGATCGAAACATGCCGAGCAATTATCGATTTAAATTACGTGAGTAACCCGTTTGATAAATATTTAAATATCTTGGGACATCTTACACAAATCGATCTAGTCCCTCTAAGCTCAATTAAGGCTTGTGATGCGGTTACCAAGCGCCGATGTATATAATAGATAGATACGTATAGATACTTAAATACATAGGACAGCCACGACCAAGGAACATATGTGACAAATAAACACAAATAATGCCCTCGCTGGAATTTGAACCCGGAACCTCCAGCTTCGTAGGCAGGATCACCCAAAGGGCAATGGAGAGGGTTATGCTAGGATTCTCTCTACGAGGTTGTATGATGAGGTCATCCACAGCAGAACCAATGTACCTAACCAATATAGTTCTCCGAATTGCTAAACTGAAGTGGCAGTGGGTGGAGCAAATTGCGCGTAGAACCGATGGGCGTTGGGGCGGAAAGGTACTCGAGTGACGGCCCCGTACCGGAAGGCGTAGCATTGGTAGGCCCCCCACAATCTGGAGAACCGATGGCCGTTGGGGCGGCCACTCGAGTGGCGGCCACGTACCGGAAGGCGCAGCATGGGTAGGCCCCCACAAGGTGGACATTGTGGCAATCTTTGGGGTAGGCCTATGTTCAGCAGTGGAAGTCTTCGGCAGATATGATGATGATGACCCTACCTTCAACCTCACGAGGTACAGATTATTACAGCCCAAAGAATCTGGAACTTCCTAGACTAAACGGGTATTAGTAATTATCTATAAAACAGGGCTGCTACAATAGATCGCAACCGGTCGATGCGGCAAATGTTTATCTACAATAATAAGAAGGACAAGTCCAGTAAGTACCTAGACTTGGCCCACGAGATAACCGCCATGTGGGATGTTGACTCGACGATCATAGTCCCGATAGTCTTTACAGCAACGGTTTAATAGCGAAAAGTCTCGACCGACATCTTAAGAGTCTCTCGCTAGATGGCTGGATCAAGGGTCAGATGCAGAAGGCGGTAATCCTGGACACGGCGCGGATAGTCCGGCCGGCGGTTCCTCTCCCTGCAGCCCTAACCACCGGCAGCTTGGGCCCGCTCCGCTGCCGGCGGCCCTCTAGGTTAGGTTTTTTATAATGTATCTGTGTAGTGTGTGTTATATGTTTTGTATCGTTTTTGTATGTTGTATTGTATTTTACTTTTATAATCATATTGTAAAACACCTAACCCGAGACACATAAGAAATAAAGAGGAATAATAATAATGACCGTACCTTGGTAGCAGTGCTGCTTGTCGGGGTGTAACCGCAGATGTTTGGGGCACGCGCACACATAGCCGCCGGCCACGTTCACGCACGCGTACTCGCACCCGGCCGTGTCTAGCGAGCACTCGTTCATGTCTGTTTCAGATAGAATACAATGAATAATAGTACATTTCCTGTACGGGAAAACTTTTTTTCGGCGAGGGTGAAAGTTGGAGCCCGAGTGAAACGAGGGCGACAATCTCCCGAGTTAAAAAAAGTTTTTGCACGTGTAAGGGACGATTTTTTCGTCCCTTTCAAAGTTCGTTTTTGCGCACTAGTTAGGAACAATAAATATATTGGGACATCTTACACAAATCGACTTAGTCCCACGGTAAGCTCAATTAAGGGTTATGATGGGAGTTTTAAGCGACGATATATATCATAAATATATACATATAGATGCTTAAATACATGGACAGCCACGACCAAGAAGCAAATATTTGTGATAAATAAATACATAAATAATGCCCTCACCGGGATTCGAACCCGGAACCTCCAGCTTCGTAGGCAGGGACACTACCAATTAAGCAACGGAGGCTGACAAATGACAACTACAATTGACTGACAATAGATTATTTATTCACAGACTTTGACAACACTTAACTAACAGTAACCAAAACAGATGGGTTGGGTTATTCCCACCTGTTACCACCCATCTGAGACCAGTGGTAACAGCTGGGATTTTATTTCCCACCTGTTACTACTAGAGTAATTGGTGGTAGCTACTGGTTTTTTTTCACTTGTTGCCTCTACAATTATTGGTGGTAACTACTGGGAAAAAGAAATCCCAGAATTTTTTATTCCCAGTTGTTCCCACTGATAACAGTTGTTACCACTGGTGTCAGATGGGTGGTAACAGGTGGGAATAACTCAAACAAATACTATACTAACAAAACAGAAATAACTCTACAAAATGGTCTCTTCTCAACGTGATACAGGCGTCAGTATATGAAGCATATACACGGTGTTACGTCAGCATTCCGAAAGATTTTAATGCTGGATTCCTGACCATATTTAGAGTCTTTAATGTTATATAAAATTTGGTTTCAGAGATAATCAACCTTTTTTCGAAATAAGTTTTTCGACGTAACTCGTCATTTAACTTCTTTTGGATTACAATGCTACCACAATGTGTTCTAATATTACCACACCTTTTGCCTGACAATCAAAAAATACGAATAGACTTGACGAAATAACCTCTACCTAAAAAAAACATATGAAAAAAATAATTTAAACAAATTGTTGTTATGATAAAAAGTACTGGAAATGTTAAAAAGTATTCAAATCGGCATAAAAAAAAAGAAAAAAAATTTTTTTTTGTTGGAATTGACATTAGGTCTCATAATATTTTTTGTTTATTTTGATGTCTAGAATGCATAGTTAAAATCTTTCGCAATGTTCGCGTAACACTGTGTATAACATGAAGCGTTTTTAGCATCGTCTTATCCCATTTGAATTGGGGTCGGTTCTCCTAAAGTCGTCATACATAATATACAGGGTGAACGATGTTAAGTCTGGTGTCAAAGTGATAGCGGCTTATTATCGGAAATATGTTTTGGACACCGCATTGAAGTCTTAGGCACGCAAACATTTGGGTTGTAGACCGCAAACATAAGAACGAGAATGAGCTTCGGCTTATAAAGCTCGTAAGAACCAAAAATGGCTGAAAACCGAATTTCACGTCTCATTTCTCCAGTGCAGTGAGTTCCGGACTTTTTATCTGATCTATTTAGAAGAGAAAGGTGAGAGCAATTAGACATGCCAGTATAAACGCAATGAAGAAAGCGATCGTATTTCACTGGCACAAACCACTACCACTGGATCACAAACGTGCTGCGAGCAAATATTTTTTTACCATTTCAAGACCATAGTCAAAGCAAAAGGTAGTCATATTGACTAAAAGTAAATTTAATCACAAAATGTAATATATTTTCTCTTGTTTTTTCTTACTTATAGTAATAAATTGTTGCAACTATAAAAATCGCAGTCCTTTGAAATTGGTAACACTTCGTATCGTTCACCCTGTAAATAAACCTTGCAAAAAATACATGTTTTTAATTTTCATTCTACTTAACCTTTTCAACGCCTTCCCTCTCGCATCAAATTATGACATACACGCCAGTATCTCTACTAATGAACAACGAAAATAAACCTAATCTGTCAGCAAGACAGTTACTTTGACAACATACTCGATGACCACTTTAGTGGCTGCTGGCGTGGTAGGCAGGACAACACACGGCCACTTTAGTGGTTCTTGGCGTTCAAAAGGCTAAATCAGTAAGCTTAAATGTTGTCTCACCCATACAACGCAGCCCGGCACCTAGAGAGCTGTATCCTGGTTGGCAGCCGCACTGGTATCCGCCGATAGTGTTAACGCATGTTTGCGTCACGTGACACTGATTGTCTGTTAAACACTCGTCTATATCTGCAAGAAAATTGCGTAGGTGGATAGACTCTAACCCCCTTATTCATAAACGTTTGTTAACTTAACAAGCCGCTAATAATTGTTTGTCCCTTTTGCTCTTATGGACACATTGTTAAGACCGAAAGGGACAAACAATTATTAGCGGCTTGTTAAGTTAACAAACGTTTATGAATAAGGGGGTAAGGAATAATCATATATGAAATAATTTTAATGCTTAAAAAAATCAGGGCAAATTCACAACTTATTCTGTTAAAAGTAAGGTGGTTTTTCCTTCTGTAATTTAAATTGACTAAACATGTTCTTTCGTCTCTTCATATACAGGATGATTCTTGGGTGCTGGAGTGAACGGGGCACTAGGGACGATCACCAAGAGATCACGAAAAAAAATCTTAGCTATGAGTTAATTGACCCTTAATTGATAGTTAAGTATCACTTAACTCAAAATTAAGAGTACGTACTCTGTTCACTCCTGCTCATGACTCAAGAATCATACTGTATTTTGTGTTCCAGAAGTTAGGCGTTTTATTATTGATTTGCCGTGTCAGCACCAATTTTATTGCTCAGCTGGATATTGTATATTTTTGTCCTTCAGAGGTTACATTTTATAGTTAATCTTTAGAGATGGATATCGAAAATCGTAAATTTGAAGAAACTCCAATTAAAGCGTAATTGGGGACGATAAAGACAGATGATATCTCTGAAATGTAGGTTCTTCTGTAATCGTGGTATGCCCTTAGGATTGCAGTTGGGGTACGCACGACTACATACTATACTCGGCCGCCGCTAAGTCAAAGTGCCCTCAAAAGCAATTGTTCAATTGTGCCAAGATGGGCAGCACATCGCGCTTTTCTTACCTCCGCGCATATTTCGGCGCAACATCTTTGACAAAATGTTTATAGAATATAGCCAATCAAAACTTTGATGGAACAATCACAACTACTTTTAAATGGCGGTTTAAGTTTTTATAGGTTGATATTGACAATCATTACCGTGATGCATTGAAGACGGGGTGACACTTGTCAACTAAAATTCAGGACCGTTTTTGAAAGGCAATTTAATAAAGGTGTGGCGCTTCCATGTTTTATTTGTTCGTAGACATACCGTCACAACTCTGTATGGTGTCGTTGTGCGTGAATCCAGGGTCGCAAGGACCCTGCGCAGGGTTCGGCAACACAGGGCCCTCGTATAATGGCGCCGTGGATACAGCTGTGGAAAAACCGTGAAATACAGGTCGATTCACAAGTGAATTCAAGAGTATGTCAACTTGATTAGGGCTTATCCATTAATCACGTCATATAGGCCCCCTGTATAGGGGGAGGGGGATCAGGAAAAAATCACCAATTATCACCATAGGGGGGGGGGGGAATCATCGAACAAATCACGTGTAATTTTTCGTTGGTCTTTGCTGAACAGCATTTTTTTTAAATGCTTTTCGCGAACATGTATAGTTGGCAAACAAGTTTTTTTCCCCATCAGGTGTGCTTAATAAAGTACGTAGGTATACGTAAATTCAAGTGTTATTAAAAGGACTACTTAAGTTGGCAATCAATTACACGTCATATTGGCTAGGGGTGGGGGGTCCTGAAAATATCACCAAATATCACCATGGGGGCCCCCATCTCACTCGATTGTCTATGATTTAAAAAAATGACAGAGATCCAAATCGCTGCCATTTCGAGCTGTATTTTGTTTGTTGGCTTACTACTATAAATGAAAAATTGTGAATACTTTGTGATAATACTGATAATTACTTGATTATGAGTGGCAGTGATTCGGATAACGATATGAGCACTCCGCCGGACATACTCAATGCAGCTATGACCGCAACTAACAACCTGTTGCCGCAGAAGTCGAGAGCCAAGTATGAGAAGGCTTTGTTTCTGAACGCAAGCACTTATAATATGTGTGTAGATAAAGTAGTGTATGCAACTATACGTAATCAGGCATTACAACAGTCGTTTGATGCTATTATGAAACTCACCTTCGGTTCGATTCATAAACCCGCACTCATACGCGTAATCCCGCTAGGGGGAACCCAAAAAACCGATCACTGCTTATTACTAAATGAATACGAATGGAAGGCGATTATCAGAGAAGCGTGTAGTGAAACTTGACACTATCAATTGAAATAGTCACCACAACCAGTCTGTCAAGATTGAAAATGCGACGAAGAAGAAAACGTGATGAAAACTCACCCGCTGTATAAAAATCTTCGGAGTCTATCTCTTCAGGTTGGAATTCAAAGGCTGCTTCCGGCGCGTAAGGATTCTTGTAAATAAAACATACATTATATAAATCTAGCACATTATTGACATTTCTAATCACGCTTTATGTACATGTATACCTTTATTAAAACTATTTAAACGGCTTAAATCGCGTACGTTCATCAAATTTAACTACATCCCGCCGTTTCGAACACTTTACAGGGTTTGTGGTCTGCGGCGACTGCGTATGTAATTAAAGGACTATGCGTCAAAATGGACCAAAATCCAACAGAGCTGGGAGTAATGTCATTAAAAAGGTCTGCTTATGTAGTTTATTTCATTCTATAGGTGCAAAGTTGAATTCCGTTGGATAATTTTGTATGAGTAAGGCGTTATGCGGGCACTCTCTAAGTAAATCACCGTCGTCCAGACATCATTCATCATAGTATTTACTCTGACTAAAATACAAATATCTCCGTTTTGCAATAGAATTGAACACAGTGCCCATAGAATGAAATGAAATAAATGTAAATACCTATTTTTTTTTTTATATATCTATATTTTAAGAACCTTTATCTTTTTAGATAATGTCGGCTCCGTTAGGCCTCTACTTAAAAGTATATTTCATCTATCAAGTTACAATAAAATAAAAAATAATAATAAAAATAAAAACCGCAAAATTTGTATATAATTATTTATAAGAAAAAAAACCATATACAAATCTTGCTGTTTTTGAGAGGGGTCTAGCAAGGATTGACTGGAAAATTCCCACGTCAATCCTCGTTATTCCCCGGACTAGGAATAGTTGCTCCCTCCTGGTTTTAGTCCGAACGCATTCCATTAAAAAGTGATACACATCTTCAATTATACCACACTCGTCGCAGTTAGGCGATTCGGCTCTTTTCATAAGATGTGCAAACTTGTTTAATGGAATGTGTCCGGACCGAAGCCTATGTCCTCGAACAACGTTCGTGCGATCAAGGGGACCAGCTTCCCACCAAGGAAATCGAGGAGGCTCACACTGTATGGTCCTGTACCAGATGCCTTTTTCCAGCGATTTTTCTTGGAAGTGATCCTTCCAGCGACCATACAGCTTTGCCCTATACCGGGCGACCACCTCTGAGAAGTCGGGATCAATATGAGCCTCAATTCCCTCAGAGGGGGCCGCCGCGGCTAAGCGGTCTGCCTCCTCGTTTCCTACCAGCCCTATATGACTCGGGACCCACTGAATTTTTAGGCGCCTTCCCGTGTGTTGAAACGTGTGGATTTTTATAATAATTTTGTAAGCCAAAGGGAGACACCGCTCGCCTGAGGCGCATTTTGATAGGTGTTGTGTGGAACTCTTACTGTCTGTGAGGATCACCACATTGCGGTAGCTTAGGTTTTCCGCGTATAAAATGGCCTCATAGATCGCATAAAGTTCAGCGGTCATTATTGAAACTCCTGGCAGGATTTTAAATTGAGCGTTTACCTTACTAGTTGAATCGAAAAAAGCAGCTCCTATTTGATTCTCACACTTTGAACCGTCAGTAAATATTTTACAAAAGTTATCATATTTTATATTTAATTCTCGGATCACGTCAGTACAAAGGGCATTTGTATTGTACGTGTGTTTTGCACCACCAACACATTCTAATGTGCTATGCAGGACTTCATGTAATTCAATTTTTGACATCCAAATATCTGATTTAAACATTGGTAGAGGAAAGGACGAGTCTATACGTTCCTCCGAGACCTCCTCCATAACTTCAGCTAGCAACGGTTTCTTTCTTGTCTTGGTCCAATAACCCTTTTGGCATGATGCTCTTAGTTCATGCATTTCATCGACGGTGGCGTTATTGGACCAGGACAATGCTTTTAAGCAGAACCTATTAGCGAGGTACCATCTACGCAGGTGCAATGGGACTATACACAATTCAGATTCCATAACATGAATCGGCGTTGATCTAATGAAACCTCCAACTATCCTTAAGGCTTGGTTCTGAACCTTTTCTAGTTTATACACGTGTCGGTTAGCACTATTGTGGAAGAGGGCGCTAGCGTAATCCAACCTACTTCTAATAAGGGATATGTACAACCTCCGCAGGTGCTTAGGGTGTACTCCCCAAGATGAGCCCGCCAAAGTTTTAAAAATGCTGAGAAGGCGTTGAGTTTTTTCTACGGTATAATTAATATGTTTACCCCAGCGTAAATTTCGATCCAACCATACACCTAGATATTTAATGGTCTCATCATAGCACAGCTGCTGTCCCCGTATGAAGAGATTTAATTGTTGTTTTTTATCGCCTTTACTAAAGAGGCAGAATTTAGATTTATTAGCGGATACCTCTAACCCTAAGTTGTCCAAAATGTTTACCATGATGTTTAGACTGTCTTGCATCACGCATTCACTATCGTGTAGTTTCTTGTGTTTGACATATAAAACATAGTCATCGGCATACTGGGAAATTGATACTTTTACTATATCATTACAAATTTGATAAGTAGCAATATTAAATAAAAGAGGGGAAAGTGGGTCCCCTTGAGCCAAGCCTCTGTCAGTCCATCGGACCATAGAGAGGCCAATATCTGGATCCTTCAGGTTAAGGTGTCTCTCGCTCAAGAAAGCCCATAGGTATCTACAGAAATTACCCCCGACTCCTAGACTATCTAAAGTGTTAACCAATTTACTAACCGAAACATTGTTATATGCTCCCTCAATGTCTAAGAAACAAGCTAATGTGCAGATGTTTTTGGCATTAATACCTATTTAATGACACCACTTTCAGCTCTGTTGGTTTTTGGTACACTCTCCATACAAATCTGCCCATAGTACTTTAATTAATATACGGGACGAAATCCTTTTAAATAGTTTTATTAAATAACAATATCAATAAATGACCTAGCAACCTGTTTTATCGAATTTAAGGGAAATATAAAAAAAAACAGGTGGTAGAGGCAGGTCTGGCAGCATAAATATAAAGGTAAATAAGTATCATGTTATTTTATAACACATGTGTCATAAAATAACATAACACTAACACAATGGCCCAAGGCCCAATTAAAAAAAAAACCGATGCGTGTAACATTTGCAACAAGTTCTCTAATTACGATAATATTGTACTTTTATGTAACTAGGTAGTAGGTAGGTACTTACGTTGTCTGATTGGTCGACGCTTGTGTTAAAAACTTCGTTTTCTGACGAATCGCACTTCAGTAAATCTGGACATTTTCTAATCTGACGAGAAAAAATATAAAAACCTTTTTTAAGTCACATTAAATTCATAATTTTCAAAAACGATTGGTCAGACAATTTAATCCCTAAATGAATTAGTCATAAATAAATTACAACTCGAATTAAATAGATAGCTGACCAAGAAATGATCATGTAAAATATGCAATACGCAATGTTGGATATAATCCAACTTATGATCAGTGACCAGAATGCTTAGCCTAGTTACCAATCGCTAACGCTTAGTAGCGTATCGTAGTTTTCCCTCTCTGTCACTCTTTCATATTAGTGCAACAAAGACAGGTAGCTGCCTTTCGTTTACGATTGACGACTAAGCGTTAGCGATTGGCAACTTGGCTAAGCATCCAGCATAGCCCCGGGTTGACGATACGACAAAAGACTGTCTACCTACGAAGCTAAAACTAAAGACACCGAACCTAGGTATCGAGAACGACCAAAAAAAAAATGCATTCTTGGCGCCAATGAGCTTTTGGCACTCATCATTTATTTATTTATTATTAATTCATCTATAACAGCTAACAATCCAAAACGTTACAGATGATAAGATAAAAATTAATAGGCCCGTTAAGGTTTTATTTTGGAAATATGCTTATGTTTCTGAAGGCTGGCAACGGGAAATTATTTTAGACATACCTGGATGCTTAGCCAAGATGCCAATCGCTAGCGCTTAGTAGCGTAACGTAGTTTTCCCTCTCTGTCACTCTTTCATATTAGTGCGACAAAGACAGTTAGCTGCGATTAACGATGAAGCGCTAGCGATTGGCAACTTGGCTAAGCACCCTGTACATTACATGATAGGTCCATGGGAAGAAAATGTTTAGTTCTTCTAAAAATCAGGGCAAAGCACCAAATCTATTATATATAATATAAGGTTGAATTTCCTTCTGAAAGGAGGATGGGCAAAAATGTATGGACCCTGGCCTAATAGCCAATAACAACAAACTACATATTTTTGGAAAGGTTGTTTTATACTCTACAATTTTTGTTTAGGCAGAGACGGTCTAACAGCTGTGAGAAAAAAGTTATAGCTAAAACAATCATTTACCAATGAGACATTTATTTCGTAATATTCACCTTTGAATATTTTTTGGACAACATACAATGATCCTTAAATGTATTTTTATATACATATACAGAGTATCATACGAGACTACGATATATTTGCGGAAATTTATCACTACTAATTTAAGACTTATTAGGAACGAGTAATAATGACGGTCACTAACTGTCAATCACGAACACTTGCGATAGTTAAATACTCTGTAACTCCCTATTAAGTTTCTTTACACACATATTTGGGAGTTCCTGCCATAGTAACGGAGCTTAACATAAGCTCTGCAGAGGCATACCGTTTGTCGTTATTGGTTAATAGGCCAATTTGCCCACCCTCCTTTGAATTGACTAGACATGTTTTTTCCGTGGACCCTTCACATGCAATATCGGAGACATATTAACACCGAATCTGCTTACCTGGACATTATCTCCTTGGCAATGCCCTTTCCTGCACCGCCTCGTTCTAGCTTGAGTCCCAATACCGCAGGACGACGAACAAGGTGACCATTTCGTCCAACCAGACCACTGGCCTTCCACTTCCTGAAAGTTAATACTTTTTAGTGAAAAAACTGGACAAGATTTATTCCTCAGTCTTCGTTGTCTTCTGTGTCAGCCTCCGTAGCCTAGTTGGCAGTGACCCTGCCTACGAAGCTGGAGGTTCCAAGTTCGAATCCCAGCGAGGGCATTATTTGTGTAATTATTTATCACAAATATTTGTTCCTTGGTCATGGCTGTCTATGTATTTAAGTGTCTATCTATTATATATATCGTCGCTTGGTACCCACATCACAAGCCTTAATTGAGCTTACCGTGGGACAAAGTCGATTTGTGTAAGATGTCCCAAGATATTTATTTATTTATTCTGTGTATTCAAGTAAAGGTTGTCCCAAAAATGACGCAAGATTTAAATTTAATGAAAATGCACACTTTTTATGACGAATTTCTATTATTTTCCCCTAACATATAAACAGTGGTCGGATATCCCGGTGCAACAAGGGGTGAATGACCTCAAACATTATACTAATATGGATATACCACGGGATTCCACAAAATTACATCCAGTAAAGTTTAGTAATATTTTGTAACGCAAAATAAGTGCATGTACATACAAGCGTTTATTATTATACGATTTCGACAATTATTTTGAAAGATAGATTATAAGTTTTGTTTAATATTGACCTTAGTACCAAATAGCCTTTTGGTATGATATTCTTAAATAAAAGAGTTTAGCTTTAAAAATAGAAGCTTTTTACTAAGGCACAATAGGTTCCATTTCTAGAAATTGCGAACGTATAAAAACAGAAATATCATATAATACACGATTATTTTAATCCGTGATCAGGATTAAAACAATGTCCATACCCAGCCTAAATTAAACATTTTAGGTGAAGTCTCCCGGAGATACCACAAAATTTTATTAATTTAAAGTTAAAGAAAAATTGTATCCAATAACCACTGAATGGTACATGGTCTTCCTGAGGTCATCAATTACTGAGTTAGAAAAAATACACCTGGTTACGGATTAAACATCCTCGTGTATGTAACATAAAATCAAACATTTTTAAGCATGAAGACTTGACACACCTATGCAGACACATTAGAGTAAATACATGTATTTTATGAAAGAATTATGGCTTACTAGGTTCTATAAAGTTAAAATAGCATATAATTATTTTCTCCGTAACATAATATACTATATTTTTTCTAACTTAGTAATTGATGACCTCAGGAAGACCATGCACCATTCAGTGGTTATTGGATACAATTTTTATTTAACTTTAAATTAATAAAATTTTGAAGTATCTGCAGGAGACCTCACCTAAAATGTTTAATTTAGGCTGGGTATGGATGTTGTTTTAATCCTGATCACGGATTAAAATAATCGGTTAAAACGGTTTGTGAAAACGCCCAAAGATTTCGATTATGTTCGCAATTTGAGCTGCCTTTTTAAGTATACCTATCAGATCTATATTTTTTTTTTTTTTTCAAACTAATCCCGGGAATTCATGTCATATCCATATTAACTTTTCTACTTGGTATCCCCTGGTGTTGCACCGGGATATCCGACCACTGGTTATGTCAAAGCAAAGCCTTCGAAGTAATTTCTCAGCGTGCTGTTCCATACTAAACCCCATTCTTTGGACTTTACGATTAAATTAAGAAATAAAAAAATCAAACAAGTAGTCAGTATTTTCCTTCGATTTCAAAACTTGCGTTATTTTTGGGACATCCTTTATATACTTATCTAATGTGTATACTTATTCTTTATGAAAACCGGGTCATAGTGCATATTACAATGGGGAGTGAACTAAACTCCCTGCCGCTATGAAGTTAATCCTGACACCAGGTTTTTTCTCCTTACAAAAGAACGGTTCGAATTCTGTTCTTTTTCGTTCTTCGGCTTATATATTTTTTTGTTAATGGAGTAATTCAAAAATATGATGTTAATAATTACATAAAATGTTGAATACTACATAAAGAGTGTAAAACATTTTAAAATATTGAGCTATTTCGAGGTTTTTCTAAAAAACCGGTTCCGATCCCTGATTTCCATACATTATCTGTCAAAAAGTGACATTGTTGGGTCAAAATTCTTTTCGTTGTAATCTATGAAACGGACAGCTGTCAGGATAGACATCATAGCGGTCGTCGAGTATAGGAGCTTTTATCAAAAGTTATAGTACCTCAAATAGTAGTTGAACAAATCAAAGAGAACGTGAAAGTCACGTCGTATCAAAACCTGAAAGAGATGGCTTGGGATCGAGGAAAGTGGAGAGCATGCTTTGAGCTACACCGACAAGAGCAAAGCTCTTAAATAGGAGAGAGATAGTACCTCACATGGTGGCATGTGACACTTCCTGTGCTCTGATCTAGGCCCTTTACACGTCGACTGGTCTAGAACTATTTTTTCTGATTTGCTGTTCTCATCTGGAATGTAAAATTATTCTATGACAGAGTCATTTTCACAATCATCATAATATTATTGCTTCTCACAATGTGTATTATCGGCAAGCGTACGCATATTGTCTAATAAAATTGGCCGTTTAGTATGAAACGTGTATGCATGCGTACGCGTGCGGAAAGCTGGACGCGGTCCCATACTTAACTGACATTTTCTATAGACAACATACGTACATCATCAGCCTATGTTAGTCCACTGCTGGACGTAGGCCTCTCCTATTAACTATGCGTATAGACGCAGCAGTAATGTGTCCACTATGATGACACTGCTGCCCATCATCAATCTTGTAGAATGGTCAGTGACACTTCAATCCCTTAGTCGACTCTTACGACACTCGCAGGAGGAGTTGGGGTGGTGACAAATGTATTCTTACTGCCGTCACCACACGGCATAGAATGCGGGAATGCGTACGCATGCTGATAAATGTGTTTTCACCCACACTTTTCTTGAGAACTTTCCATAGTTTTACAAGGTAATTTAATCCATACTTATAATGTAAACGGACATGACAGTTTAAGAACTTATTATCGACTCCAGCATTATGATCAAATAGACGTCTGACTCTTGACATTTAATGTTTTCGGCCCCGCAAGTTCAATTAATCGTTGTTAACATACAATCTTCGACGTCTATATACGTTGTTCAGCCGAACGTGTTAATGGTATACATTTTATAAATTGTCTGTGGAATAGAAAAAAAAGCTTCATTTTCAACCGATGTTTTAATGGAATTTCACACGAGTTTTTTTTTAATTTAAAGAGGTGTCATACGACAGCTTGACATTCAGCCAGCAACTCGATTTATTGCTACAAAGAAATCTATGATAAAGTTATGTATGCGAGTGTGCATAGTAAGATTAATTAGGCAATATCACTCTCGTGTTCTGCTATTAAGAAACTCGCCTTAGGTTCGTTTCATAGAACCACACTCGTGTATGTGTATCTCATTACCAGCGACATAAGTAGCTATAAGCTACGATATTGGTACAAAATGGAGTAGTTACCAATAGTGAGAGTGTCGTCTGTGTACTGGCAGAGCCGGTTCCTGGTTTGGCGGCCGAGCCCGCAGGTCACGTTGCAATAGCTCCAGCTTTTAAGAAACTCGCCTGCGGTTCGTTTCATAGAACCACACTCGTGTATGTGTATCTCATTATGCACCAGCGACATAAGTAACTATAAGCTACGATATTGGTACAAAATGGAGTAGTTGCAATAGCTCCAGCTCCTGCTTTTAAGAAACTCGCCTGCGGTTCGTTTCATAGAACCACACTCGTGTATGTGTATCCCACAGAATTAGATTTGGATAGAAGAAACAAGTTCATTCATTTGTATGGCGGCCGAGCGTGTCAGATTTTGTACTGAAGTTGTTACTTGCCTATGATTTTAAATATGTCTCAGGCCCTTGAGTATTCATATTTTTTTGTGTTGTTGCAATTAATATTACTTAAGGAGGCATTATTAATGTTTTTGTTCACTTCAACTTACAAAATTTGACGCCCGAAAGACGCAGGCTGCGATTAAAGACGGACAACTCAGTGGATTTCACTGAGTTCATTTGACACGCTAAGTAGATACGTTTGCTTGATCTATGGCATACCTATATGACATCTGTGGTGTATCCTCTCATTATGCACCAGCGACCTAAGTAACTATAAGCTACGATATTGCTACAAAATGGAGTAGTTACACTAGTTACCAATAGTGAGAGTATCGTCGGAGTACTGACAGAGCCGGGTCCTGGTCTGGCGGCCGAGACCGCAGGTCACGTTGCAATAGCTCCAGCTCCTGCTATTAAGAAACTCGCCTGCGGTTCGTTTCATAGAACCACACTACATGTGTATTTCATTATGCACCAGCGACATAAACAACTATAAGCTCCGGCTCCTGCTTTTAAGAAACTCGCCTGCGGTTCGTTTCATAGAATCACACTCGTGTATGTGTATCTCATTATGCACCAGCGACATAAACAACTATAAGCTCCAGCTCCTGCTTTTAAGAAACTCGCCTGCGGTTCGTTTCATAGAACCACACTCGTGTATGTGTATCTCATTATGCACCAGCGACATAAATAACTATAAGCTACGATATTGGTACAAAATGGAGTAGTTGCAATAGCTCCAGCTCCTGCTATTAAGAAACTCGCCTGCGGTTCGTTTCATAGAACCACACTCGTGTATGTGTATCTCATTATGCACCAGCGACATAAGTAGCTATAAGCTACGATATTGGTACAAAATGGAGTAGTTACACTAGTTACCGTGAAGGCTGACATGAGTGTGAATGGGCTTACAGTAGAAGATGCCCAGGATCGCGTAAAGTGGAGGAAATGTAGCAGGAAAGTGGACCCTGGCAAAGGCCGGGATAGCGTTATCCCGGCCTTTGGCAGGGTCCACTTTCCTGGTATCAGAAGGTATAAGGTAGGTATAAGAAGAAGAAGACACTAGTTACCAATAGTGAGAGTGTCGTCGGTGTATTGGCAGAGCCGGGTCCTGGTCTGGCGGCCGAGACCGCAGGTCACGTTGCAATAGCTCCAGGCTGACCAATCGCTCCATTTGCCAGGAACTGACAAAATAATAGTACATTACTATAGAGGACGGGAAACGAAGGGTTACAGGCCAAGTAGATATATCTGACCGAAGGAACTGAGGCCAGATAGGAATACGCGGCCTGTAACCCTGTTTCTCGCCGAGATTTGTATAGTGCTTTTCTCAAACTTGCCATGAAATAAAACGAACTGATTTCACCGAACCATACTATTTGATTTGTAAATAAACCAATAGTACAGTATCGTACAACATTAAAAAAACATTCGCGCCTAACTTTTTTTTTTAATCTGTTTTAGGTATCATTTTACCTGGTGGTATAGACATTAGTTCTTAGGTTTTTTTTTTCTGTGGCTGAATGTCAAGACATAGTGTCACAATTACACGTTTCAAAACAAAAGACAGTTTGTTTGCAGTCCTAGGTGTGAAATAAATACATGAAATCTCTTTATATATCATCTTAGCATATGCCACCAGATACATAGTATTTCCGGGTTTAATTTAAAGCAAGTAACATCAACATTCCGTAGCAAGTTTGAGAAAAGGATTTTTTTTTAATAATTAAGTAGGGCTAAAGCTAGTAATCGATTCAGAGTTTGAAATGGTCTGAGTAATAAATTTTGTGCCAATGCGAGCGGGCAATGCGCGCCGTAAGTGCGTCATGATGCCCATGGGCAGTAATGGGTTTTATAGCCGGGGCAGCATAACTCACCTGGTGCTTTGTCACTCAAGTGTTCGAGTTTGATTCATCCCTAATGTTTAGAAATGATTTAGACAATTTTAAAGTAGTTTTGTAAAAACGATTTAATTTTATATAGGTACTTTTTTTCCCTCACAGGCGTGATGAAAAACATTATGTACCTATACCGCGGGCGGTACAAGAATTATGAACTCCTGTTAAAGAAAGCCCGCGCTACTTTCACACTTGTTCACAATTTCTTATTTACCGCCCTCAATACATAATGTACATACCTACCTACTAAAAGACACTGGTATCGCTGCGGATTAGTAAGTCATTAATTTCAGTGTCTTTCAGAAGAGATGGATCCTTTTTCATTTCATTTCATTTCATTTATTCAAGCCATTAAGTTACACATACAATATAATAATATGTCACCTGATACCCAGTCAGGGCACAGCAGAACTCTTAAGACTTATCTAGATAAACCAATATTATTTTTATTACTATTTCTTCATAATTTAATTTAGATGTCAAATAGTTACGTACATAATAGTACATTGTGCATCAAGGGAGGTAAGTACGGAATTACTAACGAGAGTGTTAGAAGCCCGACGCCGTTAGGCGGAGGGCTTTTATGACTCGAGTTAGTATTCCGCTTACCGACCGTGATGCATACAATGTTTTTCATCACACTTGCCAACCAAAAAATAAGTTTTAAGACATAATATTATTAAATGACGTACTGACATTTCTATTACTCCCTAGGGAATTTCACTTTTCTATTACTCCCGCTACGCGCGCAAGCAATGGCGCGCTTAGACAGCAAGTGTGATGAAAACAATATTTTGATGTCTTACAAAATGCTAAAGTGAAGTTCAAATTACATGTTAGATATTTGAAAGTAGTGCAGTAGGTACAAACTAAGTATCACTAAAGTAATCCTCTATAACTTGTAGTAGCACTTTTCTATTAGTTAATTAATAGTTTTCCTCAATTAGGTCCATATATTAAGGGCCTGTTTCACAATCTCCAGTTAAAGCTATCTGTCAGATAAAAATAACACGCTCTCTTTATTTTTCCAGGTGAAAGAAAGAGATAGTGTTATTTTTTATCTGACAGATAGCTTTAACTGGATATTGTGAAACAGGCCGTAAGTATATTATCCCTTTACAACCGAAAAGTCGCGATTTGCTAACTTAATAATGAACTCTATTGACTTTTTTAAATTGACAATTAACTGTAATTAATTGTCACGATCGTATCAACCCGGGTGTAAAGGGGTAAGTATTATGTTATGTGATTGACTTATACTGTAGCATGATATCTCGAGCCTACCTTGCACCGCCACGTTGTACCGCCTGTGCGTGGCGCCGGCACTGTTCTCGGCGACACAGATGTATTGTCCTGCGTCGCGGGAGGTCACGCTCCAAACTACTAGAAGGCTGTTGCTTAGGACTTGGTGGATGTTGGAACTGCTGGTCAGTTGCAGAGTGTCCTTATAAAGAATAAGAATAAAGAATAATAGTACATTACTATAGAGGACGGGAAACGAAGGGTTACAGGCCAAGTGATTTCGCCGAACCATACTATTTGATTTGTAAATAAACCAATAGTACCTAGAGTATCGTACAACATTACAAAAAAAAACATTCGCGCCTAACTTTTTTTTTAAACTGTTTGAGGTATCCTTTTACCTGGTGGTATAGACATTAGTTTTTAGGTTTTTTTTTTTCTGTGGCTGAATGTCAAGACATAGTGTCACAATTTGTTTCAAAATAAAAGACAGTTTGTTTGCAGTCCTAGGTGTGAAATAAATACATGAAATCTCTTTACATATCATCTTAGCATATGCCACCGGATACATAGTATTTCCGGGTTTAATTTAAAGTAAGTAACATCAACATTCCGTAGCAAGTTTGAGAAAAGAGTAATTTATTTCAGAAAACAAAGAGTACATAAAGTACATAAAGAATAAGAATGATATATTTGGCGTAATACAGAGTTTAGTAGGGTCGGCACATGGTTAAAGCGACATGTATCTAACTACGAGATCTAGACTATCTATCCTTTTTTTTATTAACAGTTACTTAATTTGTCCCCAACTCCTCCTGCGGGTGTCGTAAGAGTCGACTAAGGGATTGAAGTGTTACTGACGATTATTTGATAAAAGATTGATGATGGGCAGCAGCGGCATCATAGCGGACACATTACTGCGATGCCCAGCGTGGCGATTATGGTCATTTAACTCCTAATGCGTCTCTACGCATAGTTAAATAGGAGAGGCCTACGTCCAGCAGTGGACTATCATAGGCTGAAGATGACGACTTAGTTTGTAAAAGACAGGAAGTGATAAGGTCACCAATCATGTCGTAAGTTTTCAGAGCGGTCAAAAAGTCATGTAGAATGTCACATCATGCCTTCAGGGCTAACAAACAAGAAATAAAAATAATACAACTAGAATAATAGGATGTCAAATAGTAACAACGGTAGATAAACATGCACTATGCATTTTTCATGACCTGATTTTCTTTTCACGAAAATTAATCAATTTAGTTAGTGATGTTAAAAAGTCTTAGGCCATTAAAACATGTCCGATGTACTCGTAAAGGTGCGTTCAAACTAAAAGAGCATTCGCTGTTCTAACCTCCCACTCTACAAAATTCGATCGGTACACAAAACGTGATTGGTTGATTTCGTAGAACGGGCGCTAGAACAGCGAATGCTCTTTTGGTTTAATTAAACGCACCTTAACCAACAACGTCACATCTATCAGACACTCGTGGTTTGCAATGTCGTCATTCCGATTTCGATAACAAGATTCACAATATTCAATAATTTCAAATCAGTGGCAGAGGGATAAGCCACATTGCGGTAAGTACCTTCAACCAAGAAATCTTCGGCATAGGGTGTCCATCAACTTCGCACTTCAGTACAAGGCTGCGTCTCAAAGGCACGACCCTGGTCTCGCTAATGTTAGCGCCTACATTGCCAGCAATGGATGGTGGCTTTTCGATCATCACGTCGAACAACACTTCGGTGGTGCCAACTTTGTTCGTTATTATACAGGAGTAGATGCCCGAATCTAGTGGTTGAGCTTTGGGTATAGTCTGAAAAAAAAACAATAAATTGTTATTTACACACTCGGTCAATGAATACCGAAATGGGTCAGGTATTTTTTTTTTCATAGAAAATAATGCACACATGCAGATTTCAAATATGTTTTCAAAATATTTATAGTGTACGTAAAATTTATTTTTAAATCAGGTTGTTTTGAAATTTCCCTAAATGTATAAATAAATAAAATTTATAAAGTTTAAAATTGTCGTTAAGTCGGTTTGTAGAGACAAAAATGTAGACCGTTTAAAAAAAACCATCATCAAAAATGTATAGTACGAATTTACGTTATAATCATGTGTTGCTATTTTTATATCTACGGAGTCATCAGGCGTTAATTTCCGTGTTTTTCGGATCGGGGAAAACCTCAGGGAAATTCCAATACAATCTGATACCATGTAGAAGTTATTTATTAATAAGACGACTTGATAATATATAAATATTATTTATTAAGTTTTAGTACAACTGAGTACAATGAGGGTTTTCGATAATTTTTCAGCCACCAGGCGGCGCTTCGTACGCACCTGGTCTCGACAACTGTCAGATTCATACTATTCATAGGCACCTGGGCCTAAAATATTGAAATTCTATTTTATTTGGAAGAGAATTGATTTTGTTATGGATTACGACTATTACACGGTCATCGAACTGAAGACGGAGCTATAAAACAGGCGCGCAAAGTCACTGGTATTAAAAATAATTACTTTAACTTTGTTAATTTCATGAGAATTGACTTGGAACTATTTTATTTATTTATTTTAGGTAACAATATGCCTAAAGTAATGGTTTTCAGAATAAATAAACCTATAAATATGTTGAAAATTAAATGCGCGTATTTATTTTGACAGTTCGTTAAACGGTCGGCTCAGTGCTGCCATCTCACCTCCCCATAGCGGCAGAAAAAGTATCAAAAACCCTCATTATCGAGATGACCATAGATAAGACAATATGTAAAACCAATGTTACCACAACACACTTGTATTATAAATATTTATTTTAAATATTTGTAAGCAGCATGTTTCCAGTATTTTCTATGAAAAATCAACCTGACCCGTATTCATTGAACCGCGAGTGTATATTGAACGTTGATATTTTTCGTGTACGATTATTTCGTGATATTTTCATCGATTTCTATGTTTTGCCTTTTTATCGTGGTTAGCAGTTGTGACGATGATCGATTTTTGTGTCATAAGTATTAAATAAAATAACAAGATACAATTTCTAATTTACAAGCCAAAGTTACATTAAATTAACTGATATGGTAATTGTAACTGGGACAATCAAGTTATCGACCGACACTATTTCGTCCAGTCACGCAGGTGACAATTTCATCGTTTGCTAGAAAAAATGCCTATAAATTGTACAATTTGTACATGCGTTAGGCCTCACACAAGTTCGTTAGGTTCCAACAGTTTTTCATTGTAAATAAGTGTATATAGTATTCATTGAAGTACAACATTTGTAAGTTCATGAAAAGTAACGCATGAGACAGAAAATGGGTCAAAATTCTTTTCGTTGTCTTGTTTCATACCACTCTGTCACGCTTTTAGTTGTTGTTTCGACTCAGTATATAAAAATAATCCGGTGCACTTGTATTTCCTTTTCACGCTACAATTTACAAATTGGAAACAAAACATCATCTCATACAAGAATGAACTGTGTCACGTTTTTTAGGGACACAAAATAAAATAAGACAACGAAAACAATTTTGACCCAAATATGTCGATGTAAAAGTTGATTAGCCCAACTAACGGATTTAGTGAATATCTAAAATAGTCGTGAATTCATATTTTACCAAAGTGATGTTGTCGTCCGAGAGCAACAGTCTCGACGTGTCGATCTCCGCGTAGGGCAGCTTGAGCCACGTCACGTAAGGCGCCGAGCCTTCCACAGGGCACGTTAGAGTGAGAGGGATGCCCGCGCGAGTCGACAACGAGTGGGATCCTTTTGATGGTGGGGGTGGTACTTGAAACAAACACAGCACTTGATAATGTATTACACAAGGTGCCCACGAGCAAAGGTAAAAATTCTAACAGCATATTCCTGAGACTAAAAGAAGCAAAAAATGTTAAATGAGTTTTGGTCAAATCTGCAAAAAAATTTTTTTTTTTTAGTTTTTTTTCATGTTTTGAATGCCTTAATACACAGAAAAAGGATTTTATTATTAGACTATCGAAAAATGCACTTTAAAGTTTTCTTTTACGTTTGCTATGTAATTAAAGTTATTTTTGTTAATTTCATGTCTGTCAATTAAGTGTGACAAGACTAAGATAACATGGTGACAAAATCGTTTCCTAAAATACGTTTATCATAGCGTAACGGTCTAAAACGGTTTTACGAAAAAATCTAATTTTCTCTTAAAATAGACTGAATCCAGAAAACTTCATATGATATTTTTAACTTCAAATTTGGTCAGAAATCCGCTGTTGAATTTTTTCCCTTTCCTCGTGGGCACATTGTATTCCTCACCAAAATTGCGTAAACTTTCGTTTAATTTTATCCTGACGTTTCGGGCATGACGTTACAATTACAACGCCTTCGAGCTGCACGGGTTTTGTAAACTACTCGCACTTGATCTTGATTATTCACTTCTAGGCTAGGGTTGTCACTAGGCCTACACACAACACTCACAACAACTTTTGAAGCCATTGGATGTTGTGAGTGTTGCGTGTAGGTCTAGAACCTAAACCTAAACTGAAATAAGAATATACCTAAGAAATAAAACTATGAAAACGGATTAACTCGTGTATATTAACTAATTTTAACTTCATTCCGACGCTTCGAACACTTTACAGCCACCACAGACCACGAACCCTGTAAAGTGTTCGAAACGTCGGAATGAAGTTAAAATTTGTTAATATACGCGAGTTTATCCGTTTTCATGGGTAATCCTCGCGGTATCCGAAGAAAAGACACGGCGACAAGAGACACGGTGATACTCGCCCAGCTATCAGCTATCACCGCCGGGCGAGTATCGCTGTGTCTCTTTTATTTACACGGGAGTGTGTATCTTTTGTTCATGTTTGTAGCCCATAGTTCATAGCTTAGTAGCTCGCGGTGAGACCAGTGCCTAAGATACCTAAGATTAAGATGAGATGCTTACCCAAAACGTCAACCAAATACACGACACTAGCATTCCCGACGCTGTTTCTGGCCACGCATGAGTAGTTACCGCTCTGCTCCGGTCGAGCTGAATGGGATTGTATCACTTCCCCGAAGTCCGTTGACACCATGCTGTCATCGAACAATCTGGAATGACAGTTCACTGTGATTAGAAAACTAAATTTTTTTTTAAATTAAACAAATTGATGTTGGTGTTACTTTTTTACAATGCGGACCATTACCATTACCATTGACTAAATAAATTCGCTGTGATTCACGGAAGGTCGTCTGGTGTAATTGGGAGCACGTTGGACCGGCAATCCAGGAAAAGCGGGTTCGAATCCCGTGACAACCAGAGTCTTTCGCAGTTGATTTTTTCTATGGTAAGCACATCTGTTACGACATTGTGGGATTAGTTCACTGTGGGGTACCGAATAATGTTTGTGTATGAGGCCGTCGCTCATACATACATCATCAGCCTATGATAATCTACTGCTGGACGTAGGCCTCTCCTATTATCTTTGGGTATAGAAGCATTTGGCCGTGTGGTGACGGCAGAAAGAATACATTTGTCACCACCCCAACTCCTCCTGCGGGTGTCGTAAGAGTCGACTAAGGGATTGAAGTGTCACTGACCATATTTGATTAAAGATTGATGATGGGCAGCAGCGTCATCATAGTGGACACATTACTGCGATCGCCAATCCGCTTGCCCAGCGTGGCGATTATGGGCATCTACCTCCTAAAAAAAAAGACAACTCTTCACGTCCCGTATTCTTTAGATCAATTTGGAAAGGACGAGACTACAGTGTTGTCAATCTATAATGTCTACTCTTTTTTGCCAGACTATAATTTTAGGAGCACCACTAATTTTGTTACCTGTATACATTATCTTTTGGAACTGTTATGATTTGAGTTTCCTCTGCTATCGTTATCGCTCTATTTTGAACTCCCGTCTTCTCCTCTTAAGAGGAATACAATTGCATTACTTACATTACAATCCTTAGGATTTTCTAATAGTAAAATTACCTCAACGGGACGCCGTCTTTGAACCAATACACTTCTGGCATGGGGTTCCCGTAAGGATGGCAGTGCAGGTTAAACGCCTGCCCAGATATCACCTCTAATCTGGTTTCAGTCTCCGTTTTGTTCCAGTTTTGGAACAGCGTCTTGAATATTTTAGGCGGTTCTGAAAGCCATGGCTTTATTTAGAATGTAAATTATAAATGGGTCAAACACAAAATCATGTTATGAGTCTTTCCGGTGGACATTTTAAAAATTAAGGGCTATGAGAGTTAATTTTATTATTAAACCCTTATTGTCATTTAAAGGCACTCCTTTCCTATTGAATTGTATGATAAAAATCACGACTACACTCCTACCAGTTGCCTACTATTGGCCACAGGAAAGAGGGGCTCTACAGTTCAGCTGAACAGGCACTTCTTTTTTCCTGTGGTCGATAGTTAACAGCCTGTGGACAGGAACAGGTAGTAATGATTTTTATCATACAACGCAATGAAAAAGGAGTACGTCTTAATGAAGATAAGGCTTTCATAAGAAAATCAAGCTTCATAGGCCTTAACTTTTAGATTGTCCACCGGAAAGACTTCGAACATGGGTTTGCGTTTGACCCAAATATCAGGTGTTATATACCAAAGAAAAAGGACCAAGATCACCAACGTCTGAGGTGGGAATCGAACCCACATACTCAGATTTCGCGGCTGATGCCTGCACCGCTTGGCCACTCGGTTTTAATTTGATTTTTATTTCACAAAAAACTTGTTTAGAATGTAAAATTACATAATCATACCACAAAGTACCCAAATAAACTAAATAATCTCTGATCATACTTAATTAATAAAATATGGGTACAGATTTGCTAAGTGCTGAAATAAAAATGCCGACCTCTCAGGATTCAAAAAGCTGGAGGTACGTACTAAAAAGCATATGCTACTTCTGCGGTTAGCTTAATCCGCCACTGCCTATCATCTCAGTCTAAGGTTCAACTTAAATTGGACTTTACCCAAACGAGACTTGTCTTAAAATAAATTACCACATCATAACAATTTGTAACATGTTTGATTTTCATGGATGGATTGTCAGCCTAAAAACAAAAGTTGTCCACTCGGTGGTCAAAAGTTAATAGCTTTTATAAGTCTATGCTACGATTTTATTACATAGGGTTGTAGAACGGGGAACCTAGCTGTACCAGTTTTTTTTGCGCAAAGGGAGTACACGAGCTCCTTAACTTTATCTATGTCTACTGAAAAGACGACAACCTAAATCTGACAATGACCCGGATAAGTCTGCTAGTATCTTGAGGCCTGGAAGTGTTTAATATAACCAGACATCGGATTACGTGGGGCGAAACATCTTGACAGCTAGGGACTTCCTATATCGATATACTCATTTATCGATACCTTGTTCTAAATACTAGTGAACACACAAAGGTTTGCTTATAAAATATTTTTTATTCAAAAAGTATTAGTAGAGTATTTCTTCTTCTTTTTTGAAAACTTTTGAAAAATTTATTCGTCACAATTTTTTTTCATGACTGTCCGATCTATTATTGTTAAAGTAAACCACCAGATTTTTTTTCCTATTTTCGGGAGTTAAGCGTTTCCGTCTTGGCTGAAAAATCCATTTCAGGTGTCTAGAAGACTTCAATATCTGTGGAGGTTATAGAAGCACAACAAAATTTCATAAAGTAATCAATGGTTACAAAAAACACACACAATGTTGGGGGCGATTACTAGTATATAGAACTAGTGTCGATAAACGAGTTTGTCGATATAGGAAATCCCTTGCTGTCAAGAAGTTTTGCCCCACGGAATCCGATGTCTGAATATAACAATGTGAATTTTTCCACAAAGACTGTCTTAACTACGTTTTACACACCTAGCACATCTACCTTGATTCTCCGATCATCCATTCCGCCTTCATTACTCGCCACACAGGAATACAAGCCACTAGTGCTAGAATTCACAGTATCAAATACTAAGTCCGCATAGCTGATGTGTGGGGGATTTTCGTTTAGCGTTTTGCCGTTTTTTATCCATTTTATATTTGGGATGGGTCGGCCAGAGGCTTTGCAGGATAATCTGGCTTTGCTACCAACCTGAAAAAGGTATTCATTTTATTGTGGTCCTTCGAACCGGTTTCCTTACGTCCTTCGTTCAGAGTTGGACAATAAGAAATCTGATAACTTTTGTATATGTAAGTACTATTTTGTAAATTAGATTACCTACAAAGATTACAAATGTAATTTACAGAAGGAATCAGATTACTTTTTGCTTAACTCTGCCTTCGTTTTACTCAATAGTGTTTGAATGAGATTCGAATAGGATATTCATGTAGTATTTTCATTTCACAGTTACTTAATATCAAAAAGTATTCATACAAAATTTATAATTGATGCAGATTATTGTATTTTTATGTAGTAATATACTTATTGAATTTTCTCGATCAGGAAAACACTATGGTGCTATTAAAATAAATCTGTTATCCTATAGAAAATGTCGTCATATCATATATCAGCCCAAAAGTTTTATAGCCTTACCCTTGTAAGGCCCAATGTATATTACAATGTACACTCTACTTCAATGTAGTTTAAACTTTTAATTAACTTAATAAAGTCACCATTTCCTTTGTTTGTATGATTTAAAAAAAAAACGGAATTCGCTACTATTCCTTACATTACAAAATTCAAAATAAAATGTAAAGAAAACACTAAGGTGAGCCTTACGAGGTTACAGCTTTTTATGTCTCAGTTCAGTAGTTGCCAACTTAAAAAAAAATATATGCAAAAAGCTGCTTTACTCACAACAGTCAAAAACATACCACAAGCTCTGTACGACCCTCAACAGTGCTGCCCTCTTCGTCAAACAACATTATTTCTTCAACGACTGCTGGTGCTGCGATGGTCACATTGTACACTATATGCGCCGATCCAGCCGAGTTTCGTGCCCAGCAATGAAACATGCCTTCAGAGACGAGGGATACGTTGGTAGTAGTTAGTAAAGAGTCGATAATTTGCCAGTTGGGATTCCTGAAAAGTTAAGGGCATTCGTGGTATATTTAAACGAGCATCGCACTGGGAAATAGACCAATTAAATTTCCTAGTTGTCAACACTGCACTCTAAACTTAAACGCTGTAATTAAGTAGTTTTAAGTGTCAATCAATGACATACAGGTGAAGATGGGAGACACTGGACACTTCAACGGTATATAAATCATCGATCATCGATACATAAATCTGAAAGGGGAGGCTTATATTCAGCAACGGATGTCTCACAGCTGAGATGAAGAATCAATACTTTATTCTCCAACAAATTATGTTGTTGTTGTTGTTGAATTGGGTGAATCAACTTTTGCATAAAACCAGCGTGTCTCAGGCGACCGTAACCATGGCAATAACAGACAGAAAAAAGTTAATTCACCCAATAAACATTTCAAATTAAAACTAGGTAAGTTGCAGCGTCTATACAGTGTGTAAATCTAATACGGGCGATCAATTAAACCAGGCATGGGATTCATTAGTGTAATCATGGATTACAAGGTTTTTTTAAAGTTACTCTTAATTGTGACCCCACAGAATTTTTTAAAGATTATCGGAGCAGCAATGTAGGTACGAACATTTGTTATTGTTGATATGGCAGTTATGTCATCTGCTTTTGAAATTAGCTGTCAACGAGCATTTAACTCGCGTATGTTGCTCTACATTGCGCGCCGAATTATTTTGTATGGAAAATTTTGTTGCTTTAATTTTAAGTAAAAGTTATTTGAATGTACTTATTATGTCGTAAACTAACACCCGTTAAGAGCTTCGCCCGTATTAGACTTACACCCTGTATTTAGGAGGGCAAAATATTGCAGCTTTCTGTAACAATATACCTATTATTGTTGTTAATTGGGTGAATCAACTTTTTTCTGTTTGTTTTTACCATGGCTACGGTCACCTGAGTCACGCTGGTTTTATGCAAAATTATGCTACTTAAAGTAGGCAAACATGCAAGTAGCATGTCTGTAAGTGACCCATTAAGGAAAGGGCTTATTAACACCAGAAAAATGTATGTTTGCATAGTTTAAGTAGCATGAGTTTAAGCAGCGTGACTCAGGCGATCGTAACCATGGCAATAACAGACAGAAAAAAGTTGATTCACCCAATTAACATTTTAAATTAAAACTAGGTAAGTTGCAGCGTCTATATTTAGGAGGGCAAAAGATTGCAGCTTTCTGTAACAATATATTGCCTTTCCAGTTGAATGTAGTACTGTTAAGATAACATCTTGAGCATCGTACAAAACAACAATAAACTTGACATATTTACAATAAGAGAAACATACTCATAAATCCATTGAATTTCGGGAGCTGGAGATCCTTTGGCGTTACATTCCAATGTTGCATTCATACCTTCCTTTAGTTGAACGTCTAATAAGTCGAACTCCGATATAAATGGCGGCACTGGAAAAGAAATGGGGTACATAATAGGCAAAATGCAGCGTATTTTTGCTTGCTTTCATCGTAAAAAATACCATCTAAAATAATCCTCCTCACTTGTGACGGAATCGCTGCGTGAAAACCGTAAACACGAATTGGCAACTTCTGTGTTTTGATCGCGCGTCTATAAGTATGTAGGTAACATGCCGCGTTGACCGGCGGCGATCTGAATTAGCACCACTGATACTTTGTTAACTGTCGGCTAACTATTAAAAGCCTGTTTCACCATCCATGAATAAAATATGTATATCCATCTATTCTACTAGCCTTTTTATTTCACAAAAAATAATTGTGATAACTTTATCTGACGGATACATTTATTCAGGGATTGTAAAACAGGCCATAAGAGTTATAACTCCTTATTCATAAACGTGTCCTAACTGAGCAAGCCGCTAAGTATTGTCCCTTTCGAACTTATCAATATGTCTATAAAACCGAAAGGGACAAACATACTTAGCTTAGGCTTGTTAAGTTACAAGTCGTTTATGAATAAGGGGCATAATAGTACATTGTGCATTTAGGGAGGTAAGTAAAGTATGGTATTACTAACGAGAGTTTTAGAATACCTCTTACCGACCGTGATGCATACAATATTTTCCATCACACTTGCGGACAACAAAAAGTTATAAGACAAAATATATTTTTTTGAAAACTGAAATTCCCTTTCTATTACTCTCGCGATGCATGCAAGTAATGGCGCGCTTAGACAGCAAGTGTGATGAAAATTATTTTTCACCACGCTGCTCGTAAACACGCTGTTTGTGCTTCAATTTCAGAGCGCAAAACTGTGTTTTAATCTCTAGAGGTTAAAGTATTTTTTTTTTTAATCTTCTGGATAGACTAAAGCTGATTTGTTTATTTATTGAAAGTTGAGGACCTGCAAATAAATACCTTCTAATTCGTTATGTTTGAGTTTTATTTCGCATGTTTCCTCGCTTTAGTGTGGTGAAAAATGTTGTGTTTCACTCGGCAGCAAAGCTTGTTCAATTATCGTGCCTTAAAACCCTCGCATAGCTCAAGATTCCATTTTATGAATCACTCGCTGCGCTCGTGGTTCAAATTCTGGAATCTTTCGCTTGCTCGGGTTTCAATATTTGCATGAGAGTTAAATAATCACTTTGCTCCCTAGTAAAACAAATAACTATCACCTCTGAAAATACATTCAAGTTGTACATACCTAAAACATCTAGATTGAACTGTCTCACTACCGTGCCGTGTTTGTTGGTAACTATGCACTTGTACACTCCAGTGTGGTGCAGTTGCAAGTTCATCAGTTTTAGACGAGGTTTATCCTCGCCCAGCATTGCACGGGAGTTGAACATCCATTTTATCTGTAACATGTAAGTTTAATGGACATCATAATTGTAGTTAGAGCGAGATCTGAGTATCATTGTTGTGATATTCATCTTTGTTCCTAATTCTAACTAGAATAACGAATTGGGTCAAAATTATTTTCGTTGTCTTATTTTGTGTCCCTAAAAAACGTGACACAGTTGTGATTTTTGTATGAGATGATGTTTTGCTTCCAATTTTTGATGTATGGATTAAAATCTAGCGTGAAAAAGAAATACAAGTGCCGGATTTTTTTATATACTGAGTCGAAATAGCAACTAAAAGCGTGACAGAGTGGTATGAAACGAGACAACGAAAAGATTTTTTACCGATATAACAGGAATATATAACTACGTAGGATGCCCTGAAAATTTCGGGAATTTAATACTTAGGAACGTATATCTCTCTAGTCTCATTATTCGAAAACACTGGCCACTTAGAAAAAAAAAACAATGTCCGATTTTCAATTGTTTTTTAAAGTCGTTGAGTCGCTGGTGAAAATGGAGCTGTCCCGCGAAAGTTTTAGAGCAATGATTTATTATGACTTTAAAAGTGGATTAACACAACAACAATGTGGAGACCGATTAACTATTGCTTTTAGTAGTGAAGCAACTTCAAAGACGACCATATACAGGTGGTATTCGGAATTCCAACGTGGCCGTGTGTCTCTTGCGGATGACGTACGTGAGGGTCGACCGAAAACGGCCGTTACCGATCAATACATCGATGTTGTTCGCCAACTGATAAAGGAAGATAGGCATGTTACATATCGGGAGATTCAGGAGACTTTAGGCATTGGAATGAGTCAGGTACAAGTTATTTTACAACAAGAGTTGGGCGTGCGGAAGTTATTTTCCCGGTGGATTCCTCACTTGTTATCTGACGACCAGAAAACGGTACGTGTCAATTGGTGCCGCAAAACTTTAAAAAGATTTAACGGAGGAAGCTCAAATGCCGTTTTTAGTATTGTGTCTGGTGACGAATCATGGATTTACGCATATGAGCCTGAATCGAAAAACCAATCTCGAGTTTGGGTTTACGAAGACGAACCGAAGCCGACAAAAGTTGTTCGTTCTCGCAGCACGATCAAAAAAATGGTAGCCACGTTTGTCTCCAAATCGGGTCACGTGGCGACTATCGCTCTTGAAGATCGAAGAACTGTCAATGCCGATTGGTATATAGGCGTTTGTTTACCGATTGTTTTTTGCTGAACTGCGAAAAACTAACCCTAACCGCCGCATTATACTACACCATGATAATGCCAGCCCTCACACCGCTCAGAAAACAGACGACTATCTGAAGGGCGAAAACGTCGAATTACTGGACCATCCTCCGTACAGCCCCGACCTAAGTCCCAACGATTTTTTTACTTTCCCGAAAATAAAGAATCGGTTGCGTGGTCAGCGTTTTCAGACCGCGGAAGAAGCAGTCGACGCTTATAAAATGGCCATTTTGTCAACCCCCACTTCAGACTTCAATAACTGTTTTAAAAACTGGTTTCAGAGAATGAAAAAGTGTATTAAACACAAAGGAGAATACTTTGAAAAACAATAAAAGTACTTTTATTTCATTAAAATGCGTATTTTTTCCGATTCCCGAAACTTTCAGGGCAACCTACGTATGCTAATGATCTCCACAGAAAATATTCGTAGAAATTCCATTATTTCTACCAGGTATAGAACACCGAAACTACTAATAATAATTTATGATATCCCACGATTGCACATTATTAGGTACCTATTAGTTAATCGTTTTTTTGACGAAGTGACATTAATTTATTATGACTATAAAAAAAATAATGTGCTTTATAATGGGAATCTGAAACAAACGCGGGCAATTTTACTTATAGAAAGCGGTTGAAGTTACCATTATACATTCAAATTTTTACGACATAGTCATTGCGTTGCGAGGAAATCATACAGTAAAATTAAAAACTTTAACAATGCCGCTCCATTAAAACACGGACTACAGTGTGTATAATGCCTACAGTATTGGATACTACACAAACGAGAAGTATGAGGTATATTATTATTATTTATTGAAAACAATGTAAGCTTACAGTTTAACACCAATTCACTTACACGCTAGAGCAAATATATCTTACCGTAGCTGCCGGTCTAGCATCGACTCCACACTCTATCCACCTATCTTCGCCTCTCACCACTGTCAGTTCTCCCGCCTCTTCTCTCACAAACCGGGCGGCCACTCTACCAGAATTTGCACTAAGCTGTATGTAGAGGCTACAGCGTTACTATACAAGCGAGAAGTATGAGGTATATCTTACCGTAGCCGCCGGTCTAGCATCGACTCCACACTCTATCCACCTATCTTCGCCTCTCACCACTGTCAGTTCTCCCGCCTCTTCTCTCACAAACCGCGGCGGCCACTCTACCAGGACCGGCACTAAGCTGTGTGTAGAGGCTACAGCGTTACTACACAAGCGAGAAGTATGAGGTATATCTTACCGTAGCTGCCGGTCTAGCATCGACTCCACACTCCATCCACCTATCTTCGCCTCTCACCACTGTCAGTTCTCCCGCCTCTTCTCTCACAAACCGCGGCGGCCACTCTACCAGGACTCGCACTAAGCTGCGTGTGAAGGCTACAGCGTTACTACACAAGCGAGAAGTATGAGGTATATCTTACTAGTAGTACTACTAGAGAAGTATGAGGTATATCTCACCACTGTTAGTTCTCCCGTCTCTTCTCTCACAAACCGGGCGGCCACTCTTACAGAACTCGCACTAAACTGTGTGTGGAGGCTACAGTGTTACTACAAGCGAGAAGTATGAGGTATATCTTACTAGTAGTACTACTAGAGAAGTATGAGGTATATCTCACCACTGTTAGTTCTCCCGTCTCTTCTCTCACAAACCGGGCGGCCACTCTTACAGAACTCGCACTAAACTGTGTGTGGAGGCTACAGTGTTACTACACAAGCGAAAAGTATGAGGTATATCTTACCGTAGCTGCCGGCCTAGCATCGACCCAGGGGCGTAGCTACTGCCGTATCTGCCGTATCAATTATACGGGGCCCCGGGGCCACGGGGGCCCCCAAAATGTGTAAGGAAAAAGAATAAAAACTTTCTAATTTATATTACCTCCATATAAGGGCCTCCAAAAATTTTTTATACGGGGCCCCGACAAGGCACGCTACGCCACTGCATCGACCCCACACTCTATCCACCTATCTTCGCCTCTCACCACTGTCAGTTCTCCCGCCTCTTCTCTCACGAACCGCCGCAGCCACTCTACTAGGACTCGCACTAAGCTGTGTAGTAGAGGCTACAGCGTTACTACACAAGCGAGAAGTAAGAGGTATATCTTACCGTAGCTGCCGGTCTAGCATCGACTCCACACTCTATCCACCTATCTTCGCCTCTCACCACTGTCAGTTCTCCCGCCTCTTCTCTCACAAACCGCGGCGGCCACTCTACCAGAACTCGCACTAAACTGTGTGTGGAGACTACAGCGTTACTACACAAGCGAGAAGTATGAGGTATATCTTACCGTAGCTGCCGGTCTAGCATCGACTCCACACTCTATCCACCTATCTTCGCCTCTCACCACTGTCAGTTCTCCCGCCTCTTCTCTCACAAACCGTGGCGGCCACTCTACCAGAACTCGCACTAAGCTGGGTGTGGAGGCTACAGCGTTACTAGTGTTACTACACAAGCGAGAAGTATGAGGTATATCTTACCGTAGCTGTCGGTCTAGCATCGACTCCACACTCTATCCACCTATCTTCGCCTCTCACCACTGTCAGTTCTCCCGCCTCTTCTCTCACAAACCGCGGCGGCCACTGTACCAGAACACGCACTAAACTGTGTGCAGTAGAGGCTACAGTGTTACTACACAAGCGAGAAGAATGAGGAATATCTTACCGTAGCTGCCGGCCTAGCATCGACTCCACACTCTATCCACCTATCTTCGCCTCTCACCACTGTCATTTCTCCCGCCTCTTCTCTCACAAACCGCGGCAGCCACTCTACCAGAACTCGCACTAAGCCTGTGTAGTAGAGGCTACAGCGTTACTACACAAGCGAGAAGTATGAGGTATATCTTACCGTAGCTGCCGGTCTAGCATCGACTCCACACTCTATCCACCTATCTTCGCCTCTCACCACTGTCAGTTCTCCCGCCTCTTCTCTCACAAACCGCTCCGGCCATTCTACCAGAACTCGCACTAAGTAGTAGAGGCTACAGCGTTACTACACAAGAGAGAAGTATGAGGTTATATCTTACCGTAGCTGCCGGTCTAGCATCGATTCCACAGTCTATCCACCTATATTCGCCTCTCACCACTGTCAGTTCTCCCGCCTCTTCTCTCACAAACCGCTCCGGCCATTCTACCAGAACTCGCACTAAGTAGTAGAGGCTACAGCGTTACTACACAAGAGAGAAGTATGAGATATATCTTACCGTAGCTGCCGGTCTAGCATCGACTCCACACTCTATCCACCTATCTTCGCCTCTCACCACTGTCAGTTCTCCTGCCTCTTCTCTCACAAACCGCGTCAGCCACTCTACCAGAACTCGCACTAAGCCTGTGTAGTAGAGGCTACAGCGTTACTACACAAGCGAGAAGTATGAGGTATATCTTACCGTAGCTGCCGGTCTAGCATCGACTCCACTCTATCCACCTATCTTCGCCTCTCACCACTGTCAGTTCTCCCGCCTCTTCTCTCACAAACCGCGGCTGCCACTCTACCAGGACTCACACTAAACTTTGTGCATTAGAGGCTACAGCGTTACTACACAAGCGAGAAGTATGAGGTATATCTTACCGTAGCTGCCGGCCTAGCATCGACCCCACACTCTATCCACCTATCTTCGCCTCTCACCACTGTCAGTTCTCCCGCCTCTTCTCTCACAAACCGCGACGGCCACTCTACCAGAACTCGCACTAAGTAGTAGAGGCTACAGCGTTACTACACAAGAGAGAAGTATGAGATATATCTTACCGTAGCTGCCGGTCTAGCATCGACTCCACACTCTATCCACCTATCTTCGCCTCTCACCACTGTCAGTTCTCCCGCCTCTTCTCTCACAAACCGCGGCGGCCACTCTACCAGAACTCACACTAAACTATGTGTAGTAGAGGCTACAGCGTTGCTACACAAGCGAGAAGTATGAGGTATATCTTACCGTAGCTGACGGCCTAGCATCGACTCCACACTCTATCCACCTATCTTCGCCTCTCACCACTGTCAGTTCTCCCGCCTCTTCTCTCACAAACCGCGGCGGCCACTCTACCAGAACTCGCACTAAGCTGTGTGTGGAGGCTACAGCGTTACTACACAAGCGAGAAGTATGAGGTATATCTTACCGTAGCTGCCGGACTGGCATCGACTCCACACTCTATCCACCTATCTTCGCCTCTCACCACTGTCAGTTCTCCCGCCTCTTCTCTCACAAACCGCTCCGGCCATTCTACCAGAACTCGCACTAAGTAGTAGAGGCTACAGCGTTACTACACAAGCGAGAAGTATGAGGTATATCTTACCGTAGCTGCCGGTCTAGCATCGACTCCACTCTATCCACCTATCTTCGCCTCTCACCACTGTCAGTTCTCCCGCCTCTTCTCTCACAAACCGCGGCTGCCACTCTACCAGGACTCACACTAAACTTTGTGCAGTAGAGGCTACAGCGTTACTACACAAGCGAGAAGTATGAGGTATATCTTACCGTAGCTGCCGGCCTAGCATCGACCCCACACTCTATCCACCTATCTTCGCCTCTCACCACTGTCAGTTCTCCCGCCTCTTCTCTCACAAACCGCGACGGCCACTCTACCAGAACACGCACTAAACTGTGTGCAGTAGAGGCTACAGCGTTACTACAGAAGCGAGAAGTATGAGGTATATCTAACCGTAGCTGCCGGTCTAACATCGACTCCACACTCTATCCACCTATCTTCGCCTCTCACCACTGTCAGTTCTCCCGCCTCTTCTCTCACAAACCGCGGCGGCCACTCTACCAGAACTCACACTAAACTATGTGTAGTAGAGGCTACAGCGTTACTACACAAGCGAGAAGTATGAGGTATATCTTACCGTAGCTGCCGGTCTAGCATCGACTCCACTCTATCCACCTATCTTCGCCTCTCACCACTGTCAGTTCTCCCGCCTCTTCTCTCACAAACCGCGGCTGCCACTCTACCAGGACTCACACTAAACTTTGTGCATTAGAGGCTACAGCGTTACTACACAAGCGAGAAGTATGAGGTATATCTTACCGTAGCTGCCGGCCTAGCATCGACCCCACACTCTATCCACCTATCTTCGCCTCTCACCACTGTCAGTTCTCCCGCCTCTTCTCTCACAAACCGCGACGGCCACTCTACCAGAACTCGCACTAAGTAGTAGAGGCTACAGCGTTACTACACAAGAGAGAAGTATGAGATATATCTTACCGTAGCTGCCGGTCTAGCATCGACTCCACACTCTATCCACCTATCTTCGCCTCTCACCACTGTCAGTTCTCCCGCCTCTTCTCTCACAAACCGCGGCGGCCACTCTACCAGAACTCACACTAAACTATGTGTAGTAGAGGCTACAGCGTTGCTACACAAGCGAGAAGTATGAGGTATATCTTACCGTAGCTGACGGCCTAGCATCGACTCCACACTCTATCCACCTATCTTCGCCTCTCACCACTGTCAGTTCTCCCGCCTCTTCTCTCACAAACCGCGGCGGCCACTCTACCAGAACTCGCACTAAGCTGTGTGTGGAGGCTACAGCGTTACTACACAAGCGAGAAGTATGAGGTATATCTTACCGTAGCTGCCGGACTGGCATCGACTCCACACTCTATCCACCTATCTTCGCCTCTCACCACTGTCAGTTCTCCCGCCTCTTCTCTCACAAACTGCTCCGGCCATTCTACCAGAACTCGCACTAAGTAGTAGAGGCTACAGCGTTACTACACAAGCGAGAAATATGAGGTATATCTTACCGTAGCTGCCGGTCTAGCATCGACTCCACTCTATCCACCTATCTTCGCCTCTCACCACTGTCAGTTCTCCCGCCTCTTCTCTCACAAACCGCGGCTGCCACTCTACCAGGACTCACACTAAACTTTGTGCAGTAGAGGCTACAGCGTTACTACACAAGCGAGAAGTATGAGGTATATCTTACCGTAGCTGCCGGCCTAGCATCGACCCCACACTCTATCCACCTATCTTCGCCTCTCACCACTGTCAGTTCTCCCGCCTCTTCTCTCACAAACCGCGACGGCCACTCTACCAGAACACGCACTAAACTGTGTGCAGTAGAGGCTACAGCGTTACTACAGAAGCGAGAAGTATGAGGTATATCTTACCGTAGCTGCCGGTCTAGCATCGACTCCACACTCTATCCACCTATCTTCGCCTCTCACCACTGTCAGTTCTCCCGCCTCTTCTCTCACAAACCGCGGCGGCCACTCTACCAGAACTCACACTAAACTATGTGTAGTAGAGGCTACAGCGTTGCTACACAAGCGAGAAGTATGAGGTATATCTTACCGTAGCTGCCGGTCTAGCATCGACTCCACTCTATCCACCTATCTTCGCCTCTCACCACTGTCAGTTCTCCCGCCTCTTCTCTCACAAACCGCGGCTGCCACTCTACCAGGACCCACACTAAACTTTGTGCAGTAGAGGCTACAGCGTTACTACACAAGCGAGAAGTATGAGGTATATCTTACCGTAGCTGCCGGCCTAGCATCGACCCCACACTCTATCCACCTATCTTCGCCTCTCACCACTGTCAGTTCTCCCGCCTCTTCTCTCACAAACCGCGACGGCCACTCTACCAGAACTCGCACTAAGTAGTAGAGGCTACAGCGTTACTACACAAGAGAGAAGTATGAGATATATCTTACCGTAGCTGCCGGTCTAGCATCGACTCCACACTCTATCCACCTATCTTCGCCTCTCACCACTGTCAGTTTTCCCGCCTCTTCTCTCACAAACCGCGGCGGCCACTCTACCAGAACTCACACTAAACTATGTGTAGTAGAGGCTACAGCGTTGCTACACAAGCGAGAAGTATGAGGTATATCTTACCGTAGCTGACGGCCTAGCATCGACTCCACACTCTATCCACCTATCTTCGCCTCTCACCACTGTCAGTTCTCCCGCCTCTTCTCTCACAAACCGCGGCGGCCACTCTACCAGAACTCGCACTAAGCCTGTGTAGTAGAGGCTACAGCGTTACTACACAAGCGAGAAGTATGAGGTATATCTTACCGTAGCTGCCGGTCTAACATCGACTCCACTCTATCCACCTATCTTCGCCTCTCACCACTGTCAGTTCTCCCGCCTCTTCTCTCACAAACCGCGGCTGCCACTCTACCAGGACTCACACTAAACTTTGTGCAGTAGAGGCTACAGCGTTACTACACAAGCGAGAAGTATGAGGTATATCTTACCGTAGCTGCCGGCCTAGCATCGCCCCCACACTCTATCCACCTATCTTCGCCTCTCACCACTGTCAGTTCTCCCGCCTCTTCTCTCACAAACCGCGACGGCCACTCTACCAGAACACGCACTAAACTGTGTGCAGTAGAGGCTACAGCGTTGCTACACAAGCGAGAAGTATGAGGTATATCTTACCGTAGCTGACGGCCTAGCATCGACTCCACACTCTATCCACCTATCTTCGCCTCTCACCACTGTCAGTTCTCCCGCCTCTTCTCTCACAAACCGCGGCGGCCACTCTACCAGAACTCGCACTAAGTAGTAGAGGCTACAGCGTTACTACACAAGAGAGAAGTATGAGATATATCTTACCGTAGCTGCCGGTCTAGCATCGACTCCACACTCTATCCACCTATCTTCGCCTCTCACCACTGTCAGTTCTCCCGCCTCTTCTCTCACAAACCGCGGCGGCCACTCTACCAGAACTCACACTAAACTATGTGTAGTAGAGGCTACAGCGTTGCTACACAAGCGAGAAGTATGAGGTATATCTTACCGTAGCTGACGGCCTAGCATCGACTCCACACTCTATCCACCTATCTTCGCCTCTCACCACTGTCAGTTCTCCCGCCTCTTCTCTCACAAACCGCGGCGGCCACTCTACCAGAACTCGCACTAAGCTGTGTGTGGAGGCTACAGCGTTACTACACAAGCGAGAAGTATGAGGTATATCTTACCGTAGCTGCCGGACTGGCATCGACTCCACACTCTATCCACCTATCTTCGCCTCTCACCACTGTCAGTTCTCCCGCCTCTTCTCTCACAAACCGCTCCGGCCATTCTACCAGAACTCGCACTAAGTAGTAGAGGCTACAGCGTTACTACACAAGCGAGAAGTATGAGGTATATCTTACCGTAGCTGCCGGTCTAGCATCGACTCCACACTCTATCCACCTATCTTCGCCTCTCACCACTATCAGTTCTCCCGTCTCTTCTCTCACAAACCGGGCGGCCACTCTACCAGAACTCGCACTAAGGCTGTGTAGTAGAGGCTACAGCTTTACTACACAAGCGAGAAGTATGAGGTATATCTTACCGTAGCTGCCGCTCTAGCATCGACTCCACACTCTGTCCACCTATCTTCGCCTCTCACCACTGTCAGTTCTCCCGCCTCTTCTCTCACAAACCGCGACGGCCACTCTACCAGAACTTGCACTAAGCCTGTGTAGTAGAGGCTACAGCGTTACTATACAAGCGAGAAGTGTGAGGTATATCTTACCGTAGCTGCCGGTCTAGCGTCGACTCCACACTCTATCCACCTATCTTCGCCTCTCACCACTGTCAGTTCTCCCGCCTCTTCTCTCACAAACCGCGGCGGCCACTCTACCAGAACACGCACTAAACTGTGTGCAGTAGAGGCTACAGTGTTACTACACAAGCGAGAAGTATGAGAAATATCTTACCGTAGCTGCCGGCCTCGCATCGACTCCACACTCTATCCACCTATCTTCGCCTCTCACCACTGTCAGTTCTCCCGCCTCTTCTCTCACAAACCGCGGCGGCCACTCTACCAGAACTCGCACTAAGTAGTAGAGGCTACAGCGTTACTACACAAGCGAGAAGTATGAGGTATATCTTACCGTAGCTGCCGGTCTAGCATCGACTCCACACTCTATCCACCTATCTTCGCCTCTCACCACTGTCAGTTCTCCCGCCTCTTCTCTCACAAACCGCGGCGGCCACTCTACCAGAACTCGCACTAAGTAGTAGAGGCTACAGCGTTACTACACAAGCGAGAAGTATGAGGTATATCTTACCGTAGCTGCCGGTCTAGCATCGACTCCACACTCTATCCACTTATCTTCGCCTCTCACCACTGTCAGTTCTCCCGCCTCTTCTCTCACAAACCGCGGCGGCCATTCTACCAGGACCCGCACTAAGCTGTGTGTGGAGGCTACAGCGTTGGACACTACACAAGCGTATGTGGACTCGTCAGTGCGAGATATGTTGGGGAGAGTGAGATACCCGCGCGATATTAGGTTTGCGTCCTGAAATTATTGGGTTAGCATAAAAATAACAGAGACGCTATCCTGCTTACGATTTATGAAAAAAACCGATTCTAATAAGGCACGGCTAACAAAATTTAGCGTCAAGCAGACTCGAAGGAGTCTGCTGAGATACATAAAGACTAAAAAACAAGTAAATTTAATTCAGTTGATAGTTAAAATTGTCATCAGCTCATTCAGCCACAAGGTTCTCTAATTAATTAGTTTTCTTCCGGCCTGTTTCACGATCCCCGGATATCCTTTTTCCTTAGCAAATAAAATAAAAGGATCTATCATTTAACTGTATCAGTAACGGCCGTATCGGCCGTGTGTCGACGGCAGTAAGAATACATTTGTCACCATCCCAACTTTTCTCGCGGTGTCGTAAGAATCGACTAAGGGATTGAAGTGTCACCGGCCATTCTTTGATAGAAGATTGATGATGGGCTGCAGCGTCGTCAATGTGGACACACTACTGCGATCGCCAGCCTGCTTGCCCAGTGGTGTGGCGATTATGGGCATTTACCTCCTAATGCCCTCCAAACGCTTAGGTAATAAGAAAGGCCTTTTTCTAGTAGTGGACTGATGTTATTTAATTTTAAAAATTATTGATAGAAGTAAATCAAGTATGTAGGTACTTAATTATATCATTATGAATATTGTGATAGTTAGGTCTACTAGTTAAACAATTACTTAAGTATATGTTTTATAAGATTAAACTCTAAGCTTTGTTATTTTTGTAAATTAGTGGGTATTATGCGTTTTACCACGAATTGTTACAAGCAGCGAACCTTATACCATGTGACAGAGTTGTTTCGCGTTTTCACCGGACACTCCATAGACACGTTTGTCCCCTCTACGAACGTCACTATCGTCTCAGATTCGTCAGCTTGGAGTTTTGCAGGTAATGCTGAAATGGTTACAATAATATGCATTTTTGTTGTATTATTAATTATTATTATTTCTCCACTTAAATTCGTACAAGGAGTGGTTACATAAAATAAAGTCTATTTTCGGGAAATATGTGATGTTTTTGTATAGCAGTTGGATACTTGAACATCCCATGAAAATGTACCCATTCCACGAAAATATCCTTTACGAAATGCCGTTCTTCTAAAGATTCTGAAAAATCTGGGAATGCATTATCGGACCTGGTAATATTTCTCGTTTTGGGTAACCCATTGGCAGTATTTTCTCGAGTTTTATAATAAGTAAGAGTATTGTAATAGCTGCCCTACAAGTAAAATGTATTTCGTAAAGGACATTATTATAGAATGCACCATAAATACGATCAGGGGCCTATTGCATAACAAATTACAACTAATATTACAAGCAAAAGTCTCTTTCTAGTAAGAGAGATGGAAAAAAATACTTCCGCTTCTATTGTAATTTAATTTATTTACTTGTCAATCATTATGCAATAGGCCCCTCAAAACACCCATTGGAGTAGGCAAACAAACAATTAAAACATTGAGAGTTGGAAAAAATATGACGGATAATTATTACTAATTACCTAGGTATGTAAAATAATTGAAAACACAAAACTCTCGTGAGACACTCATCATAAAATTATATTTCAAGCGTGTAATTCACGTTGTAAGTCGAAAAATACTCCACATGTCATGACATGTCAGATGCGCAGCCATGGCGATTGGCTCTTGAAATAAAAACCGGCCAAGTGCGAGTCGGACTCGCGCGCGAAGGGTTCGTACCATTATCGATTTATTATAAAAAAATACAGTTAAATCAACCTACCTCAAAAACTATAGAAGATAATTTAATCAAACCAAAAATCGTTGATAGTTTTTATTAATGTGCATAACATATATTTTTTTTAGAATTTTATATCGCGTAGTTTAAAAAATAGAGGGGGGGGGACACATTTTTCAGACTTTGAGAGCTGATATCTCGAAAACGATTTGCTTAAATAAACATGAGATTTATAAACCTTCATATCATTTTCAAAGACCTTTCTATTAATACCCCACACGCTTATATACAACAAAAAAAAATTTCTATCCCTCAGTTACATGTATCGAGGGCCCCCACCCCAATGTTTTTTTCTACAATTTAGTATCATAATCCTGTAGCGGTTCATATAACACATATCCTTACCAAATTTCTTTACTGTAGCATTTATAGTTTCCGAGTAAATCGGCTGTGACAGACGGACAGACAGACATGACGAATCTATAAGGGTTCCGTTTTTGCCATTTTGGCTACGGAACCCTAAAAAGGTCCTCATATACGGAGTACGGAGCGTATCATGTTGAGCATTTTTCGACTTAAAAACGTGAGTAACCCGCGTGTAATATAAATTGAGTATGTGATAGTAGTTTATGTGACTGTACATAATGAAGGGCACCAAAACTCGAGTGTGGGTTTATGAAACGAACCGAAGGCGAGTTTCATATTTGCATCACACGAGTGTTATAATGCCTAATTATGTACAGTTGCATATACTACTTTATCTTCCCACATATCATAAGCTTCCATGATGCGTTCAGTAACCGCAAATTATGACCGGAATTGCAGGATTTTTCTTGGCCACTTAAAGTAATTATTAATAAATAACGATATTAATATCAGATGTCGTCACCGAAATATTAATATCGTCGAGATCGCTCAGTTTTAACCACTAATAGTTTATATTCCACAAATTAAATCTTTTTTCCGGTATTGGCGGTAAGTAATGGCGGTATTGACGGTAATGGAAATTCTCTGGCAGCTGTCATAGTTTTTTTTTATTCAGAGACAATCTAGAGTCAACCCCAACTATCATATCATTCGAAATCTTACTGACGTGCGACAATTGTTAATTTTGGTCGAAATTGACACTTAATTTCGAACTAAATGTCATCTCGAGTGATAGAGGCCTAAGCAAATTCCTTTATTTTTCAAAGATGTTCGAAATTTGAATGAAATATCGAAAACGATAATATTAATTAGTTATAGTAACACTTTCACAGATAAGAAATTTATTCTAACAAGTCAGTCTATTTTTATGGTGGTCATAATGTGCGGTTTTTGAACGCATCATGGACTGTTTATGATATTTGGGTAGATAAAATAAAATAGCAAATAGTTTTCTTAGGTATTACTCACGATATATTTCTACCGCTATTGTTTTATTGACTGCTCCAACACTGTTCTTCGCAACGCATGTGTAGGAGCCGCTCAATTCCTCGGAAGGTGATTTTATTGTCAGTGTGCCTTCAACGTCGGTGTCATATCTGCTGTCTGTAATATTATAAGTTATATTTCAGTTTAGTTATGTGTCTTTGGATTTGTTGTATAATTGAATAGCCCGTGACTTAAATTTGGTTTCACATTGGTCCCTAACAGAATTGGGCATGAAGTAATATAATTAGGCCTTCCGATTACTTTTATATGTGTACTTTGTTGTAGATGACATAGTACATATACAAATTTTATTTACAGAAGTAATCGAATTGCTTTTTGTCCGACTCTGGTCCCTAATATATTTTTTTGAATCATTTTATTCAAATCCAAACCAAGAAGAAAAAAATGACATGAATTATTTTGGCGCAGTCGGTAGGATCAACTTACCTTTATCAAGATACATATTTTCTTTCACCCAGTAGACGTGTGGTTTGGGTTTACCGACAGCTTTGCAAGTAATCTTCAGCAGTAAGTCGCTTTCCGTTGCTATGTATGGTCCTGTGTAATTGTCTTCTATAATCCGAGGTGGTTCTACATTAAAAACAGTTAGATTAATAATATTTTAATACGTAATGCAGTGACAATGTTGACAGTCAGAGAATGACTCTTGGCATTAAATTCGCCTTTGATAAATTAAGGCTTTGTTTTGTACAATAAAGAGTAATTAGATAAATTAATAATACGTAAAAAAAAGCATGCCTTTCTTTTAGATAATAGCTCTTTTATATATGGAGGGCTACAACAGTGTTTATTCACTTTATGGAAGAACTCATACACAGGTTGACCAACAAAGTTGGTCAGTGGGACAAAACTAAAAACATAATAGGTGAAAATAATAAATAGTTATGTTCTTAGGAACCATGGCGTCGAATTTAGTGGCAAGAAACAACATTCCTAGATTAACAATTCAGTTACTTTATTTATAAGGAAAAAAACAAATTTTATCTAAAAGTTACGAAAAAACTTGGTTTCAACAATAAAAACAATGATATTACCATAGACGTATAGGTAGAAACTCCTCGTAGCTACACCAGCGATGTTTTCCGCAATACAGGTATACAGTCCTTCATATTTAGAGCTCGCATTCGTGACATTGATCGATCCAAAGTCGTTGAACCTAAAATAATATGTTTTTTTTTTAACAAATGACCACTACGTGTGACTTTTTTTTATGTGACGAAGGTAGACAACTGAGCTCTCAGCCCACCTGATGGAAAGCAGGAACTGAGGCCCACGGACGTAGCGATAAAAAAAAATCGCCTATGCGCTGCCTACCCCGAGGACTTAGATTGATTGCCTCTATCTATGCCAGTAATTACATCGGCTATCTTACCCCCAAACCGAAACACAGCAGTACAAACACTGCTATTTAGCGGCAGGTTAACGGGTAAGACGGTGGTAGCTATGCGGGCGGACCCCGCACGAGGTCTACCACCAGCAAAACTGGTGAGCATGAGCACTTTTCAGTAAAAGGACGCGTAAAAAATTATGAAGTATACAAACACAAGCAAACTCCGTCCTAATGGTTAGCGACAAAAAAATTGGACTTTACTAAGGCTTGCATTAACATTCAACATGTTTTCATGTAAATGCTGCTGATTCGCTGAAACTTTACCTTATATTAGTATTATTGTCTTTCATAATAGTGCCATTAAAGTCCCAGTAGATGACAGGAAGCGGAAAACCAACCGCGTCGCAATTGAGACTTGTATCTGATTCTGTTAGGACAGCTATATCGGTCTGTTGTGGCGGCTCGATTGATGGCGGAACTAAAATAAACACATACCCATTTTAATCAATTATATTTGGCTACCTACCATTGGAACGGGTCGGCACTATGCGTACTTTTTGACATTGTTTGTCAATGAATACGAATATTATTGGTTCATCAGTGTCTAATTTAATTGTACTTTTTGGATTGCGTTCTGGGGCCCCGCGAACTTTTTAATTTCACAAATTTCGAGGTTTTGTCTCTGTCATTCCAAGGAAAGTAGTCATTAGAGTGACAGAGACAGATACTCGAAATTTACGAATGTCGAAGCTAACAAATATAATATAACCAAACAGCGGGAAAGTGAAATCTCAAAGTGTAGGTATTATTAGTATCAGATTGTTTTAAAAAAAGTTTTATACCTATTCCATGCTTCTGCCCTGCTAAGCGAAATAGCGATATCTCAAAAATAGAGGCATTTGGCAATAGAATCGTCAGCTATAGAATTTAAAGTGCATGTTTGCATTAAATTTTATTTTTAGATATCGCTATTATGCTTAGCAGTGCAGGCTTGAAGTCGCACAACTTACCCCAAATGTAAACGCTGTACGTAAAACTCGCATTGCCATACTTGTTTGTCACGATGCAGGTATATTCGCCGAAATCGGTTAAATTTGCCACAAATCTAGAAATACCAATGTAATGATTACGAGTAATATGTATAAGACCATGTTGTTCAAAATAAAACCACATGTCGTTATGGATTCACTGAATATAATATCATAGTTGTTTTAGTTTTTAATTTATCGAGTTGTAGTACATTACATCAGAGGCCGGGAAAATGAGGATTTCCCGCCAAGTTGGTATATCGGATAGGTAACGAGGCCGGGAATCCGTTTTCACGCCGAGGCATGTATAGTGGTTTTCTCAAACATACAAAGAATTAAAAAAAATAATGATAATGTTGTCGAAATTAAAAAAAAAATACTTTGCAGGCCTAGGCCTGAAAAGTATTATGAAATTCCATTTCCATCCCAATGAGTTACTGCGCACTAAAAGCGATACTTCCGAGTCTATTTTAAGGAACGTAAAGACAATATTTTCATTGCATGTTTGAGTTTTTAGGGTTCCGTAGCCAAAATGGCAAAAACGGAACCCTTATAGTCTGTCACAGCCGATTTACTCGGAAACTATAAATGCTACAGTAACGAAATTTGGTAAGGATATGTGTTGTATGAACCGCTACAGGATTATGATACTAAATTGTAAAAAAAACCATTGGGGTGGGGGCCCTCCATACATGTAACTGAGGGATAGAATTTTTTTTTTAGTTGTATATAAGCGTGTCGGGTATTAATAGAAAGGTCTTTGAAAATGATATGAAGGTTTACAAATCTCATTTTTATTTAAGCAAATCGTTTTCGAGATATCATCTCTCAAAGTCTGAAAAATGTGTCCCCCCCCTCTATTTTTTAAACTACGCGATATAAAATTCTAAAAAAAAATATATATTATGCACATTAATAAGCTCTATCAACGATTTTTGGTTTGATTTAATTATCTCCTATATTTTTTGAGGTAGGTTGATTTAACTGTATTTTTTTAATAATAAATTGATAACGGTACGGAACCCTTCGCGCGCGAGTCCGACTCGCACTTGGCCGGTTTTTTTTTTGTAATATGTATTTTTTTATTTTATTTTCTTTATTGGGGAAAACAACAGACATGAGAAGGTGATACATATACAAAGATATTAGATTACAGAGTAAAAGGTACAACCCACATCCTGAGACAATTCCCACTGAGATTAAATGTACCTATACATATGAGACGCGGCCTACGATGGAGTGAGTCCGCCCAAATTCACCCTTGACTTACAAACATACCTCATCCCAAACTCGTCAATATACTTCCGGTCGTCAGTGACTCTGTTCCCGTTCTGCAGCCACGTCACTTCCGGTCTAGGAAAGCCGGTGGCTCGGCATGGCAGTTCCACCAGTTGTCCTTCTACGAACTGTTGAGGTTCGGGTTCAAATTCCGGTGGAGTAATTTTTGGTGGAACTGAAATTGTATATCTTCTTTGAAATTGGAATTGACTGTAAGGATATTATTTACTTTGAAATTAATTTCAGTTCCTGAAATTCTGAACATAACACGATTGGCAATCTCAACGACGAAATTTAATTCCTTTAACATTATTTAACACGTTCGCCTCCGGTACTGTTTCACTAAGTGCTTATACTATGCCGATCGAAATTGTCTCATAAGTAGAAATCCTATGCCTGTGACACGCATGTGTGACCGAAAAGATTGTACTCCTATGCCGGCGACACACATTTGTGTCAAAAATGTTCGTATTTCGATGCGACTGGCATAGGAGTGAGAACTTGATTAATGCTAGTGGCATAAGAATGAGATTACTTTGAACACGTATGTGTGTCACTGGCATAGGAATACAGTTTTTTCGGTCACATATGTGTGTCACCGGCGTCGAACGTGTTAATATCCGTTTAGAAATCATATTCATTTTATTGATAAAATATACAATTTTTATATGTCAGCACTTTCAAATATACATTCTTATATCATTATTAAGCAGGTTCATATTATTTAATAATTCCATTTAGAATATATCTAGGGATTGCAATTGCTGGATCCAGCATCCAGCAATCCAGCTGGATCCAGCGCATTTTTCGGTCTGCTGGATCCAGCAGCCAGTGCTGGATCCAGCGCTGCGGATCCGCAAATAAAATTCACCAAAAAAATGCATAATCAAATTTACATAAACTTATTTTACGTCGTGTTTGAAACGGTTCCGCGATCCCGCGCTTAGTCCTAGACGGCCGTGGCTAATAATACGTGTGCTCCTTCCAATTTATGGTTGAAACAACGTGTACGGCTAAAAGTGGGAAAGAGTGGATAGATTCTAATGTAGTGCTTCGGAATGAGAAATCTATGTTTATGCTACGTTTTTGGTTGGGTATAAATTGCATGAGTTTGGTTTTATTGAAATTAAGCTTGAAATGGTGATCATCCGACCAGGTTACGATATTTTGAATGGTTGTATTTAAGCTATTATTTAAATCTATTTGGTTGTGGCAAAGTTGAATTATAGATATGTTGTCAGCAAAAAGAGTAATTTATCTATACATTTAGGCAGATCATTTATTATATAGATTAAAAATAAAACACAACCGAGAACACTGGCTTGGGGTATAGATCGAGTAATATTCGTTTTATCTGATTTAAATATTTGTATGGTACCTGTGATGTAGTTGTGATATTGATATTCTATTTCAACGCATTGTGTACGACCTACAGGTCCTTAGGTACCTTATTAAGGTATGGTATGAACCAATTGTGAGCTGAGCCTCTAATACCTATTCCAAATAATTTTTGCAATAAAATATCATATAAAACACAATCATAAGATTTGCTCATACCTAGCAACTAGCAACACACCAATAGCATATTTTCTGTCATTTATTGTGTTTAAAACTTCGTTTGTGTACTTGAAAACTGCTGACGATGTTGAGAAACCTTTTCGGAAACCGTTTTGAGAATCGTTAAATACATATATAAAAAAAATCGGTTCGACATAGCGATTTCAAAAATTTAGAAAAAAAATTTAGAAGGGAAGGGCCTACATGTTTAATAACGGACATTTTAAGGAGATCTGGGACTGTTCCTTCTGTAAAAGACTGGTTAATGAGAAGTGTCATAGGAGGGGTTAACTCTTCAGCGCATTTTCTTACTAAATAGGGTGGTACTGGCAACTCATCTTGGCCAAAACTTCTTTTATTTTTGAGACATTTAATTAGTTTGAAAACTTCAAGTGAGGTGACGGGGCTAAGGTAGAACAATTTTTCAGATGATGATATGACGGGTCGTTTCCGGAGCGAAGTTTCAGCCCTCTGCGGAGTCGGTGTTTGAAATTCTATCCAATTTTAAACTAAGGGGTACACTAAAACGTTTCAAATAAATAAAATTATTAAAAAATAAAACAGAAAGTTCCCCGACTTCAATCGAAAGAAAATATTATAGTAATAAGACAAGCGCCTATATGTAGATACGCTCACAAGAATTAAGCTGAAAAAGGAATAATTTGTCACTTCTCAATTAGCTTAAAACGGCAGTCGTGTCTTTTAATTTCTTTATTGTTTTATTTTTGAAGTTTTTTTTAGGTATATAATTCGCTAAAAATTACGCGTTATCGTCCTCCCTTTCATAAGATTGAATATTATTATTAATAATTAACCTGTTTTATTGCAAAAAAAAAACGTTTTTTTGGCATTTTTCCTACCTGCTGGATCCGCGCTGGATCCAGCTGGATTGACGCCGATCCAGCAAAAATCCAGCTTGATTGAAAACACTGCTGGATTGCAATCCCTAAATATATCATAAAATTTAGATTTTTTTAGGCGGGCAATCTTGACAAGGTTTAATAATATGCTATTTAATTTCAATTACTTTTTATTTTTTATATGACTGATATGATATCATACCTATTACCTACGTTTACTACTTGGATTTCCAAATATAATTCGATCCGAAAACATTATTTTGCTCTGTCCGCGAGGCCCAAGGGCCTCGCGCGGCTGTCATTTTATCGAGTGAAGGCCGCGGATATGTTCTTTTTTTGTCTCATTTATCAGACTTGTGCCTTTACATTTGTGCAGGGGATGAATGCATGCCTGGAAACTTGAGTTTCCCTTAGCTTGGGCTTTGGCCTCGCAGGCGAGCGCGCCCGGGAGGGACGCTCCGGGCTTTCGGCCTTCGCAGGTTATCGAAACGAATCGTCGAGCCTGCGAATGTTTTGTGCCGGTATATCGTAGTGACTTACCATACACAACTACTGTGAAGTTTTTTAGCGTCGATCCCAATATGCTGGTAGCGTTGCAGGTAAACAATCCCGAATCATATTCACTCACTTTCTGTATCACCAAATTGTCGTCTTTGGTTAAATACCTGTAACAATATATTATTTATAGAGGCCTTTCCATCTCTAGTAGTATAGATATAGATGCATAATAATATTGTGAACATCATCATCATCATCATCATCATATCAGCCGAAAGACGTCCACTGCTGAACATAGGCCTCCCCAAAGATTGCCACAATTGTGAACATGTACAATAAGAATTATTTATTATTATTATTATCCTTTATTTATCTCTCTTTTTAAGTAAGGTTTTTTATAAAAATGTCTATAAAAGTCAATTTTTTATGTAATAAATTCTTTAATGCACGTTATTTTAATAAGATGTATTATTAATTATTATACTGTTTTGAAAAAATACCTCCACCTGAATTTCTTACTCTACTTACTTACTAAGGAACGGTGTAGGGTTAGAACTAGTAGTAGTTTGTTTTTTCTCTCTTGATAGTGTCAGACGATTCGAAAATGCTTATTAATAAGCTTACTTGAATAAAGAATAGTTTGACTTACGTAAGCACTCACAGGTGTAATCCCGGGGTAAGTTTATTTATACTTACATATTTCTTGTATATCCAATCGGCATTTGGTCCTTCGTCCAAGTGACCCAAGGTTTGGGCACTCCCCTCGCTGGGCACGATAGGGTGAGCGGTTGTCCCGCTTCAACCTCTAAAGGTTTAGATCCTTCTATCTCGTTCGGCTCTATTTCTGGCGGGTCTGAGGAAATATAAAAGTTCATAAATCTGCGGTATTTTTAAGCTCTCGGTAGCGTTACTTTATGGCAGTAAACACAACGAATGCTCTCCATTATACCAGCGGCCCTACCGCGAAAAACGAAATTCGTCAATTTCGAGAATTTGTCTCTCTTACTCTAATGACGCCTTTCGTTTGAGTGACAGAAAAAAGTCCTCGAAATGTATGAACTTCGTTTTTCGCGGTAGGGTCGCAGTTCCTGCCACGCATCCGTCGCGGTAGCAAACGAGTTCAGTGGTGGAGGATCTTCGAAATATATCGCGCATAGTATTACTTACGATAATATTTTGCCCATTTTTTTCAGTATTGTTCCCCCACTTTTTTTGGAGCATAGGTATTTTTTATATGAATTCTGCTCAGAATCGTGAGCTCTTTCGATCGTAATAGGAAAAAAATGTTCCAAATTTTAAATACATAATTTGAACTTCCCAATCCGTTACCGTCATACAAAATTAATGAAAAATAACAAAAAACTAGAACGGAATAGAAAAAAAACCTTGGGATAAAAATTCCCTCCTATCAGGATCATAAAAGCTCGCGATTCAGATTGGAAATCATATCATTCCAAATCCAAAAAAGAGACAACTTTAAAAAATATACGCGCGTTACGTTCGATATTATTTATATAGAACAGAGTAATTAAAGAGTATGTTTTTAATTATATTTGATCGAAGAACGTGTAATTAGATTTTTTGAATGAATTAAAATATTAAATGTAAATGTACCTATTAAATGTATGATGACGATAGACATTTCCTTCCTTGTCATATTATCGGTGTTGACTGAACTAATGGAATGAGCTACCGAGGAATTATAGATAAATAAGCGCCACCTTAAAATTGCATATGTAATGGTATTGTGTGTTAATAATGTACTATACGGTAATGTTTGTGTTTCCTATACTATAATTATTTGACTAACAGTAAGCCTAATTGCAAATGGACCCACCTTAAGTGTTACTTTTAGTGACTCCACTACAAATGCAATTCCAAGCTCTGTGCAATTTTTCTACACTATAAACTTACATTGTACAACTAGAGTAACATCGTAGTAATCTCTCCCTAGCACGTTTTCCGCGATGCACCGATACAATCTAGCGTGGTCGCGCGTCACATTAAATATGACGACGTCAGATATTTCCTCCCTTGTCATATTATCACTGTTAACTAAGCTAGTGAAGTTACCTAGGAATTACAGCTATAAACTTACACTGGACGATTAATCTAACATCGTAGTAATCTCTCCCTAGCACGTTTTCCGCGATGCACCGATACAAGCCAGCGTGGTGGCGTGTTACATTCGATATGACGACGTCAGATATTTCCTCCCTTGTCATATTACTGGGCAGGTAACTGAACTGCTGCGACGAGTCAGGAAGGAATTGCCATGTAATTGTTGGCTTTGGATTCCCGGTTAGAATGCTGAAAAATCGCCAGAATTATATCAACGTTCATGAATAAAAAGCTGTAGAACGTATTGCGAAAACACAAATCAAATTATTTATTAACTAAATATTTTGATTTGTACTTTTTTTTTCCCCCAGTAGTCACATTACTTAATACTATATGAAATATAAATATTAGATGTCATATACCAAAGAAAAACGACCAAGATCACCTCAAGTCCGAGGTGGGGACATTAGGTGATCTTAGTCGTTTTTCTTTGGTATATGACATCTAATATTTATAATTATAATTTAAAAAGCTGTATTTAACTAATCTCAAAAAAAGGAGAAAGTTCTCAATTTGACTGATTTTTATAACCTAAGACTTAAGTATCAAGTTAAATAAGAAAATATTAAATATAATAGAATTAACACACAAAAATAAATAAGCCTAAGGCACTGGTCTCACCGCGAGCTACTAAGCTATGAACTATCGGCTATAAACACAAACAAAAGATACGCGGCGCACTCCCGTGTAAATAAAAGAGACACGGCTATACTCGCCCAGCTATCAGCTATCACCGCCGGGCGAGTATAGCCGTGTATCTTTTATTTACACGGGAGTGCGTACCTTTTGTTCGTGTTTATAGCCCATATAGTACGGTCAAATCGTACATAATTTTACCCTAAACTCGCAAATCAAGTAGTATCGCTGCATTTTTGGTATGTTGTTTAGACACCACAGGGCAGTATAAAACCACATTTTGCAAGCAAAAAAAAGTTGTGCTAGCTGGGTAGTACGTGAAAAACTGCGAAATTTGTGGCCATTTTTTAGTTTCTGATTTTTATTTAAAAAACCTTACGTTTTTTGATATCACATGTTATCAAACGTTTAAAGACTAATAAATTTCCAACAAGTTGAGCTAACATGCATTACCGTAAGTCTTATAGTTTCAGAGATTCAAGACTTTAAAAAGTACTCCTTTTTGTAACTAGATAAAATTTTGTGTTTAGCTAACATTTTCGGCTTAATATCGTCTCACCTAATTATGCTACGAAAAACACGCGATAATGACCTTATAGCGCACTTAATATTCTTTAATTTAAGGGTAAAATTAGGTCAGTGAACTTTGTAGTTGAAAGTATAAACGCGAAATTCATAAGGCAGGAGGCCCGCTATCTAAGTTTTTCATACAAATCGCACGTCGAGTTGCAAAGCTGCAATTTTGGTATATTATATAGGCCTTATAGATATATACGAAAATGCATATTAAAAGAAAAACAAAATAATAGTTTGGGCATAGGACGTAAAAAACGGAAAAAAAATCGGACTTTTTTTAGTCTTTGACGTTTAACTAAAAATCTATTATCTTTTTGATACTAATTGCTATAAAAGTAAGAAAGAACATTAAATTTGAAAGGATTTGAGCTACGTTGCATCACCGTAAGTTATATATATTTTGAGATACGACATTTCATAAAGTGCCCTTTTATCAAAAATTAAACAAATTTTAGGTTACGTTAAAGCTATTCACTAAATATTGGCAAAACGTTCGCGCTAAGAAAAAAAAAAGTAATTGTAGATAACAACTACATTAAATTTGGAACAAATTGAGCCGATAACAATTACTGTAAGTCTTATAGTTGGGGGTATACGAGGCTTCAAAACAAGCATTTATTTTCTTAACTTAATGAAGGGCACATTTTGAAATGTCGTATCTCTTAATCTATATAATTTAGGGTAATGCACGGTAGCTCAAATCCTTTCAAATTTAATATTCTTTTTAAGTTTTGTAGCAATTAGTATCAAAAAGATAATAGTTTCTTAATTAAACGTCAAAAAGTAAAAGGAGTCCAATAATTTTTCAGTTTTTTTCGTCTTATGCCGAAATTCCTTTTTTGTATTTCTTGTGAATCGGAGGAAACTATGGCAAGGAAACTTCATTTGAGCAGTAGTCCAGATTTTTGCTTCTTTATGCAGCCAACGGATCAAAAGGAAGTTGAAAGCTTAATTCTTCATTTGAAGGATGACTGTGCGCCTGGCCCGGATGGCATTAGTAATAGGCTCATAAAATACATTAGACATTTTATTATAGAACCCCTAACTCATATTTATAATCTTAGCCTCAGCTCGGGCTGTTTTCCAGATCAGTGGAAAGTTGCTTCTGTTACCCCGATCCATAAAGACGGCCCAAAAGATTTTCCTGGCAACTATAGGCCCATATCTTTACTTAGTACGTTTTCAAAAATTTTAGAAAAGATTGTTAATGGACGCTTAGTTAAATACCTAGATAAGTTTTGTTTTTTATCTGACCGACAGTTTGGATTTCGACGGAACCGTTCCACGGAAGATGCCACCACTGTTCTTACAGATCTTATATCTTCATACTTAGATAACAATATGAAATGCATTGGGGTCTTTGTAGACTTAGCTAAGGCATTTGACACTGTGTCCACTCCTATTTTGCTTCGGAAACTTCAAAATATAGGTATACCTACGGGGAATTCCACTGGCCTGGTTCGCTTGTTACCTGTCTGGGAGAAGACAGTTAGTCAAGGTGGGTTCGCTGAGTAGTGGTTGTGAGCGCATCAGGTTTGGGGTTCCCCAAGGTAGCATTCTTGGCCCGACACTTTTCTCAATCTATATAAACGATTTACTTAATCTTAAAATTCCGAATTCCGAGATTATGTGTTATGCTGATGACACCGTTATGCTATTTAGCGATGCTAGTTGGGAGAGTCTGGTTACGGTCACAGAAATAGGTTTGCAAATGGCTGCAGGTTGGTTTCGTGCCAATCTTCTTACCCTTAACAGTGACAAAACCAAATTCTTATGCTTTCATAAAACTGCTTTGTCAAAGCCGCCGTCCGATCTCACTATAAAAATTCACTCATGTACTGATTTCCCGTCCAAACCTTGACGTACTGACGCGATAAAATATCTTGGCCTCTTTGTAGATGAAAATCTGAACTTTAAATATCACATTCATAATCTATCTGGCAGAATTCGAAAATCTATTTATATCTTCAAGAAACTCCGTCACTCGGCAGATATTTCTCTTTTAACACAAATTTACGTCGCTTTGTGTCAGTCGATTATAACTTACTGCCTTACAGTGTGGGGTAGTGCATCAAAAACTGCCATGTTGGAGGTTGAGAGAGCGCAGCGTTCAGTGTTGAAAGTAATGCTTAAGAAACCTTTCCGTTTTCCAACCTCAAATCTCTTTGCAGAAGCAAATGTTCTATCCGTTCGTCAACTTTTTATCCAAAAAATTTGTTTGCAAACACACAAGTCCGATAAAACGTCTAGGGACTACAACATACTATTACAAAAACGCGTTTTCAATTTACCTATTCCAAGGGTGAATTCTGTTTTCGGTAAACGTTTTGGAGAGCGCATCAGGGTATCTACATACAATGCAATAAATAAACTTTGTAATCTTCGGGATTGTACTCAAGCAGAAACAAAAAAGCTACTTTTCAAATTTTTACACTCTCAAAATTACATTGAGACAGAATCAATATTAGATAAGATACTTTAGACTAATTATTGAGCATAGTAATAGTACTAGCTTAATTTAAGTAACTTGCTACCTATTGTCAAGATTTCAATTTGTAAACAAATTCTGTTATTTAAAGTATTTGGTTCCCCGCGATACAGGCGTAGCCTAGTGCGGAGACCCCTGGAATATATGTACTCTGTGTTTTCTGAAATAAATACTCTTTATTCTTTATTCTTATTCTTATTCTTTGTAATATACATTTTTGTACGTCCTTATAGGGCCTATATAATATACTAAAATTGCAGCTTTGCAACACGACTTGCGATTTGTATGAAAAACTTAGATAGCGGGCCTACTGCCTTTTGAATTACGCGTTTTTATTTTCAATTACAAAGTTTACTGACATGATTTTACCCTTTAACGAAAGAATATTAAGTGCGCTATAAGGTCATTATTGCATGTTTTTCGTAGCATAATTAGGTGAGGCGATATTAAGCCGAAATCGTTAGGAAAACTCAAGATAGCGTTAGTTTACAAAAAAGAGTACTTTTAAGAAGTCGCAAATCTCTAAAACTATAAGACCTACGGTAATACATGTTAGCTCAACTTGTTGGAAATTTATTAATCTTTAAACGCTTCTTAACATATAATGTCAAAAAACGTAAGGTTTTTTTAATAAAAATCAGAAACTGAAAAATGACCGTAAATTTCGCAGTTTTTCACGTACTACGTAACTAGCACAACTTTTTTTTGCTTGCAAAATGTGGTTTTATAGTGCCCTATGGTGTCTAAACAACATGCCAAAAATGCAGCTTTACTACATGTTTTGCGAGTTTAATGTACGATTTGACCGTACTAATAGTTCATAGCTTAGTAGCTCGCGGTGAGACCAGTGCCTAAGGGTCCTATGCTACTATAAAATACTTTTATTTTAAACAATTATTCTCACACTCAGTCCATAGTAAGTTAGTATGTATGCTTCAACAAAGAATACTTATAAAACTAAACTAGTATAAATATCTGCATGTAGGTACCCTAGGCTATATCCGCCAGGAAGTATATGGTTTAAAAATTGTCATAAAATGGATACCTACATCAGTAAATATTAACACAGATAAGTTCCTAAGTTAACTACCAGAGAAATATTAGGCAAAACACAAAAAGAAAAAGAATAATACTTTTTTGATCAAAATCAGTTCATTAGCTATCAGAATATAATAATTATTTATTCAACGATACACAATCTCACCTACATGTTAATATTGTCGAGTTTCCCTTTGACGTCGCTATTGTAACTGGTTCCTTGGCCACAGTAGGTATTTCTACAAAAGAAATATATAATTCGGTAACTTTATAAGAGTCAGTAGGCTTAGCACAGGATCAATGCGACAATATGTCGCCGCGAGATATATTATCCATCCCTCTTTTATTCATATGGTTGGTAAAATATGGCAAATCTATCTGGCGGCGACATACTGACATACCAATCATGTGCTAAGCGTACTGATCAGCATAACTTTGCAAAAGAAAAATGCGGGAAAATAAAAAAAACGTAACCTGGCAACTAATTCTCTACCAAATTAGATGACAGATTAATTGATACGAAATTTTGTTGCCATGTAAAGGATATCGAAAAAATGCTTGTGCAAAGTTATGCTGGTCAGACTCTATTGACTTCAAATGTGTTAAATAGCAGTTTCCTTAATTAAATAACAGAAAGCATTGTGTGGGCAGACATTAGGGAATGCAAACTGGTTAAATACCGGTTTTTACGTCGTCATTTTATACAAAGTCATGGTACATAAGATGTACCATGATTGTTTGAAAAAGCAAGTCCCGTCAAATTTCTTACCGGTTCTTCTCGGCGTCAGTGATGTAGGGTTAGAACCGGAAGTAGTTTTAATACTAAGACCATTCAAAAGAGTTTGTTGACTTTGATTTTGACAAAGCACGCCCTAGCAGATATTCAATAAGAGAACATAAAAAAAATCATATAAGTACCTAAACCAAAAACACTTAAGGTTCCATTTACAACCACTTCCCCATACGCATTACTAGCTCTACACTCATAAAACCCTAAATCGTCAAAGTCGACTCTTTCAATGGTAATAGAGTTATCTTCAGACTTGCGTATATTTGGTTTAGTGGTTAATTCTGTCGAGTTGTGGTACCACTTTATTTGGGCGCTTGGGTGTGAATCTACTTGACATGCCATAGTTACATCAGAGTACAGTTGTGTTGAAATGTCTGAAACAATAAAATCATTTTGTAAAATACCTAAAATTTAAAATAAATAAAGAGAAAAGTAGATAAATTGCACATAAGGGTAAAATGAACTATCTACCGACTGAGGTAGGTACGGCCTCCGAAGGAGCCTGTGAAGTTGGAGGTTCCAGGTTCGAATCTCGGTCAGGGATACATATTTATAACAAAATACTAGTTCCTCATTCATAGTTGCTTTCTATGTGTTTAAATATCTATCTATTATAAGTATGGATACCTATATCGTCGCTTAGCAGTTAGTACTTACCCACAACACAAGCCTTCATTGAGATTAACTTGAGACTATTCCCTCCGAAACAGAAGTAAGGGCCGTCCACAGTATAAAGACCTTTTGTATTGTGCGTGAATATGCAAAAAATAGTCAAATTACCGGTAAATCCCTTCACTAGTGTCAAAGGCGTCGTAACATTGACGGTCATGGAATCCTGATGGATGCCAGACAGAAGTAAGTGCCGTCCACAGTATAAAGACCTTTTGTATTGTGCGTAAATATGCGAATAAATAGTTAAATTACCGGTAAATCCCTTCACTAGTGTCAAAGGCGTCCTAACATTGACGGTCACGGAATCCTGATGGATGCCAGCAGCGTTCTCCCCGAAACAGAAGTAAGTGCCGTCCACTTTGGTCGACTTACTGTCGATTACTAGCACGCTTCGGTAGATATTGGGAGATATTAATGTTACCTGTGAAACAACAGAATACAAGTTACTTATACCTGAGTTTTTAAGCTATACATACAGGGTGTAATCGTTAAGTGTGCCAGGCCATAATTCCGTAAATATAGCAGATACCAGAAAACTTCTAACTGATATCGAAAGTACGTTACCCAATGAGTACACTAATAACTTTTTTGAAATAGAATCAGAAATATCTCAAATATTAACTTCAAACCCTTCCATACATTTAGTACGTAACCGTTCATCCAAAGAGTAGTTAAATACGAATATTTTTTTATTTAAGAATAAGTGTTAGATTAATTATTTAATAAACGGTAGTATCATTATTTTATTAAAATGTATTCGTACAAATAACGAATCTCTAACAGTTTTATCTGTTATGACACCCGACATTATTAAAGGCTAGTCGTCATACTAAATATATGGGAGCATTTTAACTTAGTATTTTTAATATTACTCCATCTATTTAGAAAAAGTTATTAATGCAATTTTACTCGTTGGGTAACGCACTTTCGATATCAGTTGGAAGTTTTCTGATATCTGTTATATTTACGGAATTATGGCCTGGCCACACTTAACGATTACACCCTGTATATCACCGCCCAATTCCGCCGAAATTCGCTGTGATCGACGGAAGGTAGTCTGATGTAATTGGGAGCACGCTGAGCCGGTAACTCGGAGGAGGCGGGTTCGAGTCCCGTGAGAACCAGAGTCTTTCGCAGTTAATAGGCTACTTGACCCATTTTTAAAGTTTGTCTTATATTATTAATCAATATCTGATTAACGGAAAAAAAATATAAATATATTTTCCCCTCACTAGCTCGTAAAGCGCTTGTTTATCGTTTAATACGAGCGGGTAAAAACGCTTTTTACACTCTTGTGAATAAAGTAATTTGACATTGCTCTAATTCCTATAGCCCCCTACTGCCTAGTATAAGTGGATCTGTATGACCGTAATAAACATGCGCAATCGGAATGTTAAATTGGTCGTTCTCATGGGTGACTTTGTAAGCCATTGGCTATATTTAAGTTCCAGAAGTAACTCTATTCTACGATACGTTTCGACATTGAGTTTTAAATGGTTTCTTTAAGTTAATTTACATTTGGATGAGATTTGTAATCATATTTCCTCGCGATATTGAGGGGAAAAAAGTTGTATTACACTTGGCGGCAAAGTTTGTTCAACTCTCGTGCCTTGAGACCTTCGCAATGCTCAAGATTCCAGTTTTTAAACCACTCGCTACGCTCGTGGCTCAATTTTGGAATCTTTCGCTAGCTCAGGTCTCAATATTGGCACGACAGTTAAACAACAACTTTGCCCCCTTGTATAATAAATAACTATTTTTCACGACCTAGAAAACCGCAAAATTATAACTTAAAGTTTAAACTTTCGTTACCGGGCGAAAACGATACTAGCCATGTTAATGCTTAGATTATCTGTGGTGTGACGTCACTCAAACCGAAAACAAACATTTGACATGTCACTTATGTTATGTCAATGTCACAGCAAAGCTACATGCCTTCATGTCCATGGCGAATTTCACTCGTATAAGATTCGACATGAAGTTAGTTTAAGATCCTATGACGTCACATCATGACCGACACCGTTTTCAGAGTACGAAATAAAAAAAAATAAAAACAATTTTTTCAATAAAAAATATGTACCTATCAAACACTTTTAATACACCGTAATCGAAAAATATTGATCTTTTCAATAAATACAAAAAAAAAAAAATGTTTTGCACTCAATTTGATATGAGTCAAGTAGCCTATTTTTTCTATGGTAAGCACATCTGTTACGACATTGTGGGATTACTCACAGTATTGTTGAGAAATGCCTCCGTCTCCTTGTGCCACACAATCCTGGGTTCAGGTTTGGCTTTCACCAAACAGCTGATGCTGTATTCCGTTCCGTTCAGGAGGGTAATGTTTTTGGCACCGTCGATTTCCACTTCTGGCTTTATTAGAGCTATTATCTGAACGGAGTCTGACTCTGAAATGAATATAATGTTAACTCAATAAAATGATCTATTATAGCCTATCCACTTTTCTAAGGTTCAATTCACCATAGTTTCTACATAGCGAACTAGGTATTTAAAAGTGGACACGCTATACTATCTAGCGGAGTGGATTCTGATTTATAATTTCCTAGTATGACTTGAACATTTTGATCATTAAGTTACCTTTATAATCTCCTTTCAGAGCAGTACACGTCCAAACTCCATCACCATCGACTTGCCTTTCCAACACAATATTATCATTCCCATCGACAGTTCGTCTCTCCACTACAGAGTTGTTATACGACCATTGCACCTCAGTACAATGTTCTACTAAACAAACTAATTGTACAGAAGAGTAAAGGAGTCTGGGTAGCATATGAGGTCCTAATATGTGTGCTGTGGGTGGGCTTGTGACTGTTATGTTTAGGGATTTTGAAGATTGCCCACCTGTGAAGAAAAAATACATTATTTCTTTAATTTATTAGCCTTATAATACTTTCCTGATTTAGCTCATTCTGTGATTGATCTAAAAAAATACAATTAATTTCACAAATATGATTTAGTTAAATAATATTTGCGTGGTGCTTATATACTCAAGATAATGTTAGATATAGTTTTAATTTTAGAATTTATTGTAGGTAAACTAGTTTTTGTACATGACATCTAATATTTAAATTTAAGGGTGAATCAACTTTTTCTGTTTGTTATTGCCATGATTACCGTCCCATGAGTCACGCTGGTTTTATGCAAAATTATGCTACTTAATTTATGCAAACATGCATATACCCCATGTATGTAGGCCCATCAAAGACAAGGTTCATATAGCATAAAACCAGCGTGACTCAGGCGACCGTAACCATGGTAATAACAGACAGAACAAAGTTGATTCAACCTTAAATACGTAGTACCTAGTGTTACTACCTAAAAAATACAAATGAAAAAGTATTTAAAAACAATTTGAGTTGTTCCACAAAATGAGTGTAATGAATTTTCACCAGAAAACATTTTGTATGGGTATTTATGAAAAAGCCCGTAGGATTCTCACCTTCATGAGCGGCCATACATGAATAAACTCCGGTATTGTTTTCCGTTACTTTCTGAATGACTTTGTTGAAGTGATAGACTCCATCGTTATATGCCTCCACGTCTAGATTGGTTTCTGGAAATATTAGTCAGACACGCATTAGTGTTCACATTTTTTTAGGTGACCCACATGCCTGTTTTCTATGATATATCAAATACAATATACATTATAATATTAATATATAATTTAGCGTTGTTTTGTTTAAAAGTAAGTAAACATTTTTTTATGATTTATTAGGGCGACAGGCCCATTATCAGTGTCACTTGTTAGTTTTAAGAATAGTCTTAAGTTTATTATTATTATTTTTTGGTGGCCCTGAAAATCAGCGTCGTGGCAATCTAGCCATGACACATGCTGAGTGGCAACCGTTTTGGTGTGTTTATCATTTTATCAATTTCTTTGTAAGTCTACCTAATTAATCGCCAAATAAATAATATTCTATTCTATTCTATAACACATTTTATTTTCGCAAAAAAAAACATTTTTATACCGTTTCCTAATCAATATACGAAGTTACAATGATAATCTTACCGTTTTCAAGGCCAGCGCCTGTAAATGTCAGTTGGTACTTTGTCAGAGCAATCTCGGAGTCCACAGAGCAGTATATTGCCAGATCTTCACCCGCCATCAACGTGTCGCTGCTGGCTGATATCGTAACTACTGGTGGATCCACTGGAAATGTATTATCTTAATTATGATACAAGTTTCGACTGTATTCAATTGAAATAAAGTTGAAAGGGTAAGTCATGTTTTGTATATGACCAATATCGATACTGTTTTACAATTCGTAAACCTTTTTACAACCAGGGTCGCGTTTTATAAAGTTACATTTTCGTTGTTTGCCTCTCTAACGCACGCACAATCGCACATATTGGCTAGAAAAGGCACACAGCAAAATTGTAAACTGGCACTTTATAAAACGCGACCCAGGTAAGGTGCTTGTAATAGAGTCGATTGCAAAAAAATATAGGCCTTAAAAAAAGTCATCTTAGTCCTCAGAGTAAGCAGCGCATAGGCGATTTTTTGGTCACTAAGTCCATGGTGAAGGTCGCAAGAGTCCGCTGGATGGGGGTGGCACGGGACCGGTCATTGTGGCAATCTTTGGGGGAGGCCTATATTCAGCAGTGGACGTCTTTCGGCTGACATGATGATGACGATGATGATGTCCATGGGCCTCAGTTCCCGCTTTCCATCAGGAGGGCTGAGCTCAGTTGTCTACCTTCGTCACATAAATAAAAACAACCTTTGCCAGTAAAAAGGCAAATTCAAATTTTCTATGACATGTCAACAATACGCGCCTACATTTTTTAAATTTAAACAGAGTATAACATCGTCTGGACATTGGACTGGAATGTAATGGACGCGATAGTGATATTTACTAAGCCGTTAACCATGCTGCAAAAATATATAGGTATTGTTGATCGCTCACAGAAAATTTGAATTAGGCTTCTTCAGCGCCAAAAGTTGTTAAGCAAAATTTTACTTTATCAGTTATCACACTAAAATGATATGACGTCAAATTTTGTTTTTATTAAAGGTCTTTAATCATGTACATTTTTTATCGAGTATCTATATTATTCGTCGATTTTTCAACATTTATTTTTACCTATTAATTCCACTGCAGTGGTGACTTGCCGAACCCCCGCAACATTTCTAGCCGTGCAGCCGTATGTTCCGACGCTTTCTTCGGTCATGTTCCTTATTGTGTACTGAACTGACGTACTCTGTCTGAAATAAAGAAAAAATGTTAGAAATATTAGTATACCTATAAATACAGGGTTACTTTTTCACCAGTACAATAAATCAACATACGTAATAGTAGTCCAAAATATAAAATACTATAATTTTTTGTTACTACCTCTTTGGAACAAAAAAACTGATGTTCGAACTTATTCGCAAAACTAACAAGAAATGTGGACGTAATACGTATCTATAGACGTTTAAAATGTTTAAAATGTCATCGCGCGCGGCATGGCGGGTTGTGTCGTCATACCGCACCGTTGACGCCTTGTAATTAGTGCGCCCATTATGTTACATTTGCATGAAAGCTAAATTAATAGAAATTAAAAAATGTGTTATTTTATTTGTTAATTGTGATCTATTATCGATACCAATAATGTGGTCAAATGTATTGTACCGGTGAAAAAGTAACCATGTATAATTAAACGGTTAATCTCACGTGTATTTAGTCACTATGCGCGACATGTTTCGGAGAGCCTAGGTTTCCATTATCTAGCACTGAGCCCGTATAATTTTCGCATAAGACTAGCGTGACTCAGGTGACCGTAACCATAGCAATAACAGATAAAAAGTTTATTCATCCAGGAACAAATGTTTACTTATAATTGACTTATAACCAGAGATTTTTGTGCGACATCTCATACTAAATGTCATAAAAATGACGTAAGTCACTAAGAATGTCGCAAATCCTTCCGATCTCTGCTAATAACGGATCTCTTAGAGACAAAATTTGAGAAATTTAGTAAAAATAGGTATAGAACTTACAAACTAGAAATCATCGGCTGAATTTTGGTGCCTTCTTTCGTCCAATATACGCTTACGGGTACCAAGCTCTCTACCACACACTGAAGAGTCACTGTGTCATGACGTGAGGCACGAATCTAGAATATATAACTTAACTATTAGTAGAGTCAATAAGTATTGAGTCCTTTACCGTCTATAACTATTTCTATTAAGACGGAGAGGGACAAACAATAAGTATTTGGTAATTTGAATTAAGGAACGTTTATGAATAAGGTATGTATGTATGTATGTATGTGTAGGCAGTATGTTATCTCGGCAAGTTGCATTTGTAAATAATAAAAAATTGAGGACATTTTATTTATAACATAACCGACTTTAAAAAAGGAGCAGGTTTCTCAATTCGACTGATTTGTTTTTTATATGTAGGTATGTTAATTGATATCTCCGAGAACAAAGAACAAACAAGCTTTTATGCAAAAAAGTTTAAATAAATTACGCAAAAATTACCTTTTCAGGAGCGGTCAAATATGGAACATCTGTAAATAAAACAAAGATTTATAATATATGCACATTCTATTATACTTTTACCGAAACCTAAAGATACGTTCAAAGTAGTAAAAACTTTATTAATTATTTTTAAGTAAGGTAAACTGGGGTAAGATTGAACGGTTTCTTTAATGGGGTAAGACAAAAAATCGTCCTTCTGGCACAGCGTCTGCTGGTACCATTTTGACTTCATCATCATCATCATCATCAGCCTATGATAGTCCACTGCTGGACGAAGGCCTCTCCTATTAACTATGCGTATTGACGCATTAGGAGGTAAATGCCCATAATCGCCACGCTGGGCAAGCGGATTGGCGATCGCAGTAATGTGTCCACTATGATGACGCTGCTGCCCATCATCAATCTTTTATCAAATAATGGTCAGTGACACTTCAATCCCTTAGTCGACTCTTACGACACCCGCAGGAGGAGTTGGGGTGTTGACAAATGTATTTTTACTGCCGTCACCACACGCCATTTTGACTTACCTCATTAAAAAACCCTTTTATCTTACCCCACCTTCCCTTAATACAAAATATTTATCATGTTTTTGTCTCGCGGTGACGGCAGTAAGAATACATTTGTCACCACCCCAACTCCTCCTGCGGGTGTCGTAAGAGTCGACTAAGAGATTGAAGTGTCACTGACCATTTTACAAGATTGATGATGGGCAGCAGCGTCATCATAGTGGACACATTACTGCGATCGCCAATCCACTTGCCCAGCGTGGCATTTACCTCCTAATGCGTCTATACGCGTTAATAGGAGAGGCCTACGTCTAGCAGTGGGCTAACATAGGATGATGATGATGATGGCAATGAGGATACATTTTTCTCCCTGCGGGTGTCGTAAGTGTCGACTAAGGGATTGAAGTGTCCCTGACCATTTTATAAGATTGATGATAGACATAGATAGTCATCATAGTGGACACATTACTGCGATCGCCAATCCACTTGCCCAGCGTGGCATTTACCTCCTAATGCGTCTATACGCATCGGCTTTTGTTAATAGGAGAGGCCTACGTCTAGCAGTGGACTAACATAGGATGATGATGATGATGGCAGTAAGGATACATTTTTCTTCCTGCGGGTGTCGTAAGGGATTGAAGTGTCACTGACCATTTGTTCATTGAAGATTGATGCTGAGCAACAACATCATTATACTCATCATAGTGAACACACTACCGCGATCCCCATCCGCTTGCCCGGCGTGGCGATTATGGGTATTTACCTCCTAATACATACGTCCAGCAGTGGACTGAGATAAGCAGATGATGTGTGAATACTATAGTTTGTTCAGAAATTAAATGAATTAAACGGCCTTCCCCCTAATATTAGAAAAGCTCCAAATAACTACGCCTTTAAACGATCTGTAAAGGGTTTCTTCACTGGCAGTTCAAAGAAAAATTGAGTATCTTCTTACAACTGTACAATTTATGGTAAGATATATATTGTAGTATATTTATATATTTCTATTATTATATATTTATGCATATATTTATGTAAGTGTAGGTATATTTATGTATGTATGTATCCATCCTATCTTAGTATGTCTTTTCATTAAGTTTGCAAGTTGCACCGCCTACATTCTTTTCTGTTTTGCCTTAAGGTTGACTGGTAGAGAATGCTCTGTGGCATTAAGTCCGCCTTTTGTACGATAAGATTTACTTTTGTGCAATAAAGATTAAATAAATAAATATTTAGTAGGATATTGATACCTGGAGCCTTCGATTGAACGGCGGTTGCGCCAACCCTGCGTATTTCTTGTCCGTCTTCATCCACGCCATTAATCTGAAAGTAGTACTTGAATACTTTACGGAGGCATTCATTTCCAAAGGAGTATTCCATGAAAACATCTACTTTTTGTCGCTTACGACTCACTATGGTAGCTACCCTAATAAAATATGCTTAGCTGTTAGGAAACACTGTCAATCTTAAAGCCTTGATAATGTTATTTTTATGCCGTAACTCAGCTTACTAATTTAATCTTTCAAAAGTATTGAAAAGACAGTGTCGCGTACGACATGGTTTTCATGCAATGCTCCAAAGTGGTCCCAAAATTACCGGGTTTGAAATTATTCCTGTCCGTCAAATAAAAGAAATACTGATATTTTTCGCTTAGACATTTTTGATAGATTGTTTTGTAAAACGAAACTCTATTAATTTAGATGCATGCATCAGAAAAATCGCGTTTCTTTTCAAATTTGAGTTTCAACTCCCTGACGAAGCTAGACATTTCCAGAAAATCTTTTAATGCAATTATAAACAGGGATCGGACAAATATGCGTCATTGTTTGCAATAACAAGGACATGACTCCAAAATTGAATAAATGAATAGTCAAACGAATAATTTCTTGAAAATTGATTTCGAAGCTTTAAGGTTTTTATAGTTACCGGTGTCAAATATGTATTATTCAATCAAGTTAGGAGTCATGTCCATATTATTGCGAACAATGACGCACATTTTTCCGATCTCTCATTATAACTTACCTTTGAAAATAAAATATTTAAACTCTCTGCAAAATATCCTATCTACTATTCCAGAATTATAACTAACGTAAGTCTCAAAAATATTCAAATATTATGGAACCGGGCTACCGGGCTACTCAAGTAATTTAAGTCGACGATTGCTTAACATATTTTGACCCATTAAGAAGGCCCTCGTCCGGAGCACCCTCGTCCGGAGCACCCTCGGTCAAAGCCCGACGTGTACACGCAATCATTGACTTATATTATATGAGTAACTCGGCTTTTCATTTATTACCTACTATTGTTTAGGGTACTTGCCCATGCCCATCATGGCCCATAGCCTTGGGACGCCCTGTATAATATGCCCTGTATGTGAATGACTTAAATATCCTCCTTGCGCCCACTTACACACGTATAATACCCAAAATTTGGCATTGTTATTTATCCTAAATACTCGGCAAAATATAGTTGATTTCAGTTAAATGGGTGAATCAACTTTTTTCTGTCTGTTATTACCGTGGTTACGGTCGCCTGGGTCACGCTGGTTTTATGCATGGTACTATGCAAATCTGCATTTTTTTCCGGTGTTTTAAACCCTTCCCTTGATGGGCCATCTACAAACATGGACTATATGCATGTTTGCATAAATTAAGTAGCATAATTTGCATAAAACCAGCGTGACTCAGGCGACCGTAACCATGGAAATAACAGACAGAAAAAAGTTGATGCACCCAAATAATACAATAAAAACAAAATGAAATTTAAATTTGTTCCATATTGACAAATCCTACGTTGTACATATTTTCATACTTACGGCAATATAAAAGAGATCATCAGGCGGTATAAACGCCTCAGCCAAATATATCTTGTTGGCAGCATCCACCTCTTTCAAGGGTATCTCGAATAGCGTACGTCCATCGAGCCCGACTATCTCGGCATGAGATACTCGCACCGATTTGTTGATATCCGTTAGAGATAGCATCATGAAGTTGTACGCGCCTAGAAAAGACATAAATCAAAGTTATAAATAAAGCATAATAGGTATAGTTCGGGAAATATTATTTGACCGACTGTTATCTTACTTACGACCTTTTGTTTTGCGTCATTAACAATAGAAAAGTGCTCGAAAAGTGTTAACGCAAAACAAAAGGTCGTAAGTAAGATAACGGTCGGTCAAATAATATTTCCCGAACTATACCTATGCTCAAAAGTGCTCTTTTTAAGGGTAAACTTATGCAGAGACAGTGATACTTTTCTGCGCACGTGAAGGAATTTTTTTTTTCATCACACTTGCTGTCTAAGCGGGCCATTGCTTGCATGCGTAGCAGGAGTAATAGAAAAATGAAATTCCCTAGGGAGTAATAGAAATGTCAGTACGTCATTTAATTATATTTTCATCACACTTGCTGTCTAAGCGCGCCATTGCTTGCGCGCGTAGCGGGAGTAATAAAAAAGTGATATTCCCTAGGGAGTAATAGTAATGTCAGTACGTCATTTAATAATATTTTGTCTTAAAACTTATTTTTTTGTCGGCAAGTGTGATGAAAAACATTGTATGCATCACGGTAGGTAAGCGGAATACTAACTCGAGTCATTAAAAGCCCTCCGCCTACGGCGTCGGGCTTCTAACACTCTCCTTAGTAATTCCGTACTTACCCCCCTTGATGCACAATGTACTATATAGTAATTCTTTAACTACACGGTCTGGACTAGTAGGTACTAGTGTATTTTTTTAATGCACTGTAAATAATTGTATGATATTCGTGTTGATATGTAGACATTTTCTTAACTAATGTCAGTTTAAGATCACCGACACTCCTGCAGGAAAAGTCCACTTTTGACATTTGTCATCATCATCATCATATCAGCCAAAAGACATCCACTGCTGAAAATAGGCCTCCCCCAGAGATTGCCACAATGACCGCTCCTGTGCCACCCGCATCCAGCGGACTCCTGCGACCTTCACCAGGTCATCAGTCCACCTTGTGGGGGGCCTACCCACTTAACACTTGTATTATATCGTATTCATAAATGGGTCAAAATTCTTTTCGTTGTCTTGTTTCATACCACTTTGTCACGCTGTTAGTTGCTGTTTCGCCTCAGTATATAAAAAAAACTTGTATTTCTTTTTCACGCTAGATTTTAAACTATACATCAGAAATTGAAAACAAAACATCATCTCATACAAAAATCACCACTGCATCACGTTTTTTAGGGACACAAAATAAGACAACGAAAAGAATTTTGACCCAAATAACTATTATGAAACTGTGGAAATATGGACTAAGGAGACAAGTCTCTAATTAATAGAAATATGAAATCGTCAATAATGTATAAGGAAGAAACTAAATAAGTTATTAGTACATTATTAGCGGCTTGTTAAGTTAACAAACGTTTATGAATAAGGGGGTAAGGAGACAAGTCTCTAATTATTTAATAGAAATATGAAATCGTCAATAATGTATACGGAAGAAACTAAACAAGGTATAAGAGCATTTCTGGAATGTCTGGGTTGACGCCATCTTTACTGCACCATATTCATCAGCTCATTATCATTACCCATCAGTGGTCGGTAGCTCGTCTCCACAAGCGAGCCTGGATGCTTAGCCAAGTTGCCAATCGCTAGCGCTTAGTCGTCAATCGCAGCTAACTGTCTTTGTCGCTCTAATATGAAAGAGTGACAGAGAGGGAAAACTACGATACGCTACTAAGCGCTAGCGCTTGGCAACTTGGCTAAGCATCCTGGTCGCTGAGAGAAGCCGCGGTGGAAGGTCAGGGTCACCACGTTGAAAAAATTTATCGCGGAATAACAAATTTATATCCTTTAATTAATCACAATACAAGCAATTTTTTGCTTACCGGGTTGCTTACCACCCCATTGGTTACGCGTATTTTTAAAAATAAAGATTTTTGTATTTTATTTTTATAATATACTCGTAGATCCGCAAAGTAAAGTCTGATTTAATTGATAATTCATCAGCTCATTACCCATCAGTGGTCGGTAGCTCGTTTCCACAGGCGAGCCTGGTCGCTGCACAGAGAACCCGTGGTGGAAGGTCAGGTTTGACAGCCCTACCACCTTGACTGAATGCTCTGCTTCGCTACCGACAGTTATTGACCAGTTCCCTGGCTCTGGTTGAAGGACTTTCACCACCTAAAGGGTTACATAAAAAAAACATTATTGTACCTACAGGTAAATTCACCAAATGGATGAATGAAATGAATGACTATCATTGTCTACGTGGCCCTGCTACACCAATAAATATCATTTTGCCATCCACACACAGATATACCATTCTTCAGTTGAAAGTAAAAAAACGGTAAACAAACGGAAGAGATCCCAGATATTTATGTATGAGTTAGGTTACAAATCTTTGCTGTGGACATATGAAAGGTTAAGGGCTCTAGAACCGTAATTTTCTTGTTGGACGAAAACAAGCCGATAGGTGGCTTCTGGTTCAAGAATTATGTGGTCAAAACCTAATTTGTATGTCCCAGAACCGTTAACTATCGCAATGCCTCAAAAAAGACCCCCGTTTTCGCGAACTCTGTATGAACCACTTACCGGCTTGCTAAGTTACCTACGAGAAATATTATCAAACCGCGATTAGAATGGGATTCGAAAGTACTGTTGACACAACAGTGTATAAGTCAATCTAGGATATCTTCATAGTTATATTCATATATTTATAGTTTAAGTGCAGAGACTTACAGACAATAGATTAATTAATCACTCGCTACATCTATAAACAGCTCTTTTCTTGGTAAATGTTGTGTCATTTGTTGTGTCCATAGTACTCTCGAATCCCTTTCTGATTCCAGTTTGATAATATGAGTAAGGGGAGAAATTTATACAAAGACTGTAATGCTAGCAATGTCAATGCTCATGAATAAGACGGTAAGTTTGTTACGACGTGACTTACCATAATCTCCGCCAAGTCTAATGAGGTGACAAGTTTGGGCGGGCCGGTCAACTCTACCCCAGCAGGGGTGAACACCTGGATTTGAGGCTTCGACCCGGATACTGACACAGTCACTTCATCTAGTGAGCTGTCCACTGGAATCTGGAAACACATGTGCATTTTTTAAATATACGGTCGAGGAAATTGAATGTTTAACAGTTTATGGCTCACTTTACATTAGTACATATAACACAACAAAAACTTGAACCGCAAAGTGCTAAATATTCAATTTCCTCGACTGTACAATGTAATTATCAGTCGTCTAGTGGTTATAGCATAAATACTACAGAGTGTTACTATTTTGCAAGCTTTTATTTAAGCCGAGGATTTAGATGAACATTTTTAGCCCAGAGGATTATTAAGGTTATTCCAGTTTTAAAAGTTAAAAAAAGTTCAGTGAGAAGCAATGTACTTTAAAATCGTTAATTAGCCTTGACAATGACAGATCGCAGCCACTCGTAGCGTTTGACAACTAAGCAATACATGCGTTACACTGATCGTTCGAAGGAAATAAAATTAATTATAAAGAATGAGCTATGGGGCTAAGGTAACCACACGTGGGTGCCACAAATTGTAAGGCGTCGCGGTAGACCGCGCCAGAGATGGCGTGACGAGCTTGACGCCTTTCACAAGGACTGGTGGACTTCAGGGGATAGGGATACGTGGAATTTGAGGGAGGCCTTTGCCCTGCAGTGGGACAGTACAGGCTCTTAATAAAATAAATAATAGTACAGAATGAGCATTTTGCATACTTCTCTTGTGTAGTTGTATCCAGCCGGGTTTGTCGCAGTTCCCAAGTTAACCGATCTGGCTTTTATTGAACTTCTCACAAAGTCTAAAACCTGAAAATGAAAAAAAGAGATTTTCATGCCCTTGTTCCCAATAGCACCGAAAGTGTTAGGCAATCTTGAACTTGGCTAAGAAGGAATTGAATTTATGGTTGGCGTTGAAAAAGTTAAAGAGGAAATGATAGGTATGTAGAAGTTATAACAATTTGAAATCCAACACTGAAAAAAAAATGCTAAGTTGGATTTATCAGATCTTGCGTAATTCTACACGGAAATTAAGGTTGATTGGGTCCTATCACAATATTTTTTTTGATGTTACCAAACTTTTTATGTTGGCATCTACTAAATTAATTTGGTGGATTACATTACACCAGTTTTTTGTTGATTTCACCAGTTGTTTGGTAGGTATAATGTAAAATGTTCTTTGTTGATTTAACCAGAACTCTGGTATCGACTTCAACGTTTTTAGTTTTGTAAATTTGATAGCAAGGATTTGTTACATGTACTTATCAAGTTTCCTCGTAATATAGCCATCCTAAGTCACTTTGGTAATTATTATTTTTTCAGTGAATCTTCGAAAAATAATCAAGTGTCGCTTACGACACACGGAGATTTAATCATTTCATTTTGAATAATTTCGCGTAAGTCCATACTACACCATCAGAGCGAAGCTGGCAGCTGCAGCCCATGACACAACTATTGCTTAACTCATAGCTGTGTAAAATATTGATAATGTTACGATACCTTATGAACATTGTTTTTCTTCAAATAGAAGACTTGCCCAGAGCTGGCGGCGGCGATCTCTGGGTACACCAAGTAAGAGGGCTTTGTCAGGTCGTTGCAATGTCCCGTGAGCACAAACACTACCTGGAAATAATAATCTAATCATCAAATGAAAAATTTAAAAACAACCAACCTCCACCGATTTCTCCAAGATTCTATCATCTGTAGTTTCCATCATTGGTTTCCTATCATCAAATCCTACTTTCTGAATGCAAATTCTTGTAAATGAATGAAAATTACCAAAAGCGCCATATGTTCCTATAACATTTGAAGAGATCTCTTGACTTCTCCAAGATCTCGATCGATCGACGATTTTAGACGGATTATTTCTACACAAAATTCTCCAGCACAAAATAGACTGCCCTCCATTACTGAATCTTTTTAATTTTAGAGCACCTACTCGATTTCCTCGTAATCCCATCACACCGCTGAAACCGCCAGTTAGAGGAACAGTATCAGGCAGGAACTCCCCAATATGCAGACTATGCCAAGTTGCCAATTATTATAGTGACATCACGGACATTCACTTTGACCCACCACGTAAATTATTACTTGCTATCAAAGCTGATAGATACGAGCGCTAACGAACAATATTCTATATAGAATATAAGTTTATATAATAATAATAATAAGCCGCAGGGCAGCTTGTGGCGAGCTGTTGGGGAGTAACGACCCCACGGACCCGAGTGCTCCCGAGAGTCGGTCAGGGTCCCCGCCTCCGGCGTGTCTTCGTCGGTCGGAGTGGAACCCCAAGGGGACCCGTAGGACTCTCAGCTCTGGCTTGCCTTAACTGGCCGTCCAGAGAGGAGTCGTCAGAGCTATATGCTCCAGGGATGGAAGTGTAAATTTGCGTAAGTCGCGAGTTGGTGCAGCGGCTGTCAAGCCACTGCGCAGAAAGCGGTGTACACCTCTCTACACTCCTGAGCCGCCTACACCGGTGTTGCCCCTGGCTGTCTCTTGTGACGGCATTTACGGGGGCCCATCTAGTCGGCGGCGAGTCACCGCCTGCCTCGATAGCAAAGAGATATCATTGTTATGGCAGGTGTCCGGACCTCTTTTCTATAGTTCCATTTCTGATCCATCCATCCTCCATCACCATAGCCCATTAGTCTTTTCCATTACTTCTCAATAGTCTCTATACGCCTGTTGGAACCGGTTTACGGATATCTATTGATGTGCCCGTGAATGGGTTCCAGCAGGTGTACAACACAGCAAATTTCTCCAAAGGGCCTCTACGTGTTGGATCTGTATCCCCGCGCAAGCCTATCAAAAAACCGGGATTTGTAAGCCCGTGATTCCCAAGGAGATACAAACATAATAATAATAAACGTTTATTTTCAGACCAATGATCCATATTATGTTAGTAAAATATATGTGCTTAGAAGTAGTGTTAAAGGAAGACAATATAAAGTAAACTAAATTAAACTAAAAAAATTAAACTAAATAATGTTACTCTAGTTTTATCTTCACATTAGTGGTGCACGCTGTGTTTACCTGTAAGTAATAGTTACACTACTCCTAAATTTAACTAGCATACAATCTCTTACATGTATTGGTGTAATATATTGTTGGTGAACCTTAATAAATAAAATAAAATAAAATAAAAAAATCTCATCATCAGACCCAAACTTGGTGCCAACGGGACAATCTCGAGGTTATACACGTTTAAGCACCAAACCGGATATTTGGCAGAATGTTTTCAATGTACTTACTTAACATAACACTCAACTTTAGCATCCATGTTTCCCAGCTTACTATTGATATTATCTCCCTCTGATTGGTGATTACTTGACATCTTGAAAAGTCGAGCGCATTTCCTCTTAGCCAGAGGTCATTGGCCGTCGCGTCAGTGAACACGTATGTACAATTGCCTTAAAAGTCCACTCGAACAGTCTCATACACTTACTGTTCAATCGCTGAGCTAGTAATGTGATATCTGAGTCTGCTTCCGCTGCAGCAAGTCCCTTACCCTTAGTCCTAAATACCCTTTTAAGACTGACTCATGTGTTTGAGCTACTACTAATATAGTCGCATTTACCTTTTGAGAATCCGCTACAGCTAAATTGCTTTCGTAACTAAAGTAAGTTTTCAAGTTTATACTTACGAATCTTTTTGGCACCTTAGATTACACCCAAAATGACATATTTATCATAAAACACTACTTTGACAGCAATTTTTTGGTTTTCTTTTGGCAGCTTCGCTTTTAGCACAAAATCGGTTACTCTTAGACAGTTAAAAGTCCACTGGAGCAGTCTCATAGACACTGTTCAATCGCAGAACTAGTAATGTGGAATCTCTACTCTGGAGACTCTTGGGCCTTAGCTACTAAGATAGCCTTTGGCAGTCTCTTAAATACCAGTTTGTAAATCAGCTGTAGCTAAATTAGTCTAACTAATGGCTGTTTCCTGCTATACCTACCACTTGCTTTTTGTATTGTGGTTACCAGCTAACTCTTATTTTACATAGGAATAAAGCTCAACCCAAAATTTCAAAGCAAGTTAGTGGCTACGAAGCTCACTTGACCTGACTGCTTTACTTGCACCAAATCTTTTGGCATTTCTTGTCAGAGAATCCTTCTAAAGCAAAAAAACACAATTTTGACAGCAATTTTTAGGATTTTTATTGTCAAGTGAGTGGCTACGAAGCTCACCTGACCTGACTGCTTTACTTGCACCAGTTGCACCAAATCTTTTGGCATTTCTTGTCAGAGAATCCTTCTAAAGCAAAAAAACACAATTTTGACAGCAATTTTTAGGATTTTTATTGTCAGACGTCGCTTTTGCACAAAATCGGTTACTTTTAGGCTATTTTTAGACAATTGCCTTAAAAGTCCACTCGAGCAGTCTCATAGACTTACTGATCGCTCAACTAGTAATGTGATACCTGACTCTGCCTCCGCTGCAGCAAGTCGAGCACCTTCCCCCAGCAATTTTTTGGTTTTCTTTTGGCAGCTCCGCTTTTAGCACAAAATCGGTTACTCTTAGGCAGTTAAAAGTCCACTGGAGCAGTCTCACAGACACTGTTCAATCGCCGAGCTAGTAATGATACCTGACTCTGCTTCCGCTGCAGCAAGTCGAGCACCTTCCCCCGCAGCCAGTGGTCGTTGGCCGTCGCGTCGGTGAACACGTACACGAGCGAGCGCGCGCGAGCGGCGGCCAGCGCGCGCTGCAGCCCCGACAGGCTCCTCTCGGGGCAGTCGCCGCCGCCCGACACTTGCACCGCGTCAGGGCCAAGTGGAATGTGGAATCTCTACTCTGGAGACTCTTGAGCCTTAGCTACTAAGAGAGTCCTAGGCAGTCTCTCCAATACCATTTTAAGACCGACTCGTGTGCTTGAGCTACTTACTACTAATATAGTCGCATTACTACCCCTTTGAGAATCAGCTACAACTAAATTACCTAGTCTCGTTACTAAAGTAAGTCTTTAGATTGAGACTTACGAATGTTTTTGGCAGCTTAGATTACACCAAATATGGCATCTGTGTCTAATAAGATAATACCTAGAAGCTAGTATTACTAGTATTTCGACTTGCTAAATGTCAACATTTTTGTCAAGCTTAAAACACTATTTTGACAGCAATTTTTTGGTTTTCTTTTGTCAGCCACCGCTTTTAGCACAAAATCGGTTACTCTTAGACACTTAAAAGTCCACTGGAGCAGTCTCATAGACACTGTTCAATCGCCGAGCTAGTAATGATACCTGACTCTGCTTCCGCTGCAGCAAGTCGAGCACCTTCCCCCGCAGCCAGTGGTCGTTGGCCGTCGCGTCGGTGAACACGTACACGAGCGAGCGCGCGCGAGCGGCGGCCAGCGCGCGCTGCAGCCCCGACAGGCTCCTCTCGGGGCAGTCGCCGCCGCCCGACACTTGCACCGCGTCAGGGCCAAGTGGAATGTGGAATCTCTACTCTGGAGACTTGAGCCTTAGCTACTAAGACAGCACTTGGCAGTGTATTAAATACCCTTTTAAGACTGACTCATGTGCTTGAGCTACTACTAATATAGTCGCATTTACCTTTTGAGAATCCGCTACAGCTAAGGGCTTGTCCATTAATCACGTCATACGATTTTGGCCTATTTTAGACCCCCCCATCCCCCATAGTGATACTTGGTGATATTTTCAGGACCCCCCCCCCCCCCTAGCCAATATGACGTGTAATTTTTTGCCAACTTAAGTTGTCCTTTTAACAACACTTGCATTTACGTACTTTATTAAGCACACGTGGTGGGAAACAACTTTTTTGACAACTACGAGTAAATGTGCGCGAAGTTTTGAAACTCAGTTCAGGATTTCACATCTGGTAACATTTTTAAAAAAGTATGCTGTTCAGCAGAGTGACAAAAAATTACACGTGATTTGTCCTATGACCCCCCCTCCCCTATGGTGATAATTGGTGATTTTTTCTTGACCCCCCCCTCCCCCTATACAGTATGACGTGATTAATGGACAAGCCCTAAATTGCTTTCGTAACTAAAGTAAGTTTTCAACTTTAGACTTCCGCTTTTTGGCACCTTAGATTACACCCAATATGACATTTTTATCATAAAACACTACTTTGACAGTAATTTTTTAGTTTTCTTTTGTCAGCCACCGCTTTTAGTACAAAATGGGTTACTCTTAGACAGTTAAAAGTCCACTAGAGCAGTCTCATAGACTTACTGATCGCTCAGCTAGTAATGATACCTGACTCTGCTTCCGCTGCAGCAAGTCGAGCACCTTCCCCCAGCAATTTTTTGGTTTTCTTTTGTCAGCCACGCTTTTAGCACAAAATCGGTTACTCTTAGGCAGTTAAAAGTCCACTGGAGCAGTCTCATAGACACTGTTCAATCGCCGAGCTAGTAATGATACCTGACTCTGCTTCCGCTGCAGCAAGTCGAGCACCTTCCCCCGCAGCCAGTGGTCGTTGGCCGTCGCGTCGGTGAACACGTACACGAGCGAGCGCGCGCGAGCGGCGGCCAGCGCGCGCTGCAGCCCCGACAGGCTCCTCTCGGGGCAGTCGCCGCCGCCCGACACTTGCACCGCGTCAGGGCCAAGTGGAATGTGGAATCTCTATTCTGGAGACTTGAGCCTTAGCTACTAAGACAGCCTTTGGCAGTCTCTTAAATACCCGTTTGAAAACAGCTGTAGCTAAATCAGTCTAACTAAAGCCGGTTTCCTGCTTTTTACATACCTCACCTGAATGCTTCATTGCACCGAATCTTCCGGGATTTCTTATAAGAGAATCTTGTGCGTCAGGGCCAAGTAGAATGTGGAATCTTTACTCTGGAGACTCTTGAGCCTTAGCTACTAAGACAGCCCTTGGCAGTCTCTTTAATACCCGTTTGAAAATCAGCTGTAACTAAATTAATTTAACTAAAGCCGGTTTCCTGCTTTTTACATATCTCACCTGAATGCTTTATTTGCACCGAATCTTCCGGTATTCCTTGCCACAGAATCTTGTTGTAGATACTTAAATTGAAGCTACTTTTGAATCGCTAAATGACAACTTTTTGTCAGACTCCTAAAGCATAAAACACTATTATTTTGACAGCAATTTTTAGGTTTTTTGTTGTCAGACGCCGCTTTTAGCACAAAATCGGTTACTTTTAGGCTATTTTTAGACAACTGCCTTAAAAGTCCACTCGAGCAGTCTCATAGACTTACTGATCGCTCAGCTAGTAACATGATACCTGACTCTGCTTCCGCTGCAGCAAGTCGAGCACCTTCCCCCAGCAATTTTTTGGTTTTCTTTTGTCAGCCGCCGCTTTTAGCACAAAATCGGTTACTCTTAGGCAGTTAAAAGTCCACTGGAGCAGTCTCCTAGACACTGTTCAATCGCCGAGCTAGTAATGATACCTGGCTCTGCTTCCGCTGCAGCAAGTCGAGCACCTTCCCCCGCAGCCAGTGATCGTTGGCCGTCGCGTCGGTGAACACGTACAATTGCCTTAAAAGTCCACTCGAGCAGTCTCATAGACTTACTGATCGCTCAGCTAGTAATGATACCTGACTCTGCTTCCGCTGCAGCAAGTCGAGCACCTTCCCCCGCAGCCAGTGGTCGTTGGCCGTCGCGTCGGTGAACACGTACACGAGCGAGCGCGCGCGAGCGGCGGCCAGCGCGCGCTGCAGCCCCGACAGGCTCCTCTCGGGGCAGTCGCCGCCGCCCGACACTTGCACCGCGTCAGGGCCAAGTGGAATGTGGAATCTCTATTCTGGAGATTTGAGCCTGAGCCACTAAGACAGTCCTTGGCAGTCTCTTTAATACCCGTTTGTAAATCAGCTGTAGCTAAATTAGTCTAACCGAACCCAGTTTCCTGCTTTTTACTCACGAATCTCACCTGACTGCTGTATTTGCATCGAATCTTCCGGCATTCCTTGACACAGAATCTTGTTGTAGATACTTAAATTGAAGCTACTTTTGAATCGCTAAATGAAAACTTTTTGATAGACTCCTAAAGCTTAAAGCACTATTTTGACAGCAATTTTTAGGATTTTTATTTCGTCAGCCTCTGTAGCCTAGTTGGTAGTGACCCTGCCTACGAAGCTGGAGGTTCCGGGTTCGAATCCCGGCGAGGGCATTCTTTGTATATTTATTTATCACAAATGTTTGTTCCTTGGTCATGGCTGTGTATGTATCTAAGTATCTATACGTATCTATCTATTATATATATCGTCGCCTGGTACCCACAACACAAGCCTTAATTGAGCTTACCGTGGGACTAGGTTGATTTGTGTAAGATGTCCCAAGATATTTATTTATTTATTATTTATTTTTATTGTCAGACGCTGCTTTTAGCACAAAATCGGTTACTTTTAGGCTATTTTTAGACAATTGCCTTAAAAGTCCACTCGAGCTCATAGACTTACTGATCGCTCAGCTAGTAACTTGATACCTGACTCTGCTTCCGCTGCAGCAAGTCGAGCACCTTCCCCCGCAGCCAGTGGTCGTTGGCCGTCGCGTCGGTGAACACGTACACGAGCGAGCGCGCGCGAGCGGCGGCCAGCGCGCGCTGCAGCCCCGACAGGCTCCTCTCGGGGCAGTCGCCGCCGCCCGACACTTGCACCGCGTCAGGGCCAAGTGGAATGTGGAATCTCTACTCTGGAGACTCTTGAGCCTTAGCTACTAAGACAACCCTTGGCAGTCTCTTTAATAACCTTTTGAAAGTCAGCTGTAGCAAAATTAGTCTAACCGAACCCAGTTTCCTGCTTTTTTCTCACGAATCTAACCTGGCTGCTGTATTTGCATCGAATCTTCCAGCATTCCCTGCCACAGAATCTTGTTGTAGATACTTAAATTGAAGCTACTTTTGAATCGCTAAATGACAACTTTTTTATAGACTCCTAAAGCATAAAGCACTATTTTGACAGCTATTTTTAGGTCTTTGTTGTCAGTCGCCGCTTTTAGCATAAAATCGGTTAATTTTAGACTATTTTTAGACAATTAAAAGTACACTCGAGCAGTCTCATAGACACTGTTCAATCGCCGAGCTAGTAATGATACCTGACTCTGCTTCCGCTGCAGCAAGTCGAGCACCTTCCCCCGCAGCCAGTGGTCGTTGGCCGTCGCGTCGGTGAACACGTACACGAGCGAGCGCGCGCGAGCGGCGGCCAGCGCGCGCTGCAGCCCCGACAGGCTCCTCTCGGGGCAGTCGCCGCCGCCCGACACTTGCACCGCGTCAGGGCCAAGTGGAATGTGGGATCTCTACTCTGGAGACTCTTGAGCCTTAGCTACTAAGACAGCCCTTGGCAGTCTCTTTAATACCCTTTTGAAAGTCAGCTGTAGCAAAATTAGTCTAATCGAACCCAGTTTCCTGCTTTTTACTCACCTGTCTGCTGTATTTGAATCAATCTTCCGGCATTTTTTGCCACAGAATCTTGTTGTAGGTACTTAAATTGAAGCTACTTTTGAATCGCTAAATGACAACTTTTTGATAGACTCCTAAAGCATAAAGCACTATTTTGACAGCAATTTTTAGGTTTTTTGTAGTCAGTCGCCGCTTTTAGCTCAAAATCGGTTACTTTTAGGCTATTTTTAGACAATTGCCTTAAAAGTCCACTGAGCAGTCTCATAGACTTACTGATCGCTCAGCTAGTAATGATACCTGACTCTGCTTCCGCTGCAGCAAGTCGAGCACCTTCCCCCAGAAATTTTTTGGTTTTCTTTTGTCAGCTCCGCTTTTAGCACAAAATCAGTTACTCTTAGACAGTTAAAAGTCCACTGGAGCAGTCTCATAGACTTACTGATCGCTCCGCTAGTAACGTGATACCTGACTCTGCTTCCGCTGCAGCAAGTCGAGCACCTTCCCCCGCAGCCAGTGGTCGTTGGCCGTCGCGTCGGTGAACACGTACACGAGCGAGCGCGCGCGAGCGGCGGCCAGCGCGCGCTGCAGCCCCGACAGGCTCCTCTCGGGGCAGTCGCCGCCGCCCGACACTTGCACCGCGTCAGGGCCAAGTGGAATGTGGAATCTCTATTCTGGAGACTTGAGCCTTAGCTACTAAGATAGCCTTTGGCAGTCTCTGAAATACCCGTTTCAAAACAGCTGTAGCTAAATTAGTCTAACTAAAGCCGGTTTCCTGCTTTTTACACACCTCAACTGAATGCTTTATTGCACCGGATCTTCCGGGATTTCTTGTAAGAGGATCTTGTGCGTCAGGGCCAAGTGGAATGTGGAATCTCTACTCTGGAGACTTGAGCCTTAGCTACTAAGACAGCCCTTGGCAGTCTCTTTAATACCCTTTTGAAAGTCAGCTGAAGCAAAATTAGTCTAACCGAACCCAGTTTCCTGCTTTTTACTCACGAATCTCACCTGACTACTGTATTTACATCGAATTTACCGGCATTTCTTGTAAGAGGATCTTGTCGTAGGTACTTAGATTGAAGCTACGTTTGAACTACGTAGACAGTCTCTCTAATATCCTTTCGAAAATCAGCTGTAGCAAAATTAGTGTAACTAAACTAAAGCCGGTTTCCTGCTTTTTACATACCTCACCTGAATGCTTTATTTGCACCGAATCTTCCGGCATTCCTTGCCACAGAATCTTGTTGTAGATACTTAAATTGAAACTACTTTTGAATCGCTAAATGACATCTTTTTGATAGACTCCTAAAGCATAAAGCACTATTTTGACAGCAATTTTTAGGTTTTTTGTTGTCAGCTCCGCTTTTAGCACAAAATCGGTTACTCTTAGACAGTTAAAAGTCCACTGGAGCAGTCTCATAGACACTGTTCAATCGCCGAGCTAGTAATGATACCTGACTCTGCTTCCGCTGCAGCAAGTCGAGCACCTTCCCCCGCAGCCAGTGGTCGTTGGCCGTCGCGTCGGTGAACACGTACACGAGCGAGCGCGCGCGAGCGGCGGCCAGCGCGCGCTGCAGCCCCGACAGGCTCCTCTCGGGGCAGTCGCCGCCGCCCGACACTTGCACCGCGTCAGGGCCAAGTGGAATGTGGAATCTCTATTCTGGAGACTTGAGCCTTAGCTACTAAGACAGCCCTTGGCAGTCTCTTTAATACCCTTTTGAAAGTCAGCTGTAGCAAAATTAGTCTAACCGAACCCAGTTTCCTGCTTTTTACTCACGAATCTCACCTGTCTGCTGTATTTGCATCGAATCTTCCGGCATTCCTTGACACAGAATCTTGTTGTAGATACTTAAATTGAAGCTACTTTTGAATCGCTAAATGACAACTTTTTGATAGACTCCTAAATCATAAAGCACTATTTTGACAGCAATTTTTAGGTTTTTTGTAGTCAGTCGCCGCTTTTAGCACAAAATCGGTTACTCTTAGACAGTTAAAAGTCCACTGGAGCAGTCTCATAGACACTGTTCAATCGCCGAGCTAGTAATGATACCTGACTCTGCTTCCGCTGCAGCAAGTCGAGCACCTTCCCCCGCAGCCAGTGGTCGTTGGCCGTCGCGTCGGTGAACACGTACACGAGCGAGCGCGCGCGAGCGGCGGCCAGCGCGCGCTGCAGCCCCGACAGGCTCCTCTCGGGGCAGTCGCCGCCGCCCGACACTTGCACCGCGTCAGGGCCAAGTGGAATGTGGAATCTCTGTTCTGGAGACTTGAGCCTTACCTACTAAGATAGCCTTTGGCAGTCTCTTAAATACCATTTTGTAAATCAGCTGTAGCTAAATTAGTCTAACCGAACCCAGTTTCCTGCTTTTTACTCATGAATCTCACCTGAATGCTGTATTTACATCGAATCTTCCGCATTCCTTGCCACAGAATCTTGTTGTAGATACTTAAATTGAAGCTACTTTTGAATCGCTAAATGACAACTTTTTGTCAGACTACTAAAGCATAAAGTACTATTTTGACAGCAATTTTTAGGTTTTTTGTTGTCAGTCGCCGCTTTTAGCACAAAATCGGTTAATTTTAGACAGTTAAAAGTCCACTGGAGCAGTCTCATAGACTGTTCAATCGCCGAGCTAGTAATGATACCTGACTCTGCTTCCGCTGCAGCAAGTCGAGCACCTTCCCCCGCAGCCAGTGGTCGTTGGCCGTCGCGTCGGTGAACACGTACACGAGCGAGCGCGCGCGAGCGGCGGCCAGCGCGCGCTGCAGCCCCCGACAGGCTCCTCTCGGGGCAGTCGCCGCCGCCCGACACTTGCACCGCGTCAGGGCCAAGTGGAATGTGGAATCTCTATTCTGGAGACTTGAGCCTTAGCTACTAAGATAGCTTTTGGCAGTCTCTTAAATACCCGTTTGAAAACAGCTGTAGCTAAATTAGTCTAACTAAAGCCGGTTTCCTGCTTTTTACATACCTCACCTGAATGCTTCATTGTACCGAATCTTCCGGGATTTCTTATAAGAGAATCTTGTGCGTCAGGGCCAAGTAGAATGTGGAATCTCTACTCTGGAGACTCTTGAGCTTTAGCTACTAAGACAGTCCTTGGCAGTCTCTTTAATACTCGTTTGAAAATCAGCTGTAGCAAAATTAGTCTAACCGAACCCAGTTTCCTGCTTTTTACTCACGAATCTCACCTGTCTGCTGTATTTGCATCGAATCTTCCGGTATTCCTTGCCACAGAATCTTGTTGTAGATACTTAAATTAAAGCTACTTTTGAATCGCTAAATGACAACTTTTTGATAGACTCCTAAAGCATAAAACACTATTTTGACAGCAATTTTTAGGTCTTTGTTGTCAGTCGCCGCTTTTAGCACAAAATCGGCTACTCTTAGACAGTTAAAAGTCCACTGGAGCAGTCTCATAGACACTGTTCAATCGCCGAGCTAGTAATGATACCTGACTCTGCTTCCGCTGCAGCAAGTCGAGCACCTTCCCCCGCAGCCAGTGGTCGTTGGCCGTCGCGTCGGTGAACACGTACACGAGCGAGCGCGCGCGAGCGGCGGCCAGCGCGCGCTGCAGCCCCGACAGGCTCCTCTCGGGGCAGTCGCCGCCGCCCGACACTTGCACCGCGTCAGGGCCAAGTGGAATGTGGAATCTCTATTCTGGACACTTGAGCCTTAGCTACTAAGACAGTCCTTGGCAGTCTCTTTAATAATCTTTTGAAAGTCAGCTGTAGCAAAATTAGTCTAACCGAACCCAGTTTCCTGCTTTTTACTCACGAATCTCACCTGACTACTGTATTTACATCGAATTTACCGGCATTTCTTGTAAGAGGATCTTGTTGTAGGTACTTAGATTGAAGCTACGTTTGAACTACGTAGACAGTCTCTCTAATATCCTTTCGAAAATCAGCTGTAGCAAAATTTGTGTAACTAAATTAAAGCCGGTTCACAGTAGATCGAAATGAATAAAAAATGGACATTCGCATTTTTTTCTAAAAATCCTATTTTAAAAAATGCTCTTCGGTTGAAAATGATATGAGGAATAAAAAATGCTATGTAAAATTTTTCAAAATGAGGCTTATTTTAAGCAGAAAAAAATAAAATGTGTTTTTTTTGTATGAAACTGAAAAATAGGTATCTTATTGTTAGAAAACCGTAACCGATCCCGCTTTCAAACCTTTAGAATATCATTGTCCTACTTTAGAACAGTAGAAAATAGTTAAAACCTTATCTCAGTAGGTGCCCGTTTTTGTTTTATAGTCCAATCAAAAGTCGGTAAATACAACATTTTTCTTAGTTGACTATTTTTTTATTTTCGTTAAAAACGGTATATTCATGACAATTTAGTATAAAAATAAAATATTTGTGACATTTTATTAAGAATAAATACAATTTTTTATAAGAACATTGCATTGAAATAGAAACATTTATTGCGGTGATTTTATTGATAGTAAACATATAGCTAAAATATACTTGAAATCAACCATTACAAGTATAATCTTTTTACTACTATTATAGTTAGTAAAAACGTCGCAATAAACGTTTGATTTCAATGTCTTAATTTTTAACCATTTTCTTGAGAAAACTTGTATTTATCTGTATGAAAATATCATAAGTATTTTATTTTTATACTAAATTGTCATGAATATACCGTATTTTTATTGAAATGAAAAAATAGTTAACTAAGAAAATGTTGTATTTACTGACTTTTGATTGGACTATAAAACAAAAACGGGCACCTACTGAGATAAGGTTTTAACTATTTTCTACTATTCTAAAGTAGGACAATGATATTCTAAAGGTTTGAAAGCGGGATCGGTTACGGTTTTCTTACAATAAGATACCTATTTTTCAGTTTCATACAAAAAAAACACATTTTATTTTTTTCTGCTTAAAATAAGCCTCATTTTGAAAAATGTTATATAAAATTTTTTATTCCTTGTATTATTTCCAACCGAAGAGCATTTATTAAAATAGGATTTTTAGAAAAAAATGCGAATGTCAATTTTTTTATCATTTCGATCCACTGTGCGGTTTCCTGCTTTTTACATACCTCACCTGAATGCTTTATTTGCACTGAATCTTCCGGCATTCCCTGCCACAGAATCTTGTGGTAGATACTTAAATTGAAGCAACTTTTGAATCGCTAAATGTCAACATTTTTGTCATACTCCTAAAGCATAAAGCACTATTTTGACAGCAATTTTTAGGTTTTTTGTAGTCAGTCGCCGCTTTTAGCACAAAATCGGTTACTCTTAGGCAGTTAAAAGTCCACTGGAGCAGTCTCATAGACACTGTTCAATAGCTCAGCTAGTAATGATACCTGACTCTGCTTCCGCTGCAGCAAGTCGAGCACCTTCCCCCGCAGCCAGTGGTCGTTGGCCGTCGCGTCGGTGAACACGTACACGAGCGAGCGCGCGCGAGCGGCGGCCAGCGCGCGCTGCAGCCCCGACAGGCTCCTCTCGGGGCAGTCGCCGCCGCCCGACACTTGCACCGCGTCAGGGCCAAGTGGAATGTGGGATCTCTATTTTGGAGACTTGAGCCTTAGCTACTAAGAGAGTCCTAGGCAGTCTCTCCAATACCATTTTAAGACTGACTCATGTGCTTGAGCTACTTACTACTAATATAGTCGCATTACTACCCCTTTGAGAATCAGCTACAACTAAATTACCTAGTCTCGTTACTAAAGTAAGTCTTTAGATTGAGACTTACGAATGTTTTTGGCAGCTAAGATTACACCAAATATGGCATCTGTGTCTAATAAGATAATACCTAGAAGCTAGTATTACTAGTATTTCGACTTGCTAAATGTCAACATTTTTGTCAAGCATAAAACACTACTTTGACAGCAATTTTTAGGTTTTTTTTTCAGTCGCCGAGTTTAGTATACAACCGGTTACTTTTAGACATTGCTTTAAAAGTCCACTGGAGCAGTCTCATAGATTTACTATTCAATCGCTCAGCTAGTAATGTGATACCTGAGTCTGCTTCCGCTGCAGCAAGTCGAGCACCTTCCCCCGCAGCCAGTGGTCGTTGGCCGTCGCGTCGGTGAACACGTACACGAGCGAGCGCGCGCGAGCGGCGGCCAGCGCGCGCTGCAGCCCCGACAGGCTCCTCTCGGGGCAGTCGCCGCCGCCCGACACTTGCACCGCGTCAGGGCCAAGTGGAATGTGGAATCTCTATTCTGGAGACTTGAGCCTGAGCTACTAAGACATTTGGCAGTCTCTTAAATACCCGTTTGAAAACAGCTGTAGCTAAATTAGTCTAACTAAAGCCGGTTTCCTGCTTTTTACATACCTCACCTGAATGCTTCATTGCACCGAATCTTCCGGGATTTCTTATAAGAGAATCTTGTGCGTCAGGGCCAAGTGGAATGTGGAATCTCTACTCTGGAGACTCTTGAGCCTGAGCTACTAAGACAGCCCTTGGCAGTCTCTTAAATACCCGTTTGTAAATCAGCTGTAGCTAAATTAGTCTAACCGAACCCAGTTTCCTGCTTTTTACTCACGAATCTCACCTGACTGCTGTATATGCATCGAATTTTCCGGCATTTCTTGTAAGAGGATCTTGTTGTAGATACTTAAATTGAAGCTACTTTTAAATCGCTAAATGACAACTTTTTGATAGACTCCTAAAGCATAAAGCACTATTTTGACAGCAATTTTTAGGTTTTTTGTAGTCAGTCGCCGCTTTTATCACAAAATCGGTTAATTTTAGACTATTTTTAGACAAGTCTACTGGAGCAGTATCATAGATGTACTGTTCAAGGTGCTCAGCTAGTAATATGATACCTGACTCTGCTTCCGCTGCAGCAAGTCGAGCACCTTCCCCCGCAGCCAGTGGTCGTTGGCCGTCGCGTCGGTGAACACGTACACGAGCGAGCGCGCGCGAGCGGCGGCCAGCGCGCGCTGCAGCCCCGACAGGCTCCTCTCGGGGCAGTCGCCGCCGCCCGACACTTGCACCGCGTCAGGGCCAAGTGGAATGTGGAATCTCTATTCTGGAGACTTGAGCCTTAGCTACTAAGATAGCCTTTGGCAGTCTCTTAAATACCCGTTTGAAAACAGCTGTAGCTAAATTAGCCTAACTAAAGCCGGTTTCCTGCTTTTTACATACCTCACCTGAATGCTTTATTGCACCGAATCTTCCGGGATTTCTTATATGAGAATCTTGTGCGTCAGGGCCAAGTGGAATGTGGAATCTCTACTCTGGAGACTCTTGAGCCTTAGCTACTAAGACAGCCCTTGGCAGTCTCTGAAATACCCGTTTGAAAACAGCTGAAGCTAAATTAGTCTAACTAAAGCCGGTTTCCTGCTTTTTACATACCTCACCTGAATGCTTTATTGCACCGGATCTTCCGGGATTTCTTGTAAGAGAATCTTGTGCGTCAGGGCCAAGTGGAATCTTTACTCTGGAGACTCTTGAGCCTTAGCTACTAAGACAGCCTTTGGCAGTCTCTGAAATACCCGTTTGTAAATCAGCTGTAGCTAAATTAGTCTAACCGAACCCAGTTTCCTGCTCTCGAATCTCACCTGACTGCTGTATTTGCATCGAATCTTCCGGCATTCCTTGCCACAGAATCTTGTTGTAGATACTTAAATTGAAGCTACTTTTGAATCGCTAAATGACAACTTTTTGATAGGCTCCTAAAGCATAAAGCACTATTTTGGCAGCAATTTTTAGGTTTTTTGTTGTCAGTCGCCGCTTTTAGCACAAAATCGGTTAATTTTAGATTATTTTTAGACAATCAAAAGTCCACTGGAGCAGTCTCATAGACACTGTTCAATCGCCGAGCTAGTAATGATACCTGACTCTGCTTCCGCTGCAGCAAGTCGAGCACCTTCCCCAGCAATTTTTTGGTTTTCTTTTGTCAGCCACCGCTTTTAGCACAAAATCGGTTACTCTTAGACAGTTAAAAGTCCACTGGAGCAGTCTCATAGACACTGTTCAATCGCCGAGCTAGTAATGATACCTGACTCTGCTTCCGCTGCAGCAAGTCGAGCACCTTCCCCCGCAGCCAGTGGTCGTTGGCCGTCGCGTCGGTGAACACGTACACGAGCGAGCGCGCGCGAGCGGCGGCCAGCGCGCGCTGCAGCCCCGACAGGCTCCTCTCGGGGCAGTCGCCGCCGCCCGACACTTGCACCGCGTCAGGGCCAAGTGGAATGTGGAACCTCTATTCTGGAGACTTGAGCCTTAGCTACTAAGACAGCTCTTGGCAGTCTCTTAAATACCAGTTTATAAATCAGCTGTAGCTAAATTAGTCTAACCGAACCCAGTTTCCTGCTCTCGAATCTCATCTGACTGCTGTATTTGCATCGAATCTTCCGGCATTCCATGCCACAGAATCTTGTTGTAGATACTTAAATTGAAGCTACTTTTGAATCGCTAAATGACAACTTTTTGATAGACTCCTAAAGAAAAAAGCACTATTTTGACAGCAATTTTTAGGTTTTTTGTTGTCAGTCGCCGCTTTTAGCACAAAATCTGTTAATTTTAGACTATTTTTAGACAGTTAAAAGTCTACTGGAGCAGTCTCATAGATGTACTTTTCAATCGCTCAGCTAGTAATGATACCTGACTCTGCTTCCGCTGCAGCAAGTCGAGCACCTTCCCCCGCAGCCAGTGGTCGTTGGCCGTCGCGTCGGTGAACACGTATGTACATGTACAATTGCCTTAGAAGTCCACTCGAACATTCTCACACTTACTGTTCAATAGCTCAGCTAGTAATGATACCTGACTCTGCTTCCGCTGCAGCAAGTCGAGCACCTTCCCCCGCAGCCAGTGGTCGTTGGCCGTCGCGTCGGTGAACACGTACACGAGCGAGCGCGCGCGAGCGGCGGCCAGCGCGCGCTGCAGCCCCGACAGGCTCCTCTCGGGGCAGTCGCCGCCGCCCGACACTTGCACCGCGTCAGGGCCAAGTGGAATGTCGAATCTCTATTCTGGAGACTTGAGCCTTAGCTACTAAGACAGCCCTAGGCAGTCTCTTAAATACCCGTTTGTAAATCAGCTGTAGCTAAATTAGTCTAACCGAACCCAGTTTCCTGCTTTTTACTCACGAATCTCACCTGACTGCTGTCTTTGCATCGAATCTTCCGGCATTCCCTGCCACAGAATCTTGTGGTAGATACTTAAATTGAAGCTACTTTTGAATCGCTAAATGTCAACTTTTTGTCAGACTCCTAAAGCATAAAATACTATTTAGACAGCAATTTTTAGGTTTTTTGTTGTCAGTCGCCGCTTTTAGCACAAAATCGGTTACTTTTAGGCTATTTTTAGACAATTGCCTTAAAAGTTCACTCGAGCAGTCTCATAGACTTACTGATCGCTCAGCTAGTAATGATACCTGACTCTGCTTCCGCTGCAGCAAGTCGAGCACCTTCCCCCAGCAATTTTTTGATTTTCTTTTGTCAGTCACGCTTTTAGCACAAAATCGGTTACTCTTAGACAGTTAAAAGTCCACTGGAGCAGTCTCATAGACACTGTTCAATCGCCGAGCTAGTAATGATACCTGACTCTGCTTCCGCTGCAGCAAGTCGAGCACCTTCCCCCGCAGCCAGTGGTCGTTGGCCGTCGCGTCGGTGAACACGTACACGAGCGAGCGCGCGCGAGCGGCGGCCAGCGCGCGCTGCAGCCCCGACAGGCTCCTCTCGGGGCAGTCGCCGCCGCCCGACACTTGCACCGCGTCAGGGCCAAGTGGAATGTGGAATCTCGACTCTGGAGACTTGAGCCTTAGCTACTAAGACAGCCTTTGGCAGTCTCTTAAATACCCGTTTGTAAATCAGCTGTAGCTAAATCAGTCTAACTAAAGCCGGTTTCCTGCTTTTTACATACCTCACCTGAATGCTTTATTGCACCGAATCTTCCGGGATTTCTTATAAGAGAATCTTGTGCATCAGGGCCAAGTAGAATGTGGAATCTCTACTCTGGGAGACTCTTGAGCCTTAGCTACTAAGACAGCCCTTGGAAGTCTCTTTAATACCCGTTTGAAAATCAGCTGTGGCTAAATTAGTCTAACCGAACCCAGTTTCCTGCTTTTTACTCACGAATCTCACCTGTCTGCTGTATTTGCATCGAATCTTCCGGCATTCCTTGCCACAGAATCTTGTTGTAGAGACTTAAATTGAACCTACTTTTGAATCGCTAAATGTCGACATTTTTGTCAGACTCCTAAAGCATAAAGCACTATTTTGACAGCCATTTTTAGGTTTTTTGTTGTCAGTCGCCGCTTTTAGCACAAAATCGGTTACTCTTAGACAGTTAAAAGTCCACTGGAGCAGTCTCATAGACACTGTTCAATCGCCGAGCTAGTAATGATACCTGACTCTGCTTCCGCTGCAGCAAGTCGAGCACCTTCCCCCGCAGCCAGTGGTCGTTGGCCGTCGCGTCGGTGAACACGTACACGAGCGAGCGCGCGCGAGCGGCGGCCAGCGCGCGCTGCAGCCCCGACAGGCTCCTCTCGGGGCAGTCGCCGCCGCCCGACACTTGCACCGCGTCAGGGCCAAGTGGAATGTGGAATCTCTATTCTGGAGACTTGAGCCTGAGCTACTAAGACAGCCCTTGGAAGTCTCTTAAATACCCGTTTGAAAACAGCTGTAGCTAAATTAGTCTAACTAAAGCCGGTTTCCTGCTTTTTACATACCTCACCTGAATGCTTTATTGCACCGAATATTCCAGGATTTCTTATAAGAGAATCTTGTGCGTCAGGGCCAAGTGGAATGTGGAATCTCTACTCTGGAGACTCTTGAGCCTTAACTACTAAGACAACCCTTGGCAGTCTCTTTAACACCCGTTTGAAAGTCAGCTGTAGCAAAATCAGTCTAACTAAAGCCGGTTTCCTGCTTTTTACATACCTCACCTGAATGCTTTATTGCACCGGATCTTCCGGGATTTCTTGTAAGAGGATCTTGTGCGTCAGGGCCAAGTGGAATGTGGAATCTCTATTCTGGAGACTTGAGCCTTAGCTACTAAGATAGCCTTTGGCAGTCTCTTAAATACCCGTTTGTAAATCAGCTGTAGCTAAATTAGTCTAACTTAAGCCGGTTTCCTGCTTTTTACATACCTCACCTGAATGCTTTATTGCACCGAATCTTCCGGGATTTCTTATAAGAGAATCTTGTGCGTCAGGGCCAAGTGGAATGTGGAATCTCTACTCTGGAGACTCTTGAGCCTTAGCTACTAAGACAGCCTTTGGCAGTCTCTTAAATACCCGTTTGTAAATCAGCTGTAGCTAAATTAGTCTAACTAATGGCTGTTTCCTGCTATACCTACCAATTGCTTTTTGTATTGTGGTTACCAGCTATTACACTTCTTTTACATAGGAATAAAGCTCAACCCAAAATTTCAAAGCAAGTGAGTGGCTACGAAGCTCACCTGACCTGACTTTACTTTACTTGCACCAAATCTTCGGCATTTCTTGTCAGAGAATCCTTATAAACCAAAAAAACACAATTTTGACAGCAATTTTCAGGATTTTTATTGTCAGACGCCGCTTTTAGCACAAATTCGGTTACTTTTGGGCTATTTTTAGACAATTGCCTTAAAAGTCCACTCGAGCAGTCTCATAGACTTACTGATCGCTCAGCTAGTATGATACCTGACTCTGCTTCCGCTGCAGCAAGTCGAGCACCTTCCCCCGCAGCCAGTGGTCGTTGGCCGTCGCGTCGGTGAACACGTACACGAGCGAGCGCGCGCGAGCGGCGGCCAGCGCGCGCTGCAGCCCCGACAGGCTCCTCTCGGGGCAGTCGCCGCCGCCCGACACTTGCACCGCGTTCAGGGCCAAGTGGAATACTGTTTTGTTGGTGGTTACCGTGGCTGGGCCGACGCCTATTAGGAATTTAATATCATACATATTTTTATTGCACATAAATACTTAGCGTAGTTGTCAAATAAAATTGCGGTTAGTCTTGGAACGGGTATCAAGCATGAAATTTCAATAACATTGGGTTGATGTCGAACAAATTGTTTGAGGTCCCCGATATCCGTACAATGAGTTGAAAAGTAAGTACGTCAGGCCCCAATTTCACCACATCGATAAGTGCTACAATTGTAAATTTACTGTTTTTCCAATCTGGGGCGTCTATAGGCTACAGTTACCGTTTACCATTGGAAGGGCCGTACGTTTGTTTGCCACCAACATAAAATGTGGTGGAGGAACTTTAATAAATAAGCAGTAAATAACTACTTTTTTGCGAAGCGAAATTACAATTGTCACAAAAAACACGACAATTGTAGCGAAATTCCGACATATGCCGAACCGCATGTCAAGATTGAATGAGAATTGTACTAAACCTTGCGACAATTGTCACGGGTTTCGTAAATTAAAAAGTAGTTTATTAACGATTTAACAACGTTACTAGTTTTATGGTGGTGGCAAACAAGCACATGTACCGTCCAATGGGAAGCGGTAGCCGTAGCCTACGGAGGCCTGTGACGTCAGTAACAGTGATATTTTACAATTGTCACACTTGTAATTATGGTGAAATAGGCCACAGGTCTTACTCGATACGTAATGCATTCAATCGCGCTCCCACTGACACATCTGAGCGAGCCAGATGGTCTACTTTACGTATCGAGTAAAACCTAACGTATCCTTTACTTTCCAACTCGTGATACGGCTACCGGTGACCACAAACAATTTTCCCAACGTTACCGATACTTGCAAGGTCATGGTGCGGCTATGGGTAATTACATAGCTGGGTCGTTTCTAGGATAGGTATAGCCATCCAAAGGGGGGACGCAGCTAGCATGCATGAAGGGTACCCTTCCGGAAGGTTCGGAACTCGGTAACCTCAACGCAGTAGTTAGTACATACTTTTTTGGTACTAGTACTTAGTTCGTTATTTTCAGCAAATTCATATATCCATTGTCTTTCAATGTTTTTTGGTCATAAAGTTTAATAACTGTTGTTTATTATGTTCTTCGTATAAATAAACTAAACGATATTACGTTTTTTCAAAAAAAAAAAAGATTTTGATATAGATTTCATGTTCAATAAAAATTAGGTAGGTACTAATTACTGACCCCCTTATTCATAAACGTCTGCTAACTTAACAAGCCGCTAATAATGGTTTGCCCCTTTTGCTCTTATGGATACATTGTTAAGACCGAAAGGGACAAACTATTATTAGGGGCTTGTTAAGTTAGCAGACGTTTATGAATAAGGGGGTGAGAGTATAAAAAGGTTAGCAAAATTACAATAAAAAAAAATTGTAAGCCAAAGAAAAAATATATTAAAAACCCTCGCCGTTCTTTCAAATCTTTACATTTTGTTATGTACCTAAATCATTGAATCAGGGACTTCCCCAGTTTACAAACCTACTCCATTGGTCTTATCATTAATGGGGCTAAATTGGATCACGGCCGTATTTTGTTATGAATTAAATGCTTCCGGATAGATTGGTGTCACTGTCAGTGATTAACTATAACTACCTAGATATTTTTCTAGCAAGAACGAGATATTGACAGAATTAAACATAACACCCTCCACCACAGTACACTCATCGACAGAGCCCGGAAAATCTATAGCAAAACAAAAGACTGTCGCTCAATATCGAGTAAGTTTTGTCTAAAAATCATAGCAATATGTTTAGACAAAAGGAGTAGTCTTTTGTTTTGCTATGGATTTTCCGGGCTCTACTCATCGATAAAAGTCATGACATGACGATGTTTCATTTTGTCTATCTGTCGTTCGTGCTAGAAAAATATTTATTTACCTATACCGATTATGTATACCGAACCTAATGTATCGTGATCAGATTTACACACATTCGATCACAGTGCTCAAAAAGGTCTGAACACTAACGCCACATAACAATAGAGGCTTGCTCAGATGACTACTGTACATCAATTTTATTCTGATGTCATCTCTCCTGATCGGAAAATTCAATTTTCGTAAGTACAAAGAAATTTTTAGAGAAACATAATCGAGTCTTACTTTCCTCAAAGTCGAAATGAAAAATAGTGTTTTAACGCGGGTGAAAATAACCCATTGACCATCGGATTATTGACGCTCTCACTACGTTCCAGTGCCAGAAATATCTCGGGTGCAATGGGTCACTTATTATTAATAATTTATTTAAAAAAGCCATTAATTAATTATGCCATATTAACTGCATTACATTCTTTAGATATACTTATATAATCAAGTCTACAGCTGCACATAAACATTTCCACTTCACATTTGCATTTAAACTATTCTTAATAATTTCCAAAAATACTTACCAGGGTCATGAAACGGCACAAACACAAAATCCTCAATAATATTGCCCTCCTCCAATGCCGTGTTTAGAATCATCTCCGCACCCTCTCGCAACTGCTTCAGATCATTATACATCGACCCAGTCGTATCAAACACAAACACCAAACTACTCTTTCCATTTTCACTTGACACAACTAGTGAATTTGCTTTTGAGATTATTAGTAAAATTAACACTATTTTGTGCATTGTGACGACGCGATGGTCATTCGGTCGGTAGTGGACTGATATCAGTAGGGTTTATCTTTTTGCGCGCCCGACTTTAGCCGGGTCTACACTGAACGGGCAGCCGCGCGACGAAAATGCGATTCTGATTCACTATAACCGAATATCATAATACCGTATGAGGATCGATACAGACTAATATCAAAATAGTTAAAACTTAAAATGACTTACAATTACTTATATGGGACAAAATTCTTTTCGTTGTCTTATTTTGTGTCCCTAAAAACGTGACACAGTTGTGATTTTTGTATGAGATGATGTTTTGTTTCCAGTTTTTGATGTATGAATTAAAATCTAGCGTGAAAAAGGAATAAAAGTTTTTTTATATACTGAGTCGAGACAGCAACTAGAAGCGTGACAGAGTGGTATGAAACAAGACAACGAAAATAATTTTGACCCATATATTTTACCGCGACTGTCCGAGGTGTCGAAGCTGCCTCGCGCGGGTAATTCATTGCAAAGCTGCTTCAGTGTGGACCCGGTTATTTAAATGAACTTGGGTTGATGTTACGATTGAGATAACAATGTTACAATTTGGATTTACTTATCAACCACTAGTAGCTAAAGCTAGATTGGCGTTATATTTTATACCAACAGCTTCCGGTTGTTAAAGTATTATAAAGATGACATGAAAACGAAAAAAAAAAAACACATGCCACTGTATAATTATAAAATTAAGTGTTTTCAAAAAAATATTTAATTGTATATCATAACTTAATGACCAGCTATAATTATTTAAAAGATCTCTGAATTCAGTACATATAAGAATAAATTATCTTTTGTGCCCTCTGACCCGTCAATCGATGTAGGTTGGCCGAAATAGCGGTACATTAATGTCTACTTGAAATTATCTGTGCATTTGGGTCTTTTGCTTTGTTTATTTTGGTATACTACGTGCGTTTATTGTTTGGTAATAATTAAAGGATTTTTACAAGAAATGTTTCATATGTACAAAATTCTCTACACAGGTCCTTTGCGTGGGAAATCCATTAAAATACAGAAATCCCTTATTAACAAAAATAAAACATATACCAGTAGAACTTATTAAAAATAAAATCTTTATTTAAAAATTCACACTTCACATTTCTATAGAAGACAATTGCTTTTACTTACACTAGGAGATAACAAACTAAATACCTACAAATATTGCTCGAAATTGTTCTTAATAAATAATACATACTACCATTGCACCTAAACCATTTTGATGTCATATCAGTTCTTAGGTGGCAAATGCATTTATTTATATTGAATTACTCTAAAGGTACATACAGAACGAAGCATTTTTGTTGAAGATTGTTGTCGGTACCAGCAAAACAAAACAAATTCTATTGACATTTGATTACATACATTTTTAAATATTTTATGGCATAACAAAAACAATACAATTTCATCAGTTTCCTCTAAATTCAAATTTTGCGAAGTTCATAATCTTAAGAACGTAACTATTAATTGTTAATATAATATAATAAAATGCTCCATTGTCTATGCACCTTACTATTACAAGACAACATTACATGGACAGAGATCTTGATAGAATATAGATAGAAATATTGTAACACGAAAGTATAAATATAAAATGACGGGAACTCTTAAAAATAATCTTTATTGAACGCCACACATACCATCAGTGATTATATTCACAACAATGTATTAAATTGAAAATAATTCTATCAATATTTATGTCCAAGCTTAAAGAGATCTTAAAATACTTATTTGTCTTTATAATTTGAGCAAGGCAAATAGTCAAATCTAATCTAAATAAGAAAAAATAATCCAAATTCCATTGCAAATAAGTCATACATATTAAGCAAATTCAAGGTGATCGAATAATCAAATAAATTTTACATTAAATATGAAAATAATGTCTATTTTTCAATTGTTATTAATCGGTGGTCGAGTCGTTATTGCGTTTCGTTCTGACACAAAATTAAGACAACACAAGTCCGTAGAACGAAACGCAATCCCCGGATACATACAAGATATGTTAGTCGTTATATAAAACGTTCCTAGCTTTGGCAAGTGAGTAAAATATGTAAATTAGGACATAATTTGTACTTGCGTTACGCAATTCTCTCGTCATGGGAAACAGAATATGAAAGAAAACACTACACAAACACGTAGACACAATACATACATTTTTTGACTACTTTCGTAGTTAATTTTCGAGACGATAGGGGATGGTACAAAGTTAGCTTGAAACGATATTAGGATTTATATTTATTCTTACAGACATAATGTAGCAAGAATACGATATACGAGATATAAAAAAGTTTAACTTATCTTCTATTTGAACATCAAGTCAAGAACACATGTGATCCAACACTTTTCTATCCTCATAATACGGTGTGGTGAAAAATACACTTAATTGTTAATAGTTTCACAGTTTGGGGGTGGCACCAAGGGTGTCATGTTTTCAAGCAATCAACTTGTTAAGAGGTATCGATTTTAGATTTGCGTTTTTTTGTGTTGATGTCGTCAAAGTAGATGCTGATTCGGTTAGCGAGATCCTCAATTCGAACGGTAATTATTTTATAAAAAAAAGTGAGTTTTGAACTTACGTGATGATCTAATAAACAATTGAAATACTATTTTGTTTTTCTAGATAACAAAATAATTGAAAACGGTTGTTTGTACATTGTAATGTACATGAGACTTCACAATAGTAATTCACAATTATTTTTCAATTCGAAATCTTCATACCTATACACATCCCCTGATGATTCTAAAATTTTTCTAAAGCAAATAAAATGGGGCAAAACTCCCAAACAGTCTGTCTTAAGATTAATTTTATTCTATACCTCACTCTTGGCACTAAGTTGAAATGCATGTGTTTCGGCGTAGAACCTGTTTAAAGCGCTGTCTGTGGAAAAAATGGATTCTCTATGTATCAAATATACATATCAATTAACGCTGAACCCTGGTGGGTATAAGTACGAATATGAATCGTAATTTTTGTGTTTGGATGATTTTTTTTCGGTCCAATATTCGTGCATGTTTATACACATATCCGTGATGAAAGGGTATACTTCGCTTGTATTACAATTCAATAATCATAACTTCATTCGTTACCGTCTTAATGCCGCCTAATGTACAATAGCATGTACATTATGTTGCAATGGAAAGTAAACCATTTTGTCCGCCCCTAAAAGTATATTTTCCGTCAGTACGACTATTTCATACTAAATCAATATCCTCCTAAGTCCGTCAATATTTATTTAGCGTTATATATATTTTTTCTTGTAAATGTTTCTTTTTAAAAACAATAATTGTACTTTTTAAGATAAATGGATATAAACGCTTTTTTATTTACTTTTATCTATTATCAATTAGACATCCTATCTGATTTTATTGTGGTTATTTCTTCAGGCGTTACAATGGATTCTAGGACTCAGGATGATTTTTTTTATTAGCGAGCGACACGAAAATAATGTTGTATTGAGAACCCAGCATTTCCACAGACTACTATTGTAAATATAGTTTATAAGGGTACTAACGTACGTTAGACGGCGTCGTCGACGGGTTTCGGTCGGTCGTTCTTCTGGTACACAAGCAGGTTTGCGCTCACTTCGCCTTCTGGGAACTGAAATAATGAGAAAATCTGTTATTTATGTGTCTGGCGCATAAGAGGCATACACGAGTTCAAACAATTATATTAGGTCACTTTGAAATTAACACTCTAGGAACATATGACATACGGCTTAAATTACAATACATATTTGGTATTATATTACATAGAGTCGAGTTGCGGTTGAGTTAATTTTAATGAGTATCGGCAATATATTTGCCGTTATATAAAAAACAACCTAATCAATTCACAAATGCGTAAGGTTCGAAATTGAATACTTTAACAGAGCTGTCAATGGTCAAATGATTAAAGACATTTTTGATGCATCTGTGTATGGGGCAGTTCTTCCTTTAAGCACGTCAAACAGAACTACGAAGATCGGAGGCTGTCTAATGCTATATTCTCTTCACCACCACGGGTATGGGCTATGGAACGATTTAAGACTCAGTCTTCAACATGAATCAAAACGCCTAAAACATATTTTGACATACCTGTGTATGGGGCAGTACATAAATCTGTCTATATCCAGTCAGCAAGCTCTCAACTCTTCCTTTAAACACGTCGAATAGAACTACGAAGGTGGGAGGATGTCTCCTGCTATATTCTCTTCACTACCACGCTTATGGGCTATGAAACGATTTAAGACTCAGTCTTCAACATGAATCAAAACGCTTAAAACACATTTTGGACGTACCTGTGTATGGGGCAGTTTATAAATCTGTCTATATCCAGCTAGCAAGCTCTCAACTCTTCCTTTAAACACGTCGAACAGAACTACGAAGGTGAAACGCTGTCTACTGTTATATTCTCTTCGCCGCCACGGTTATGGGCTATAGAACGATTTAAGACTCAGTCTTCAACATGAATCAAAACGCCTAAAACACATTTTTGACGTACCTGTGTATGGGGCAGTTCATAAATCTGTCTATATCCAGCTAGCACGCTCTCAACTCTTCCTTTAAACACGTCGAACAGAACTACAAAGGTGGGAGGCTGTCTGCTGTTATATTCTCTTCGCCACCACGGTTATGGGCTATGGAACGATTTGAGACTCAGTCTTCAACATGAATCAAAACGCCTAAAACATATTTTGACCTACCTGTGTATGGGGCCGTACATAAATCTGTCTATATCCAGTCAGCAAGCTCTCAACTCTTCCTTTAAACACGTCGAATAGAACTACGAAGGTCGGAGGCTGTCTACTTTTATATATATTTTCTACGCCACCACGCTTATGGGCTATGGAACGATTTAAGACTCAGTCTTAAACATGAATCAAAACGCCTAAAAGATATTTCGACGTACCTGTGTATCGGGCAGTTCATAAATCTGTCTATCAGCCTCTGTAGCCTAGTTGGTAGTGACCCTGCCTACGAAGCTGGAGGTTCCGGGTTCGAATCCCGGCGAGGGCATTCTTTGTGTATTTATTTATCACAAATGTTTGTTCCTTGGTCATGGCTGTGTATGTATCTAAGTATCTATACGTATCTATCTATTATATATATCGTCGCCTGGTACCCACAACACAAGCCTTAATTGAGCTTACCGTGGGACTAGGTTGATTTGTGTAAGATGTCCCCAAGATATTTATTTTATTTATTTATTTATTTTATATCCAGTCAGCAAGCTCTCAACTCTTCCTTTAAACACGTCGAACAGAACTACGAAGGTGGGACGCTGTCTACTGTTATATTCTCTTCGCCGCCACGCTTACGGGCTATGGAACGATTTAAGACTCAGTCTTCAACATGAATCAAAACGCCTAAAACATATTTTGACCTACCTGTGTATGGGGCAGTTCATAAATCTGTCTATATCCAGTCAGCAAGCTCACAACTCGTCCTTTTAGCACGTCGAATAGAACTACGAAGGTGGGAGGCTGTCTGCTGTTATATTCCCTTCGCCACCACGCTTATGGGCTATGGAACGATTTGAGACTCAGTCTTCAACATGAATCAAAACACCTAAAACATATTTTGACCTACCTGTGTATGGGGCAGTACATAAATCTGTCTATATCCAGTCAGCAAGCTCTCAACTCTTCCTTTAAACACGTCGAACAGAACTACGAAGGTGGGAGGCTGTCTGCTGTTGTATTCTCTTCGCCACCACGGTTATGGGCTATGGAACGATTTAAGACTCAGTCTTCAACATAAATCAAAACGCCTAAAACATATTTTGACGTACCTGTGTATGGGGCAGTTCATAAATCTGTCTATATCCAGTCAGCAAGCTCTCAACTCTTCCTTTAAACACGTCGAAAAAAACTACGAAGGTGGGAGGCTCTCTGCTGTTATATTCTCTTCGCCACCACGGTTATGGGCTATAGAACGATTTAAGACTCAGTCTTCAACATGAATCAAAACACCTAAAACATATTTTGAAGTACCTGTGTATGGGGCAGTACATAAATCTGTCTATATCCAGTCAGCAAGCTCTCAACTCTTCCTTTAAACACGTCGAAAAAAACTACGAAGGTGGGAGGCTCTCTGCTGTTATATTCTCTTCGCCACCACGGTTATGGGCTATAGAACGATTTAAGACTCAGTCTTCAACATGAATCAAAACACCTAAAACATATTTTGAAGTACCTGTGTATGGGGCAGTACATAAATCTGTCTATATCCAGTCAGCAAGCTCTCAACTCTTCCTTTAAACACGTCGAACAGAACTACGAAGGTGGGACGCTGTCTACTGTTATATTCTCTTCGCCACCACGGTTATGGGCTATGGAACGATTTAAGACTCAGTCTTCAACATGAATCAAAACGCTTAAAACACATTTTGGTCGTACCTGTGTACGTGGCAGTTCATAAATCTGTCTATATCCAGTCAGCAAGCTCTCAACTCTTCCTTTAAACACGTCGAACAGAACTACGAAGGTGGGAGGCTGTCTGCTGTTATATTCTCTTCGCCGCCACGGTTATGGGCTATAGAACGATTTAAGACTTAGTCTTCAACATGAATCAAAACGCCTAAAACATATTTTGACGTACCTGTGTATGGGGCAGTTCATAAATCTATCTATATCCAATCAGCAAGCTCTCAACTCTTCCTTTAAACACGTCGAACAGAACTACAAACGTGGGACGCTGTCTACTGTTATATTCTCTTTGCCACCACGGTTATGGGCTATGGAACGATTTAAGACTCAGTCTTCAACATGAATCAAAACGCCTAAATCATATTTAGACGTACCTGTGTATGGGGTAGTACATAAATCTGTCTATATCCAGCTATCAAGCTCTCAACTCGTCCTTTTAGCACGTCGAACAGAACTACGAAGGTGGGACGCTGTCTACTGTTATATTCTCTTCGCCACCACGGTTATGGGCCATGGAACGATTTAAGACTCAGTCTTAAATATGAATCAAAACGCCTAAAACATATTTTGACGTACCTGTGTATGGGGCAGTACATAAATCTGTCTATATCCAGTCAGCAAGCTCTCAACTCTTCCTTTAAACACGTCGAACAGAACTACGAAGGTGGGACGCTGTCTACTGTTATATTCTCTTCGCCGCCACGGTTATGGGCTATAGAACGATTTAAGACTCAGTCTTCAACATGAATCAAAACACCTAAAACATATTTTGACGTACCTGTGTATGGGGCAGTTCATAAATCTGTCTATATCCAGTCAGCAAGCTCTCCACTCGTCCTTTTAGCACGTCGAATAGAACTACGAAGGTGGGAGGCTGTCTGCTGTTATATTCTCTTCGCCACCAGGCCTGAGGGTTGTTGAAGAAGGCTTCAGACTCGTAGGAGTCGCCGGATCGGCCGATGGGCGGGTCGCAGTTCAGGTAGCGGGTTGTGATGTTTACGTGGAGGTGGCTGGAACAAAGTTATTACATGTAAGATTGTCTATTTCGTAGACACAGAGTAGTTGGTATTAACAATGCAATTTGTCGACAACTTATCTTCTTGTCCCTTTTGCTGTTGACAAAGTAAATATCTATTTTTTAATCATTTAGTCAGTTGCATTTCTAGGTCCCGTTTCTCAAGTAATGCATAATAAAAGTCTCTTTTTAACATTAAAGTTAACCATTCGCCTAAGACATGATCCTAGTTATGTTCTTTGATATAATAATAATGTACAATGTTAACATTAGAATTAAGATTGTTGAAATAAATTATTCTTATTCTTATTCATTTATCAAGGACTACTATGCTTGCCCAGCGTGGCGATTATGGGCATTTACCTCCTAGTCCATACGCATAGGCTAAGTGGCCGTTGTCCAATGGACTGATATAGTCTGATGTGATACATACCTATACAAAGGCGTGGAGTGGCAAGGCGTCATGAACAGCACAGACGACCGGTTGCTAGGCAACGCGTCTCTAAGCAACGGCATGACTTTGAGAGGGGCGCTCTGGTGAACCACTCCGAAGTACAGCGCTGGGACGGCGTTTCCGATCAGGATGGCCAAGGCCACAACGTATAACTGCCATCTAGAAGAAAAGGTATAATAGGCGTAATAATGGCTATAGTACGGTCAAATCGTACATTAAACTCGCAAAACATGTAGTAAAGCTGCATTTTTGGTATGTTATTTAGACACCATAGGGCAGTATAAAACCACATTTTGCAAGCAAAAAAAAGTTGTGCTAGCTGTGTTATACGTGAAAAACTGTGAAATTTACTGTCTATTTTTAGTTTCTGATTTTTATAAAAAAAGTCTTACGTTTTTTGACAATATGTATCAGGTAACGTTTAAAGATGAATCAATTTGTAACAAGATGAGATAACATGCATTACCGTAGGTCTTATAGTTTCAGAGATTCGAGACTTCAAATAGTACCCTGTTTCATAAACTAGATAAAATGTTGAGTTTTGCTAACGTTTTTGGTTTAATATCGCCTTACCTAATTATGCTACGAAAAACATGAAATAATTATCTTATAGCGCAATTAATATTCTTTCATTTAAGGGTAAAATCAGGTCAGTAAACTTTGTAATTGAAAGTAAAAACGCGAAATTCAAAAAAGGTCTAGGACGTAAAAAACTGAAAAAAAATCGGACTTTTTTTAGTTTTTGACGTTTAACTAAAAAACTATAACTTTTTGATACTAATTGCTATAAAACTATGAAAGAATATTAAATTTGAAAGGATTTGAGCTACCTTGCATTACCCTAAATTATATAGATTTAGAGATACGACATTTCAAAATGTGCCCTTCATTAAGTTAAGAAAATAAATGCATGTTTTGAAGCCTCGTATACCCCCAACTATAAGACTTACAGTAATTGTTATCGGCTCAATTTGTTCCAAATTTAATGTAGTAATTTTTTTTCTTAGCGGCAACGTTTTGCCAATATTTAGTGAATAGCTTTAACGTAACCTAAAATTTGTTTATGTTTTGATAAAAGGGCACTTTATGAAATGTCGTATCTCAAAATATATATAACTTACGGTGATGCAAGGTAGCTCAAATCCTTTCAAATTTAATGTTCTTTCTTAGTTTTATAGCAATCAGTATCAAAAAGATAATAGATTTTTAGTTAAACGTCAAAAACTAAAAAAAGTGCGTTTTTTTCCGTTTTTTACGTCCTATGCCCATTTTTTTGTTTTTCTTTTAATATGCATTTTCGTATATATCTATAAGGCCTTTATAATATACCAAAATTGCAGCTTTGCAACTCGACTTGCGATTTGTATGAAAAACTTAGATAGTGGGCCTCCTGCCTTTGGAATTTCGGGTTTATACTTTCAACTACAAAGTTCACAGACCTAATTTTACCCTTAAATTAAAGAATATTAAGTGCGCTATAAGGTCATTATTGCATGTTTTTCGTAGCATAATTAGGTGAGGCGATATTAAATCGAAAACGTTAGCAAAACACAAAATTTTATCTAGTTTACAAAAAGGGGTACTTTTTAAAGTCTCGAATCTCTGAAACTATAAGACCTACGGTAATGCATGTTAGCTCAACTTGTTGGAAATTTATTAGTCTTTAAACGTTTATTTACGTATGATATCAAAAAACGTAAGGTTTTTTAAATAAAAATCAGAAACTAAAAAATGGCCGTAAATTTCGCAGTTTTTCACGTACTACCCAGCTAGCACAACTTTTTTTTGCTTGCAAAATATGGTTTTATACTGTCCTATGGTGTCTAAACAACGTACCAAAAATGCAGCGATACTACTTGATTTGCGAGTTTAGGGTAAAATTATGTACGATTTGACCGTACTTCTAGTCAAATCAACATCTTTTTTCGAACTGTCAAAACGATCGCTAATATGAAATGTTATATGCTTATATGAAATACACAAAAGTGACGTTACGTTTGTATACTGCCAAATGACCTACTTTTTTAAGTACTTTCCAATGAATGAATATGAATATTTTTTATGCAAATACAGTAGCTTCTGCCATTGTCTAACTATAGACAAAGAACACAGTTCAAAAATGAAAAAATACTTCTTGATTATATTCCAGACTGCATAGCCAAGTTGCCAATTGCTAATGCTCAGTATCGTATCGTAGTTTTCTCTCTCTGTCACGTATTAGTGCGGCAGACTGTTGCCATTCGTTCACGATTCTCGATTGAGCGTTAGCGATTGGCATCTTGTCTACGCACTCTGGGGGGATACCATGACGTACTAAAGCGATTCAGTTTAGGTTCAGGGAAAGAAACAATCATACACGACTCGTATAGCCTTGTCCCTTTCTCTCGACCTAAACTGAACTACATTAGTACGTCATGGTAATCCCATGATCTATTCTGATCGCCGCTAAATGAGTGCTAAGATCTTTAAATAACACAATGGATTTTGATACCGTTTTTAGGATCCCGTAGTAAACTAGGAACCCTTACAGTCCGTCTGGCCGTTAGAATTTTGCAACTTGGTATAGGTATACATATAAATCACACCGATTAAGTGTTGTCATGGGTGGACCTAAAGATTATTATGCTGATGATTGATAAGTACAGTTGTGTGCAAAATAATAGCAGCAGTCAAAAAATAGCAGTCAATAAGAAAATTAAAACTTGGAGGAATTATTTTGGTACTTTTTTTTGTTATTCAAGTACATAACATAATATTCATTCAAAATGAACTGCAAACTTTACTGAAGTAATATTGAAAGTAAGACAAACGTGCCCATGAAAACCAGCTTTTTTACCTCCTATCAGGAATGGTGTTCAAAACTGAAATACCTAATGGAAAATACACAATTGTGTGCAATTATTGTAGTTTCGTATCTTGTCTATTGTTGTCAGCCAAAGCTTTACATATACATACACCCATCTCATCCAGAAATATATATTTTTTCCTGTATGACCATCTTCCTCGCAGAGTGTACAAATTTTCGCTTATTTCGATTTTTTGTTGAAGTTTCACCTATAACTTAGTTTGTTTATTAATGTTTGCTATGACCAGGGCTTCAGTGAAGCAAACACACCAATTACTTCAATAAAAAATCGGAATAATCGAAAATTTGTACACTCTGCGAGGAAGATGGTCATACAGGAAAAAAAATATATTTCTGAATGAGATGGGTGTATATGTAAAGCTTTGGTTGACAACAATAGACAAGATACGAAACTATAATAATTGCACACAATTGTGTATTTTCCATTAGGTGTTTCAGTTTTGAACACCATTCCTGCTAGGGGGTAAAAAGCTGGTTTTCATAACCACGTTTGTCTTACTTTCAATATTACTTCAGTAAAGTTTGCAGTTCGTTTTGAATGAATATTATGTTATGTACCTGAGTAACAAAAGAAAGTCCCAAAATAATTCGTCCAAGTTTTCATTTTCTTATTGACTGCTATTTTTTGACTGCTGCTATTATTTTGTACACAACTGTATATTTATAGGTTATACAATAAGCATTGCACCCGTGAGAAACCTGTCTAGTATTGAATAAAACTTACTTCCTTGCTTTCCTGCTCCACGGCACGATGATATCTTGGGCCAAGTACAGCAGAATCGGTAACAGCGGCAGGACGAATCTGAACTCCTTGTGGGCGATGAAACTGAAATTATTTCATACTTGTAATGATGAAGTTTTAGTACTCTACTATGGACAAATGTATGAAATAAATTATTTGAATTTGAATTTAGTAATGAGGGTTTTCGATAATTTTTCTGCCACCAGGCAGCGCTTCGTACGCACCTGGTCTCGACAGCTGTCAGATTCATACTATTCATAGGCACCTGGGCCTAAAATATTGAAATTCTATTTTATTTGGAAGAGAATTGATTTTGTAATGGATTACGACTAATACACGGTCGTCGAACTGAAGACGGAGCTATAAAACAGGCGCGCAAAGTCACTGGTATTAAAAATAATTACCTTAACTTTGTTAATTTCATGGGAATTGACTTGGAACTTTTTTTTTTATTTATTTTAGAAAACAATATTCCTAAAGTAATGGTTTTCAGAATAAATAAACCTATAAATATATAGAAAATTAAATGCGCGTATTTATTTTGACAATTCGTCAAAACCCCCGCTCAGTGCTGCCATCTCACCTCCCCATAGCGGCAGAAAAAGTATCAAAAACCCTCATTGGCAGAAGTGTTATAGTTAAGTTACAATCAGACATATTATTCCCATTTGCAGTGTACAGAGTAGGGCTGCAACCTGTCCAGGTTTCCCTGGATTTATCCTAGTTTGGAGGCCCTCTGAAACTGACTAAGTTTATAAAAAAGGTCCTCAATTCGACTGTATGTTTTTTTTGTTACCTTGGAAGTTGGAACTTCCGACTGGGTGACGCAATATTGATAATTATCGTTTTATTCCCCCAAAATAGCGAAAAATAAATACTTTCACATACAAAATGTCGAGATCGTGTACCAATACGTATGAAAAAGTTTTTTTTGGCGAGTTCAGTTCAGGGTTGGCACCCTACAAATTTGCTCAGTATGACTTATACACCGTGTTTTTATTGATTTCCGTTAAATTTAAGGGAAGCTTATTTAGGTCAAAAATAATCAATTTCTCTAAGAAACTAGTGTCTTAACCGATACTGTTATTGAGTTATTAAAAAAATAAGTTTAATGACTGAACACGTGTATTGCAACCTTCATTGCATTCTAATGTTACTTATTTTGACATGTGCCGTCAGCAGCCGTCAGTCGCCTGAGATGTTAATCTTAAGGTTCTCTCACACTTGCCAATGCAATTATTAATATTACGAAATTAACAAAAGCCCATATACCAGGTGACTTCTATTAATGTCCTAAGTAACCTGTCCAATTTAACGGAAATCAATAAAAACACGGTGTATACAATGTGTTCGAGGTTATTGGTGACTCATGCAACACAGTGTAGAAATGACAGTACAGGTGTAGTGAGAAATTACTTGCCTTCGGAAACGTTCGTAAACACATACTGTTTCAGGCAGTGTCACCGAGTCTGACTGAAGTAGCATGACAGCTATTACTGTCAGTCTCAGTGAGATAGACTGAAACAGCATGACGTTGACGAACGTTTCCGAAGGTAAGTCATTTTTTTTTTTTTTTTAATGGCACCGCGCTCCTGGCGCATTCAGCCAAACAAGTAAAACGAGGAAACGGGATTGTGAATAATAAAAGCGGAATCGGAAATTTGGAAAAGGATCAGGAAAAGGTAAAGTTACAGTTTGATGTTATTATGAGTAAGGAATGAATATAATGCTTTAAATATATACACGGATTTTTTATTTATATGAAGGAGTAATGAAATGTTTGTAGGAAATGGAACTTTTAAAAGTGACAGTTGACTATATAATACAGAGTGATCATATTGGTTACACACAAAAAATATATGGTTAAGATCAGCAGGATCAGCTCCGCAAACACAAGCAGAACTAGACACTCGACCCTGCTTTGCCAGGTGTTTTGGTGTGCACACGTGACCCAACCTCATTCGAATCATCATAGTAGTGGCAGATTTTGGCAAAGAGATTTTAGCAAACCATGGTTTCACAGGAATTGATGCTTGTATGCTTCGATAATGTAACGCAGTCCCTGCACCAGATGTCCATAATTCCTTCCATACACTTCGTAGGTATGAACTTGGTAGTGCTAATAGGTCATCTGCAATATTCTTATATGGAAACATGTCTCCACAACTGATAGCATCACGCGCTATATCATCCGCCCTTTCATTGCCTTTAATCCCCCTATGCCCGGGGATCCAGGCAATGGAAACGAAATACCCTTTGAGGTGACATTTTAACAGTAAACTGCGAATTTGAAAAATTATTGGGTTATTACATTTGGATTTAAATGGAAATCTAGATATTGCCTGCAGTGAACTTAAAGAATCTGAAAATATAATAGACTTTTTTAAACGCATTATAATTATGAATTCTATGGCTTTCAGGATACCGAAGCACTCCCCACTGAACACAGAAGATTCAGGAGGCAACTTTATTTTTTGATAGATATTTGATTGAGTATGAAGTACTCCAACACCAACACAACCATTGGCTGACATCTTGGAAGCATCTGTATAGATATGTTGAGCATCTTGCCCATCTGTTCCAATATAGTCTAGAAACTGTTGGTTTTGTTCCACATCACTTTTTGAGATGCCAATATCAAGCAAAATTGCAGGATTATGTGTTAATTATTCATATTCATATTGAAAAATGGGAAGTGTTAAGGAACTAACAGTGGAAGCAGAAATAGATTTAAGTTCCTGAAAACTCTTAATTAAACAAGGAGGACTCTTGTGTTTCCAATAGTTGGAATGAGCTATTTGAGATAAAAGTTCAGATAATATAACCCATAATTGGTGGTATTTAAATTGTGAGCATCGGAAGATATATCTATCGCTGAGATACTGTCGTCTTAAATGCAGTGGAGGCTCTACACACTCTACCTGCATTGCAATTATAGGACTAGACCTCATGGCCCCACAAATGACTCTAAGAGCTTTGGACTGAATGCTATCTAATTTCTTAAAACCAGCCACACTTCCTGGTTCTAGCAAAAATGTACCGTAATCCAATATACTCCTAATCATGGCATTGTACATAAGTTTTAAACAAAATGGGTGTGCACCCCACCAGACACCTGATACACACCTAAGAAGATTAATGTTTTTTTCACATTTAGTGACTATGTACTCACAGTGTGGGAGGCCTGTTAACTTGCTGTCTAATATAGTACCCAGGAACTTAGTTTTTTGTTTGACTGATATAGAGCATGAACCAAATCGGACAATGATTGGTGGAGGAAAAAGTTTTCTAGTAAATATAACAGCAACACTTTTGGGAACAGAAAGTTCTAGACCATTAGCATCTAACCATAACCCTAATAAACCCAAGGCACCAGTGACAGATCTACCGGCCTGTTCAATAGAGAGATTAGGCGAGTATAATAACAGATCATCAGCATATTGCAAGACTCTAACCATGCCATTTAGAGATGACTCTAAATCAAACGTATAAATATTGTATAATATAGGACTAAGTACTGATCCTTGGGGTAGACCTCTCCACACAAAACGAGTGATTTTATTGTTGTCATCCAAGACAAGGCTAATAGACCTCTGAGACAAAAGATTTATAATGAAATTAATTAGCATAGCTGGTACATCTAACCTATGCATTTTTTGTTGTAATACACTGACTAGAACATTATCATAAGCAGCACTTATATCTAAAAAAGCAGCTACAACAGACTCATTTTTAGAAAAAGCCAATCGGATATCAGAAATAAGTATTGCTAAACTGTCACAGGTAGATCTACCTTTACGAAACCCAAACTGGCTTTGCGATAGCAACTGGTTTTTTTCAACATAAAATTCTAATCTATTTTTGATTAAATGTTCTGCAATTTTGGCAAATACTGAAGAGAGAGCTATTGGTCGATAAGAAGAAACATCAGAAGCTGATTTGTTTGGTTTTAAAATAGGAATGACTATTTGGGATTTCCATGAATCAGGGACTATACCAGAATGGATAACCGAATTTATTATACTCAGATAGTAAGATAAAATACCATCACTTGAGTTCACAAGGAAGGAGTAAGGGATTCCGTCTTCGCCAGGTGCAGTATCTTTTAAATTGCTTAATACTCCTTTCAATTCCTCTATTTTAAAGGGGTCATTTAAAGTAAAGAAGTTAGAAGGTTGACATGAAAAAGTAAGGGGATGAAACACATATTCTTCTGGTACTGATACCGGTGCTAATTTATTCATAAATTCTTCAGCAAGGTTAGGAGGCAATGTATGTCTAGAAGGTTCATTAAAAGCATGTTTAAATTTTTTAATATTATTCCATACTATGGAAGGTTTTACATTAGGATTGAGAGACTCACAGAATCGTCTCCATCCTTCATATTTTTTCTTCCGTAACAATTTTTTAGTATTACGTGCAACCTGCATGTAAGATTCAAAATTTTCAGTAGTCATTAAATTACGGTAACGTTTTTCAGCCTCCTTGCGTTCCCTGATGGCTTGGGAACATTCAGTATCCCACCAAGGAGGAGAAGGAATTTTACCCGTTGAACTGTTTTTTACAGGAAATACTTCGTCCGCGGTTTCTGTTATCACCTGAACCAGAGCAACTGAACATCGGGCTACATCACTATTATCTAAGCTAGGCAAAACCAACAGCTTCTCTTCTACTCTGCTTTTGAACATTTTCCAGTCCGGATTACACAAGTTATATTTAAGTCTAGGTCTCGGTCTTGAAGCAGATGGAACAGATGATGGAAATGAAAGAAGAATAGGAAAATGATCACTGCCAAATGTCGATTCTAAAGTGTGCCACGTGAAGGAAGCTGCAAGTTCCGCCGAGCAAATGGATAAATCAACAGCACTGACTGACTCAGTAGGCGCTGTTCGACGTGTCGGAGAACCAGTATTCAGGACACAAAGATTGTAATCATCTAGGATTCGTAAAATTCGATCTCCATGATAGGTAGATATGGAACTGCCCCAAAACTGATGATTAGAATTAAAATCACCTAGAAGTAACATAGGCCTAGGAAGAGTGGAAATTATATTATCAAGCTCATCAAAAATGGATGATGATGGACGAGCAATATATACAGAAATGATGCAAATGTTATTTACAATGGCAGCAACTATTGACAAATCGTCGCTGTGTGATGGAAGATGAAAAGGTGAGAATGATAAGGAGTTCCTGACGAGCAGGGCTACCCCACCCCATCCGTCAGGACGGTCCTCTCTGAGACATGAATAGCCAGTGGCTCTAAGAAGAGCCCCAGGTCTGAGCCATGTCTCAGAGAGGGCAAAAACGATAGGTTGAAATTTATTTAATAAATGAAATAGATCTTGTTTTTTATTTATTATGCTCCTGCAATTCCATTGAATTATTTTGGCCATTATTTTTAATAGTAGTAACAAGTACATCGAGCAAGGGGGCAACGTTGGACGGTAGGGTAACATTTGGCTTAGATAAATGATTTATTAAGGCTTGAATTTCCTCAGCCATTGATATGTCTGTCTGATCTTTGTTAGAATTGTCTTGTAATGCGCAGCCATTTGGAGAAGATGGAATAGTGTACTCATTAATTAGCGCATTATGAGCCGCTACATCATAGCCAGTGGTGGTCTTTCTTAATGAACGAGGTTTCAAAAAAACTGTTTTTTTATAGCTACGAGACTGTGAGGATGTACCCGGGGCTGAATTGTTGAAATTGCGGGGTAAAGCGAATTGAGGCTGAGATTGTGGTTGAGGTTGTGACATTAAAACATCAGCATATGATTTAGAAATGGCTGGATGAAGTTTAACTGCCTCTCCATAAGAGATGCAGTTATTTGCAATAGTAACTTTAATTTCCTTTTGCCTAATATGTTCCTGGCAAGACCTGTTCGTGGCAAAATGAAAGCCATTGCAGAGACAGCAAATGGCATCATCCTCATCCACTGAACAGGTATGACCAGAGTGCATCTGACCACACTTGAAGCATTTCGGTTTTGACCTGCAGGTGGTTTTTGTGTGTCCAAACTTGCAGCAATTAAAACATTGGATTGTTGGGAAGATATACAATTCAACGAGAAGTGAATTATAACAGGAAAACACTCTTTTCGGCAGAACTTGACCATCGAAGGTCAAAACAACTGTTTCTGAAGGTTGCCATGAAATGGAACCATTCACTGTGACTCTGTGGTTTAAACGCCGTACTTTAAGCACCTTTCCACACCCAGTAGGCACGGAAATGTTCGAAATAATTTCTTCGTCCGACCATTGATTAGGGATGCCACGAACCAGGCCCATACGGGTTACTGAAAATGATGGTATGTATGCTGTTAGATTTTCTAACTCTACGCACGGATCAGTGACAAATAAATTTGCATCAACGTAACTACTAAATGCCATCGAAATACGCGTTCTGCCTATGCGCTTAACACTGCCATTTATAATGTTCTTAAATCCTTTTTTCATTAAAAATTTACCAAAAGACACCGGGTGCAGAGATGAATTTGTGTCCGTCTGTTTTAGTTGAACATGCACCGTGAAAGGTGCAACATCAGTACTTGAAAATAAATTCCTGCCAACTTTTACATTAGTGGTGTTAGAAATATTCGTGTCTAATTTCACCGAGGAATTCGTCGCATTTGCGGTATTAGAATTCGAATGAGATTGGGGCACCTGTAATTTATTTGTCTGGCAATCGCACGTATAAACGCCGCCATCAGTTTGCCGCTTTTTTTTATTGCAGTGTTTGCATCGCTTATATATTTTAGTTCGTTTTCTTTCACTTTTACTACAAACAGATGTATCTGTGTCCATACAAGATTCTATAATAACATTGTGTGCAACCGTGAGATCATCTCCTCCGGGATCGGGAGGATCCCCGTCCAACTCGTTCTCCATCAAAAATATTTACATGAGAACTTACCCAATATGACGCAGTTTCAGTAATTATTTACACAAATAGAATAGTATACACAAATTATATGAAAAACTATATACAAATTACCAATTTCCTGATCTACAGTATTAAAATAGAAATTAAAGTAACAAGAAACCCAAAACTTCGACCGCCGCGTTCCACGTTTCCCGCGCTTTTTCAGGTAAGTCATTTCTCACTATATCTGTACCAATACGTATGAAAGTTTTTTTTTGGCGAGTTCAGTTCAGGGTTGGCACCCTACAAATTGGCTCAGTATGACTTATATACAATGTGTTTGAGGTTATTGGTGACTCATGAAACACAGTGTAGAAACGACAGTACTCACCTGTACAATGCCACATGCAGTGCCGCAGCGGTCAAGAGCAGCAGCCCAGTCTTGTTCTCCCTCGGGTGTCGCAGGACGGAGTACACTCCCAGCAGGACCGGGAGGAGGTTGATGCCAAGGACTGCAAGCCTTGAGAGAGGTACCAGTGCCTGGAAGAGTGTATAATGACAGTATTCACCTATACAATGCCACATGCAGTGCCGCAGCGGTCAAGAGCAGAAGGCCTGTCTTGTTCTCCCTCGGGTGTCGCAGGACGGAGTACACTCCCAGCAGGACCGGGAGGAGGTTGATGCCAAGGACTGCAAGCCTTGAGAGAGGTACCAGTGCCTGGAAGAGAGTATAATGACAGTACTCACCTATACAATGCCACATGCAGTGCCGCAGCGGTCAAGAGCAGCAAGCCTGTCTTGTTCTCCCTCGGGTGTCGCAGGACGGAGTACACTCCCAGCAGGACCGGGAGGAGGTTGATGCCAAGGACTGCAAGCCTTGAGAGAGGTACCAGTGCCTGGGAGAGAGTATAATGACAGTATTCACCTATACAATGCCACATGCAGTGCCGCAGCGGTCAAGAGCAGCAAGCCTGTCTTGTTCTCCCTCGGGTGTCGCAGGACGGAGTACACTCCCAGCAGGACCGGGAGGAGGTTGATGCCAAGGACTGCAAGCCTTGAGAGAGGTACCAGTGCCTGGAAGAGAGTATAATGACAGTACTCACCTGTACAATGCCACATGCAGTGCCGCAGCGGTCAAGAGCAGCAAGCCTGTCTTGTTCTCCCTCGGGTGTCGCAGGACGGAGTACACTCCCAGCAGGACCGGGAGCAGATTGATGTCAAGGACCGCTGGTAAGCCTTGAGAAAGGTACCAGTGCCTGGGAGAGAGTATAATGACAGTATTCACCTGTACAATGCCACATGCAGTGCCGCAGCGGTCAAGAGCAGTAGCCCAGTCTTGTTCTCCCTCGGGTGTCGCAGGACGGAGTACACTCCCAGCAGGACCGGGAGGAGGTTGATGCCAAGGACTGCAAGCCTTGAGAGAGGTACCAGTGCCTGGGAGAGAGTATAATGACAGTACTCACCTATACAATGCCACATGCAGTGCCGCAGCGGTCAAGAGCAGTAGGCCTGTCTTGTTCTCCCTCGGGTGTCGCAGGACGGAGTACACTCCCAGCAGGACCGGGAGGAGGTTGATGCCAAGGACTGCAAGCCTTGAGAGAGGTACCAGTGCCTGGAAGAGTATAATGACAGTATTCACCTATACAATGCCACATGCAGTGCCGCAGCGGTCAAGAGCAGTAGCCCAGTCTTGTTCTCCCTCGGGTGTCGCAGGACGGAGTACACTCCCAGCAGGACCGGGAGGAGGTTGATGCCAAGCACTGCTGGCAAGCCGCGAGAGAGGTACCAGTGCCTGGAAGAGCATAATTATTAGAAAGAAAGAAAAATAATTTGAAATAAAACTATGAAAACGGATAAACTCGCGTATATTAACTAATTTTAACTTCCTTCCGACGTTTCGAACACTTTACAGGGTTCGTGGTCTGCGGATGACTGACAATGGAGGAAATTTGATAGATCTACCTCCATCAAAATAAGAAAGATAAGTACAAAACTACCCACCAAAGAAAAATTACTAAACCAGACAATAAATTTTAAGGGTGGATGTACATACAAAATTTGCAAATTAAGCTAGTTATTCATTACAAATATTTTCAGAATGAAGACAAGAGGCAAAATAAATAAATAATTTATTCAGTGCGCCTAAATACAAACAAATGTACAAATTAAAAAATTATGTTACATTAATTTTTTTTTATTCGCCACTTTTTTAGGGTTCAAAATGGCCAGGGTGTTACAAAAATAGTGATACAAGATAATAAAACATAATTGAGTTTCAACAACTTTTCTATGAGACCAAATATCGTCGGTTGATAACCAAAACTTGAAATAGAGTTTGTATCTAAGTTCTGACTCAATACTGACATAAGAGGTTGCTAAGAGTAGTGACAGCTTTTTATAGTGAGTTTTGCTTGTCAGCCGACGATAACGTATGTTCTATCGTCTGTACAATGGGTTGTGCTCTGAAGAACTGTTCGACATGATGCCAACGTCCACTTTTCATCATCGCACCGCTCGCCACCGACTGGGCGCTCATCCTCACACCTTGCAACCTAAATGGTCGCGCACCGTGCGGTTTCAGAGGAACTTCCTCCCGCGGACGGTCCGTCTGTGGAATGAGCTCCCTGCCGAGGTTTTGTCGTTGGACTACAGTATGGGGTTCTTCAAAAGAGGAGTGTACAAGTTTTTATTGGGTCGGCAACGCGTATGTGACACCCCTGGGGTTGCAGGCTAATGGGCTAAGACAGGTTGACCACGTACGACGTCGATTTTTTTTCTTTAGTCTTCATATTTTGTCCCATAGTAAAAGTTGATCAAAATCATTAATAAATTCATGTTTTATTATCTTATATCTAGTTCACTACAATTATCGCCTGGCCACACTTAACTCTTTGTGTCACGGGAATCTGTCACCAGTCGTTAAAATATGAACGCTAATTATTTAAATTTAAGATTCGTTTTTATTTATACTAGGTCATTATAGTTGATCACGAAGACGAAAAGGGTTAACGATTACACCTTGCGTGTTATGTATCATAAAGGCCAACAGCAGAAAAAACAGTTGTAAAAACAAAATAAGCACTTGAAGTCTTACCAAGGGTGCTGTCCATAGAAAGAAGCAATATCATGTAGTATGTTGAAGCGGAAGAATTCCCAAGGTGTTATAACCAAACTTCCATGGAAATAGGAGTCAAGGGCTATCAGTGCGCCGGCAGAGATGAGGCTGAAACAAAACACAACCGTTACAATTATAAAATATTGTGAAAAGTGAACTATGATTTGGGTAGACGGAATTGCTTTAGCTCCTGTCTAAAGTAAAATACATCACATCATTAGCCTATCTCAGGGAGTAGGCCTCTCCGTCAAATAGTGTATAGACGCATTAGGAGGTATATATATGACACTGCTGCCCATCATCAATCTCCTAACAAAGAATGGTCAGTGACACTTCAATCCTTTAGTCGGCTCTTACGACACCCGCGGGAAGAGTACAGGTTAATTTGTTGTACGAGCCGTTGCCGGCGGCACCCTAGGTTAGGTTTTTTATAATGAGTTTTCGTATTGTTTTTGTATGTTTTACTGTATATTAATCCTATAACTATATTTTAATTAGTCTAGTAAGAGTATAATTAAATAAAGACAAAAATAATAATAACAAGTTTGTGGTGAAGATATTGTTAACTCCAGACCAAAGAAAAAGTAGAATGTCAACCCTTGCCATATGTTGTAGTTTACGTAGCACAATATCCTATACCAAAACACTCACCCAATAGGCAGATAGGAGCGGGCGAGTAACCGCAAGCGTCCCTGGTTGGTGGTGAAGAGGTTGTAAGCTCCGAGCACAGCCCACAGTGCGGCAGAGGTTGGTCGGAGGAACACACTGATGAATGCCAGCCATAACCATGTGTTGTTTTCTGTAACATTTAAATGTTTAATGAAGGACACAAAACCATTGAATCAACACAAGTATCACCAACACAATTAAGCGCAATTCTCAAAGCGCAAACGCATGTCTTCGATATTGGGGCGGATTTTTATCTTACTAAATAAATAAAATAAATAAATATCTTGGGACATCTTACATAAATCGACCTAGTCCCACGGTAAGCTCAATTAAGGCTTGTGATTTGGGTACCAGGCGACGATATATATAATAGATAGATACATATAGATACTTAAATACATAGACAGCCATGACCAAGGAACAAATATTTGTGATAAATAAATACACAAATAATGCCCTTGCCGGGATTCGAACCCAGAACCTCCAGCCTCGTAGGCAGGGTCACTACCAACTAGGCTACGGAGGCTGACAAAAACTTTTATCAATTATCATACTTTTATAAATTTTTCAAATTTGGACTTTTTTATACTTTTTCTAAACAGAATCACAAGCTCTTACAATCCTGATAGAAATAAAAAAGTGTTCCAAAAAAAATTCCATTGAGTTACTATTTTTCATACACTTTCTTTGACCGTAACTCAGTGGAAGACAAAAAATTTATGGAATTTTCGGGACACTTTTCTGCTAATGAGGATCAAAAGAGCTTGAGATTCTGAGTAGAAAAAATATAAAAAAATCCAAATTTGGAAAATAAAAAAACTACAACAAAATAAAAACCCGCCCATTGATGAAAATTGGTAGGCTGGTAGAGCCAATGATGCTGAGCAAGATACACCACAATTCCCAAAATGTCCCAGGAATTTTCTATGGACTTTTCCTGTTTTGTTACCAGATTCCTATACGTTTTTGTCATTTATTTTACCTATCAAATATAGAAGATATGTTCTAAATGTTCAAACTTTTGAGAAACGTACTTTAATGACCAATTACCATTTATGCAATAAAGGTCACTAGTGTTAAGTTAGTTGTATGTTCGCTTTTATTCCTAGAGTCAATTACATTACAATCAACAATTCATTCCAAATCAGAATCTCTCTAGTAAGAGGGTTGGGAAAAAGGACCTTTCAAATAGGGATGATGACTGTAGATAAAATAAATTATTTAACATTATGCACGACATAATACATGACGAAATTATTACTAAGATGTAGATTGCAGTAATTTTTGTACAGAACTTCTATTTAATAAATTGAAAATGACTTAAAAGAGTAGGTCATTTGGCAGTACTCAAACGTGACGTCACTTTTGAGTATTTCATATAAAATTCCATAGTGGTGATCGTTTTGACAGTTCGAAAAAAGATGCTGATTTGACTTGCCAGTCATCATGCCTATTGAGCACAATACCTACACTCAAAGTTTTCATTATTGTTAATAGTCAAGAAGTTAAAAAAGTTAATTGATAAATATTAATAATGCATTGAAGGAAAATGTTTTCTGAAGATAATTTATTTTAAACTTTTGTGGGTAGAGGTAAATTTTGTGATTACATATTTTAACTAAGACTAAAACAAAGACAGGTAGGGGTGAAAAACTCATTGATTCAGTACCAATACTTGACGAATATGGCCCTGACACTGTTTTCTATAAGCCTAATTTGCATTACAAATTCAAGAATCTTTGAAGTGTCAACTAATTAGCAAGTTTATATTGTCCCATACAAATTTCCCAGTAGCTTGTCTTGTTAACAACAAAACAATGCAGGCTCATTAACATTTGTCTTATTTTTCATAAATTTCACTTTTTCTTTTTTTTTTCAAATTTCATTCTTACAAGTCATAAAGGTTAACACACAATGTACCTTTCTCATAATACCCCAATCTCCCATCCTTGAACGGGAACTTTGAAAGTGCGATGGCAACCAGGGCAGTCTCCACAGTCTGCAGCAGGGTGCGGCCAGACGTGTAGAACCAGAACCAAGACGTCAGGATCAGGAATAGGGACCATTTGCGGCCACCAGTCCATTTGTAGAAGCTGTAGTCTGCTGCGGCACTTAACAGAGCTTGTAGGATCCGGGGTAAGATCACCTGAAAATAAAGATTATTGTACAATAATGGTTATTACATGTTTTAATTGTTTATTGGAAATAAAGATGGTTTCAAATAGCTTCTTCAGATATTTGGTGTAGGTTTTCAGGTCAGTAAATTATTCTAAAACTTGCAATATTTTGAAAATTAATACTGTTGTTTTACTATGCTTTAAAAATTTGTCACAAATTGAGGATTTAATTTTTTCCTTAAATATGGATAGTGATTAAAAGAGAAAAGCTCAAGAATAAGCAGGGTAGCATGCCATTGGAGGCCAGCAATGAATGGCTCATTAGCCATCATTATGAAAATCACATTTTCCCATGGGAAGCTCTAAAATCACTAATCTAATCAGTCTTATCAATAACAAACAAACACTTACCACAGCCTCAGGATAATCCAGTCCAGTATACTTCAAAACAGTATACAATGCTGCCACAACACTAGGATACAAGTAGCTCCTAATCCCCTTCTGCCATTCCCATGTCAATGCTCCATAGCCAAAGGCTTGCTTATGGGCCACTTCCAGAGTCTGCCAGTACTCGTCGGGCACGTACCACGTCTGCACCAGGAATACAGACAGGATCCTAACGAAAACTATAGCGCAGACCACCTGCGAGGGCCTCAGACCCTTAGCACTGAAGGGCAGTGCCATTCTCCCGCCTAAAAGATAGAGGTTACATGTGATATGCTATAAATAGACAGCTGTAATGTGCTCGATTCTTAATATAATTCCAGTTTATATCGACATGACTAAAGTTAGAATCCGATTAGGGAAAACTAGAGTAAAGGTCTAATTGGAAACCTTAAAGTTAACGAGTTTATCAAGCGAAACAAACTTTACAGAAAAAGTGTCAACTAACGCGTCCCTAGGATTAACGCTGAAAATGAATGAATGATAATATTTTCTAGCTGTTTATTGATTGATTATTATTTATTGGTCATAGTGAGACCAAAAAACATTTCCTATTTGATGACATTTCCATAGAAAAACAAGATATCGTAAAAATTTCACTAACCTCAATAACAAGCCCGCCGCCGCGTAGTAGTGTTGTCTGAATAAAGCTTACCGTTTTTTTTCGATTAGTTACGGTTTTAAGAAAGGAATTCATGTATAATTTCATTTTGACGTGCCACTTTAGAATACACACATCATATTTAACAAAATAAAACAATCAAATATAGATTTTTTTAGCAGAAGCGTTGTTTTAATAGCTTAAAACCGGTAAAATTATATGTTCAATGTGTGCAACACTAACGTCAAATTAACAATGGGTTCCGAAACTATTCTCCAAAATTTTGTCAACAATGAAGTGCTCTGCGATTGTGATTGAGTGTTTTTTAATCACACGAAATATTAAATAAAAATTGAATTTAATAATATTAGGTAGATACGAGTAACTACATTTAAAGAATTTTTAAATATTGTTACCAAAGAATATTTACTGTAATACCTGGGCGTTGACAGTTAACCAATAATTATAATTAATATTCAGAACGTGAATTTACGAATGTTGATTTTTGTGAAAAACTGCATCAATTTTCTAAATAAATAAAAGATGCTGTAAAAGTACAACACGATGGGTAAGTTTGTTGTCAATAACATAAATGGTTTCGCTTGGTTAGTTCTGTAACCGTTATAATGTTTGCAGAGGAGTCTAATAACGAAACATTGGACCTTTCGAGGCGTGGGTTGAAGAAAATAGAGAAAGCGCCAGCCGATGATGGGAAAACTATAATAAATTTGATTCTGGACCAAAACGAACTGCAGCGACTCGACAATCTCGACACGTACAGCCGCGTGGAAAACGTAAGCCTGCATTCAGTGCATACTAACAGAGAAAACAACTTAATTAAAAGATAATCGCATTCTACATGCTAATTCGCAGTAGTGTAATCAATAATAAATTATTCAGTAATCTTTATAAGGAATCTGTTTACTTTGTGCTGGGAATACTGCTTACTGATGCTGAAAAATAAATTGCTTTATCTTAATGTTTGCTGAAATATATTTAATTCATAATTATATTGTCAACACAAAAGTCAGTGAACTTTTAGCTTTAATCGGCACTATCTTCAGGCAGTCATAAATATTTACCATTGCCATATCATATGAGCTAGAATATGTATACTTATACCTAAGCACTGCGCAAGTATGAATTGTTGTGATATTTAATAAAATAGGTATCTGGGTCATTTGCAGAATACATCATTTTACTCGGCATCGTGCATACCTTTCAGTTATGAAACAAAAAAAAATGTCCCTAATGTCACGAAAATAAGTATGTAAATTGAGATTACTCAGTTTAGTTACTCCCATACTAAATGTATGAAACGAAATGTAATGAAACTGATAAAAAAAATCTCAAATTTGTTACAGAATTTTTCATACCTTTAGTATGGGAGTAACTAAACTGAGAAATCTCAATTTATATACTTATTTTCGTGACATTAAAAGGTACACTTTTTCTGCAAATGACCCATCTACTAAGATTGCTATTCAATTCTTCACCTTGGAAACTACTGATGTTGTGGCAGATTTGTAGCAGTATGTTATTTTATAATTAGACTTTTAATTTGAATTAATCATCAGCTACACTTTGTCTCAAACTTGAGCTTCAAAAACTATTGGGGATAAATCTGTATTATGTGCTTTTTCACTTTTAGGGACACTCAAGTGTCAGATTAAAAAAGCTTCATTGCAGTGAGGCTTGTAACTGACAATTAAGCACTAATTTTAATATATTTTGTGTCAATTTTATGAACTGTAAGCAATATTATAATGTAAAAACGCCAATCAAAGGGTCTAGCAGGATAAGCTAACAAGAGTTGCCCCCTCAAGGGATTTGGTTATAATTTGAGGTGCAGTAGTGGGAAGCCCTAAGAACACTGGATGCGTAATATCAGCCTCCGATCTTCTTTTGTTTCAGACTTATTCACGAAAATGTCATAAATCATGGTAATCTTTAAACTGTGATGTTAACTAAACCAAGTAAGCGAGAGTAACCAAATAAATTCAGAATTAAAGAGCGTGAAATGGGGTTCATAATGCATATTTTTAAAGACATTCATATCTTTAAACTTGGATGAAAAAAAAAAAGTTTTTTTTACGGTTATATTTTTTGCCACTTCTCGCATAGGCACAACTACCAAAAAAATGACTTAATAAGCCACAACTGACAACTACGTATACATTTAAAAAGATTTCGAAAAATCATGGTGCGTCATGTCAAAAAAAAAATTACGAACGTATGTTTTCGCACCATCTGTACAAGAACACGACAATCATTGATAAATCATTTTTATTACCATTCCATTTCAACAAATAATTCAGTAGAGCAATCAGAACAATACAATTCTTCTATATTTACAGAATCATACTCTTCGTGGTCCCAAGTATGACTGTATTCAATTCCACAATATTCACATTTCTTTTTAAGGGCAATATTTTCATCCGAAAGGGAAGTGATTTATCAATGATTGTCGTGTTCTTGTACAGATGGTGCGAAAACATGCGTTCGTAATTTTTTTTTTGACATGACGCACCATGATTTTTCGAAATCTTTTTAAATGTATACGTAGTTGTCAGTTGTGGCTTATTAAGTATTTTTTTTGGTAGTTGTGCCTCTGCGAGAAGTGGCAAAAAATATAACCGAAAAAAAAACATTTTTTTTTTCATCCAAGTTTGAAGATATGAATGTCTTTAAAAATATGCATTATGAACCCCATTTCACGCTCTTCAATTCTGAATTTATTTGGTTACTCTCGCTTACTTGGTTTAGTTCACATCACAGTTTAAAGATTACCATGATTTATGACATTTTCGTGAATAAGTCTGAAACAAAAGAAGATCGGAGGCTGATATTACGCATCCAGTGTTCTTAGGGCTTCCCACTACTGCACCTCAAATTATAACCAAATCCCTTGAGGGGGCCACTCTTGTTAGCTTATCCTGCTAGACCCTTTCGTGCTTAATTGTTGTAACAAACCTGACTGCCTCTAAGGTTTTTTGATCTTACACTATTTGGATGTACCAAAAAGTTAAAACACAGTTATGAAAAATAAAAATAGTAATTTTGTTCATACACAGTACAGATTTTGATTAACAATCAATATTCTTGATGACTAATGAGGGTTTTTGATACTTTTTCTGCTGCTATGGGGAGGTGAGATGGCAGCACTGAGCGGGAGTTTTGAGGAATTGTCAAAATAAATACGCTCATTTAATTTTCTATATATTTATAGGTTTATTTATTCAGAAAACCATTACTTTAGGAATATTGTTTTCTAAAATAAATAAAAAAAATAGTTCCAAGTCAATTCCCATGAAATTAACAAAGTTATAGTAATTATTTTTAATACCAGTGACTTTGCGCGCCTGTTTTATAGCTCAGTCTTTAGTTCGACGACTGTTGTAATCCAATACAAAATCAATACTCTTCCAAATAAAATAGAATTTCAATATTTTAGGCCCAGGTGCCTATGAATAGTATGAATCTGACAGCTGTGTGGACCAGACGCCTACTCTAGCGCCGCCTGGTGGCAGAAAAAATGTCAAAAACCCTCATTATAATACTTTTCATCTATTCCAGTTATCAATATGCAACAACTTTCTGCTGAGGATGCACAGCGTTTCCCGACTCACAAATATCCGGGTGCTGGCGCTCAACAACAATGGTATCCTGCAGATTGAGGGGCTCAAGGACTTGATATACCTTAAAGTGTTGAAATTGGCTGGTAAGTTTCCTTATTTACTTATTCAGTCTCTGTAGCCTAGTTGGTAGTTACCCTGCCTACAAAGTTGGAGATTGTGAATCCTGCAGGGCTCGGATACATAGACATAGACATAGACAGATTTTATTTGGCATCATGTTTTCAAAAACAACAATTAAAAATAAAATAATAGACAAGAATTACAAGCAAACGAATACTTATAACAGTAAGCTAAAGTAAGTAAGATAAAACAAAATAATATAACAGGGCATGACAAGGAGAAAAAACTAATTTAAACTTAATCTTAAAACTACACTTATAAGTACTAACATAATCGAGTAACAAAACATCATGAAGAAATTAATAAATAAAAGCAGTATGATGCCAAAAAGGAACTTGCCTCAGCATAAAGTTGCAGTAGCAAACTAGTTATCTACTGCAACGCTGGTTTTCAGGCAAACCCTTCGTATAGCGAGGCTTTGATATCTGTTAGTCGTAAACGTCATATTCTATTACGTTTCCTTTTTGTTTGTATGAATACAAAATACCTAATAAAATATGGTATGAGACGAAACAAATAGATAATAGGTAGAAGAGAAACGTGTACATATTAAAATAAATAAAGGTCATACAAACATATAATATATACAAACACAATATACTCCAAGGAAATTAGAATAATGTAACCTATACAATGCATTAAACATATATATATACTTAAGAGTTTGCTCAATTAAGTTTTACAAATACCTTAAGAAGCGCAACATAGTCAGCAGTATTGATAATATGAAAGTGTATGCAAAAGTGTTAAAAATAAATAAAAGAATAGGTAATAATAATCGTAAAAAAGAAAATAAAGGCCATAAATCACCCCAACATCAAATATGATGATACCGGTTTTTAAACGGTTTTTATTAACTTCACCGCGTATCAACTGTCGTCGATGCTTCAAATCTTGTGATCGATATTTCGACCACTTCTACTGCACGGAAATCAATAAAATTTGGAACTCTTATCAAGTCCCCATGACAATGCAATATTATAATATTTGTATCCTTGTATCCTCAAAGCCTGATGCTGCAGACATACTGCTTACCTTAACCGTGAGTGTTAGACAAGTGAAAATGAAAGTATGGCATGTTTGGCATAATCAAATACTAACAGCCTGATCTTGACTTCCAACTCCTCACTCCTGATGTTGCAGTACTGCCCATAATAACCGCAACGTTTATCTTTTATCGATATCTTGATTTAAAAAAGTTCTTTATGTATTAATTAGAAACATGCGAATTAAATTCTAACGTCCAACTCCTCAAATCTGATACTCCAGTGATACTGCCTGCCACAACCGCTAGGTTTAGCGATATGTAGATTTTGAAGTACTGCTTTAGATATTTGGTAGAAACATACGGATTCCATTATCATCATCATCATCATAGAGTGACTGACTGAGTGATAGAGTGACCGCGTGAGTGGTTCGCGTAGGGCGAACCGTCGGGCCTGCGGCCCTCCAGCTGATAAAGTGACAAGCGTGAGTGGATCGCGTAGGGCGAGCTGTTGGGTCCGGCTGATAGACTAATAACGTGAGTGGTTCGCGTAGGGCGAGCCATCGGGCCTGCGGCCCTCCAGCTGATAGAATGACAGCGTGAGTGGATCGCGTAGGGTAAGCCGTCGAGCCTGCGGCCCTCCAACTGATAGAGTGACAGCGTAAGTGGTTCGCGTAGGGCGAACCGTCGGGCCTGCGGCCCTCCAGCTGATAGAGTGACAACATGAGTGGATCACGTAGCGTAGGGTGAGCCGTTGGTCCTGCGGCCCTCCAGCTGAAAGAGTGACAGCGTGAGTGGATCGCGTAGGGCGAGCCGTCGGGCCTGTAGCCCTCCAGCTGATAGAGTGACAGCGTGAGTGGATCGCGTAGGGCGAGCCGTCGGGCCTGTAGCCCTCCAGCTGATAGAGTGACAGCGTGAGTGGATCGCGTAGGGCGAGCTGTTGGGTCCGGCTGATAGACTAATAACGTGAGTGGTTCGCGTAGGGCGAGCCATCGGGCCTGCGCCCTCCAGCTGATAGAATGACAGCGTGAGTGGATCGCGTAGGGTAAGCCGTCGAGCCTGCGGCCCTCCAACTGATAGAGTGACAGCGTAAGTGGTTCGCGTAGGGCGAACCGTCGGGCCTGCGGCCCTCCAGCTGATAGAGTGACAGAGTGAGTGGTTCGCGTAGGGCGACCGTCGGGCCTGCGGCCCTCTAGCTGATATAGTGACAGCGTGAGTGGATCGCGTAGGGCGAGCCGTCGGGCCTGCGGCCCTCCAGCAGATAGAGTGACAGCGTGAGTGGATCGCGTAGGGCGAGCCGTCGGGCCTGCGGCCCTCCATCTGATAGAGTGACAGCGTGAGTTGATCGCGTAGGTCGAGCCGTCGGAGCTGATAGAGTGACAGAGTGAGTGGTTCGCGTAGGGCGAACCGTCGGGCCTGCGGCTCTCCAGCTGATAGAGTGACAACATGAGTGGATCACGTAGCGTAGGGTGAGCCGTTGGTCCTGCGGCCCTCCAGCTGAAAGAGTGACAGCGTGAGTGGATCGCGTAGGGCGAGCCGTCGGGCCTGTAGCCCTCCAGCTGATAGAGTGACAGCGTGAGTGGATCGCGTAGGGCGAGCCGTCGGGCCTGCGGCCCTCCAGCTGATAGAGTGACAGCGTGAGTGGATTGCGTAGGGCGAGCCGTCGGGCCTGCAGCCCTCCAACTGATAGAGTGACAGAGTGAGTGGTTCGCGTAGGGCGAACCGTCTGGCCTGCGGCCCTCCAGCTGATAGAGTGACAGCGTGAGTGGATCACGTAGCGTAGGACGAACCGTCGGGCCTGCGGCCCTTCAGCTGATAGAGTGACAGCGTGAGTGGATCACGTAGCGTAGGACGAACCGTCGGGCCTGCGGCCCTCCAGCTGATAGAGTGACAGCGTGAGTGGATCACGTGGCCCGACGGCTCTGATAGAGTGACAGCGTGAGTGGATCGCGTAGGGCGAGTCGTCGGGCCTGCGGCCCTCCAGCTGATAGAGTGACAGCGTGAGTGAATCGCGTAGGGCGAGCCGTCGGGCCATAGTGCCGTCGAGCCTATGGATGGCCCTCCGGTTGATAGACTGCATGGATTGACCCTTTGGGCCCTCGGTTCGCGACAGACTTTCCGTCAGACCTGCGGTCTTCCGGTTGGTCGACTGACAGTATGAGTTTATTTTTTATAGTCTCGAAATTCGACTTGTATAATGTGTACAATATAAAATTTTTAACTTGAATTTCTCAATAAACCAAATTGATTGATATATATATTCCTTATTATCAGATATGTGTTATCTCAGGTACTGTATGAATAACACGTTCATTTGAGACACTTCGGGCATTCAACCTGACATTTTTTTAGTGTCGGATTTCTAAAAATATCTATTCAGCAGCGATTCCCCTCTCGTTACACATAAAATAATGTCCATTACGTTTACATATGTGTCGTGATTAAAGCGCAAGAGTTAAACGCCAGCATGCATAATTGTATTGCATATTACAACATCTTTGATCTAGAATAAGTATTAAGGTGTAGTATCCGAAATTAACTTAACAATTGCACTAAAAAACTTGAAAATAAAATAAGTAAAAAAAGTTTTAAGTTAAACGGTTTTTATGCACCAAAAACTAGAAAATAAAAATTAGTTGTAACTAACCGTAGATGCTACGTTCTATAGATTAGTCACGTGAAACTATTATCTCTGTAGTCTTCCCAAGTCGGATGCTGAAAGCCACGTTTAGCCTCTATGTCAGTGGATTAAGCGTTACCTAATCGGAAACTTTTACCAAACTAAAATAAAAACGTGGGGCGTTATTATAAAGAAACATACAAGTTCAAAATATGTAATTGTAGCTTTAGTTTTGTAATTATCATCCATCTGTTCCAACACTTCTACAGAGGTAAATAACTTTTATCAAGGCCGGAACAAAACTTATTACACTATTGCTGTCTTGATTTCTATGTGTGTTCTTAAATAATTATAGTGCCTTAATCACAATTGCGTACGCCCCACGTTTTTATTTCAGTTTGGTAAAAGTTTCCGATTAGGTAACGCTTAATCCACTGACATAGAGGCTAAACGTGGGTTTCAGCATCCGACTTGGGAAGACTACAGAGATAATAGTTTCACGTGACTAATCTATAGAACGTAGCATCTACGGTTAGTTACAACTAATTTTTATTTTCTAGTTTTTGGTGCATAAAAACCGTTTAACTTAAAACTTTTTTTACTTATTTTATTACTCAATACAAAAGACCAGTTTGAATTTCGTTCTTTTTTGTTCTTTGGTATATCAATTCTTTGTTAATGGAGTAATTTAAAAATACGATGTTGGTAATTTCATAACATTTTGAGTACTACATAAGAATATAAAACATTTTAAATATTGGGCTATTTCGAGGTTCTCGAAAATAACCGGTTCCGAGCCTTGAATCCTGGTGAGGGCATTATTTGTGTATTGAAAAACTGACAAGCAGAACCTAAACTGGATCACATTACATGATCATGGTAGCCCCCCTAGGCCTCCCTCATCGGAAAGACTGCTATGTATGGTCGAGGAAATTGAATGTTTAGCAAGTTATAGCTCACTTTACATTGGTTGTGTTTAGTAAATACAACACAACCAAATTAACCTGAACCGCAAAGTGCTAAACATTCATTTTACTCAACTGTACATGTTAGGAAATTGTCACTATCTATTTTTTCGTTTTTAAACCACAATCCTTATCATTACAGGTAACAACATAAAATCAATAGAGCATCTCAACCACAACATGCACCTTGAGCACCTAGATTTGTCCAACAATCAGATTTCCTTCATAGCTGACATCAGCTATTTGAAAAGTTTAAAGGTATGTCTTTAATTCCTGGTTTAACTACTCTTTAGAAATCTTTAGGCAGTCCCGGGTTGCAGCTGCCTCGAGGCAATGTACCTATTTGTAACATGTAGCTATATGCAGGGATTGCAATATGAATATTCGAAAAATCTGAATATTCAGTCCATTTGGTAATTGAATAATAAGACATATGTCATTTGAATACTTTTTTGAAACACGAAAACATTTAATTTAGACACTTTACAGCAACAATTACTTTGTTTTACTACGCATTTCGTATCAATGCTATTCCAGAAAACTGTTTGGGGGCTTTTTACGTTGTTTCGGTAAATACTGGTACACTAGTAAAACAACTTTATCCTAAATGAAGTAATCTGACAGTTAGGATATACCTGCATGGTGATACTCTCTAGTTATCTTTGTTGATTACTGCAGGATAGGATATCACATCTTAATGAAATATTTGACGTAAATAGGCAAAACGGAGTAATTTTACCCCTGTTTCAATATTTTATTATATTCTGTATTCAAATATCTTAAAATAAAAAAACCGAATATTGGAATACCTGTAACTTTCGAATATTTACAAACCCTAGCTATAATCCCACAATGTCGTAACAGATGTGCTTAATGCCATAGAAAAAATCAACTGCGAAAGACTGGTTGTCACGGGATTCGAACCCGCTTCCTTTGGATTGCCGGTCCAACGTGCTTCCAATTACACCAGACGACCTTCCGTGAATCACAGCGAATTTTGTCAATGGTATTGTGAAGCTAATCACTAGCGACATCTGTACTTAATGTTTCGAAGGTAATACAACTTTAAGCCACTCAAAGACGTGTGTCTACCACAATCGTCCGCAAACTCGAATTGAATAAAACTTTGCTATAAGTTTAAAAAAAGCGCGTCCTAATACCGTAACGTTAGACTTTCGCCACTGGCAAAATTGTCTAGAACCTGACAGAATCCTTTATTTGTAAATAACTACTATAAATGTTAAAGGATGCATTCAAAAGCTACAATTTATAGTCACGATTAGGATGTCATTTCACTCCCACAACAAATTTGTTACAATTTAACTTCTGTCATCTGATAAGCAACATTATAAAATGAGCACATATGGTCAGTTTGTATCACTTGAACATAAGTATAGTAGGTAATTTATGTGCGATACACACCAAATTAACTAATTTTATGTTTAAGGAAAATAATGAGATTAGATTTATAATGCATTTTTTTATGTAGCTATTTAGCAATGTTTTTAGGATCGGAATCGATTGGAAAATTCCGGTAAATAGCGGTTTATTATCTGATATAGTTCAGAGCATAATTACAAGCAAACCTCTTTATTCAACAAGCCCGAGACCAGGTTTTTTTAACGGCACGTTCGTTTATTCTGCACGATTTAAACAAGATTTAACTGCACAAGGTTAAGTTTAATTTAATTGAACAAGGTTAAAAATAACGCTTTTACGAACAAAAGCGCCCCTTTCCTCCTACAAATAGGCTGAGGTATATTCGACACCGTATATAAACTCCGGTAATTCGCGACTCGTCTGCAGTATCTAGGGCTGACAATACCGGTATTTTTGTATGGCCAACGCTGGAATCCCGATATTGACCATAAAAATATACCAGCATTGCAAGCCCTAGCAGCATCTCGTGCTAAAGCGGAACCGAATGGAAATTGACATCGACATTGTTAAAAACAAATGTAACAGTAAAAATCACGTTCATTCTACTTAGTTTTTCTACTTTATGTATTAGTAATAAGTTTTTCTTTTTGTGGCAATAAAATTTTTGAAGTTTGCAGCGTAGGACGTAACCGGTTTTATTGTTTTAAACCGGTTAATTTATCAAGATCGTTTGATCATCATCATCATCAGCCTATGATAGTCCACTGCTGGACGTAGGCCTCTCCTATTAACTATGCGTTTGGACACATCAGGAGGTAAATACCCATAATCGCCACGCTGGGCAAGCGGATTGGCGATCGCAGTAATGTGTCCACTATGATGACGCTGCTGCCCATCATCAATATTTTATCAAATAGTGGTCAGTGACACTTCAATCCCTTAGTCGACTCTTACGACAGCCGAAGGAGGAGTTGGGGTGGTGACAAATGTATTCTTACTGCCACACGGCTCGTTCGGATCGTACGTCACGGATCGTTTAATATTCTACTGGTAACTCGCAACTTTAGCACCTCACGCTGTAACGGAACCGCATAATGGACCTCCGGCAATGCGACCGCTACCTGCCCGCCGGCCTGTAGCATCTAAGTCTCGCAATGTAATTAAATAATCCGGTTTGCTTAGCAAGCGTCGAAACGCGTTAAAAACACATAACAGTTTGTAAAAAAATTACGTTTGATCATCCTACTTAGGAATGAACCGGTTAATTTATCAAGAACGTGTGATTCTTTTGACTACTGCATGCTTAGCCAAGTTGCCAATCGCTAGCGCTTAGTAGCGTATCGTAGTTTTCCTCTCTGTCACTCTTTCATATTAGTGCGACAAAGACAGTTAGCTACGATTGACGATTAAGCGCTAGCGATTGGCAACTTGGCTAAGCACTAGGGTGGTCCTTATTTTTGCAATCTTGTAGGATGTCCGAACTAATAAAGGTGCTCTTTGCTCTCCGGATTGCAATTTTCTATGAGGCACCCTCTCATTTTGTTATTTGATAAGTAAACCATATTTGTTATTTTTTTCAATAATTATAAACAAAAATTAGGGGTCGCTACCGAAGTGATAAAAAAACGACTAATCGTTTTACCTTTCTTGAACTTCGTACTTGCAATCGGGAGAGCAAAGAGCTCCTTTATTGGTTCGAAACTTCTACAAAATTGCAAATAAGAAGCACCCTGGTAACTTGCAACTCGGCAGCACCTCGCGTTGGAGCGGAACCGCATAATGGATCTCCGGCAATGCGACCGCTACCTGCCCGCCACGCTGCAGCACCTCGGGCTCGCACACAACAACCTGCAGGACCTGAACGAGGTGTGCCATCTGGTGCACCTCGCGAGGCTGGAGCACTTCACGGTGCAGGGGAACCCATGTGTGGCTAATTGCACAAAGTTTAATTTAATTGAACAAGAACAAAATGAAAGAGAAAAAGAATAAAAAATATTTTTTTTACTAACAAAAGCACCCCTGCCCTTCTATAATTAGTCTGAGGTAACTGCTTACCACCAGGTAGGCAATATGTCTATTCGACACCGTATAAAAATCCTTAAAAACCTCCGATAATTCGCGACTCGCCGGCAGCAATTTTCGCTAGAGCGGAGCCACATATCTGCCCGCCGGCCTGTAGCATCTAAGTCTCGCAATGTAATTAAATAATCCGGTTTGCTTAACAAGCGTCGAAACACGTTAAAAACACATAACATTTTGTAAAAATTTTACATTTGATCATCCTACTTAGGAATGAACCGGTTAATTTAGGAACGTGAGATTTTCTTTTGAATACTCGCAACTCGGCAGCACCTCGCGTTGGAGCGGAACCGCATAATGGACCTCCGGCAATGCGACCGCTACCTGCCCGCCACGCTGCAGCACCTCGGGCTCGCCCACAACAACCTGCAGGACCTGAACGAGGTGTGCCATCTGGTGCACCTCGCGAGGCTGGAGCACTTCACGGTGCAGGGGAACCCGTGTGTGGCGATGGCGGGGAAGGATAAACTGTATCCTTTTGTCTAACGAACGGACAATCAAGATTAACCCCTGGAACGCCGCTGCCCTACATTTGCTTGTTGATTAATTACTTTTCACCTTCCTTGCTCGGAAAGGGCTTTTTTATTCTTTAAAAACAGATAGCAAAGTTGCGTTTTATCCACAAGAGTGCAAAGTTTGAACTTCCCTTGATTTTTTAAAATAAAAGTGTATTTTACATAGATCAGTTGTTTTTATTACACTCGGCGTCAAAAAAATCGCACCTTTTTAAATTCTCCTTTCGAGTGATCATAAACCCTATATTGTGTATGACAAGGTATGACTGTGGGGTCTCATTTTAAAGGTAATAAAACCCTCCATCAGAAAATTAAAATTTACGATCAACTTCAGTACGAAAAAAAAGAAAATTTGCCAGGAAAAAGGAAAATCGTTTATTTACACAAAAATTACAAAATAAGAGAAGAAAAGCATAACAATAACAAAAAATAAAGCTTAAAACTAAACTTAAAACCTAGTGTTGCCTCCTCTGGCCCTCCGAAGATCTGCCAAGCGGTCACTCATGGACCTGATGAGTGTGACGATGCTCTCTTGAGGGATGTTGTTCCACTCCTCGATGACGGCATCATGAAGCTCATCGAGAGTGACAGGAGCAGGATCACGCGACCGTACCCGCCTTTTCAGCTGATCCCAAAGGTGTTCGATGGGATTCAAGTCAGGACTCCTTGCTGGCCACTCCATAACGGTGATACCAGCAGCATGCAGGTAGTCCTTGACAATTTGCGCTTTATGGCTGCGGGCGTTGTCGTGCATGAACTGGAAGCCACGTCCAACAACATCAGCATAAGGGACCACATGTTGATCCAGGATCTCCGCTACGTAACGCTGAGCATTCAGGGATCCCTGGCCACGGCCACCACCAGTCCGGGAAACGCAGACAAGTTCGGTCTTCCCGTCGACAGAAATGCCGCCCCAGAACATGCAGGATCCACCTCCGTAGCCGACGGTTTCTACGGTGCAGGCTTCTGTGTACCGCTCCCCAGGTCTTCTGTATGCCCTTCTGCGCCTATCGTTGGTGTAAAGGCACACCCTCGTCTCGTCAGAAAAGAGGACCTTGCTCCATTGGGCGAACGTCCAATTCTCGTGTGAAGCGCGAAATCCTCTTCTGGCAGTCCGGTGCTGTGCAGTCAGTTGGGGGCCCGTAGCGGCTCGGTGGGGCATCAAATTCCTCTCTCGTAGTCGTCTTCTAATCGTCGAGACGCTCACCGACGTTCTGCGAGCTGCTCGAAGCTGTTGCTGGAGCTCAACAGCGTTGGAAAAACGATTTCTCAAAGAGGTCGTCACGATGTACCGGTCGTCTTGACGGGAAGTACAGCGTCGTCTCCCGGAACCACGCCTCCTGATGTAGCCGCCAGTCTCCTCGAAACGCTGTAACACTCGTCGCACTCGAAAACGACTGATGTTCAGATGCCGAGCAACTTCTGCCTGTCGTAGTCCAGATTGGAGAAGTGCAATCACTTGAGCTGCTTCTTCCGGTGTGGTGTCCATTTTCCGAAGGTTTTTTCTTGCTGTAGCTGTTTAGGTGTGTCCTCAGTGACGCCTGGATACTGAATGACCCATAACCGTCGTGGTTTTCTTCTCAAAACCCCTGGTGGGGGTTTTGGGGATGCTGTTCGGGGCATCGGCCCCTTTCAGCGGTGTCTCGTCCGCCAGCCATAACTATGGCTGGGTCGTTGTGGTTGGGGCCTCTCTCAAGGCTCCGGTGGGTTGTCATGTCCAGGGTCTTCTCACACTGGCGAGATCAAGCCAGCCGGGTGGGACCCCGTTGGGGGAGGCCCAGCCAGCGATCGTCAGCCAGTGTCAGGGTGGGGGGTGTCTCATCCAGTGGGGGGGGGGGTCAGTCCAGGGCGGAGGGGGCTGCAGGCGCGAGCTCGCGCGGCAGCCCCTTGTGATCGGGCGGGCGCGTATGGTACGGGGCTATGTCCCGTAGGTGGGTCCAGCGAGACTCGTCCGCGCGTCCGAACATCCGATCGGCCAGGCGTGCCACGAAGTCCCGCAGTGGTTCTGCTCTCAAGTCCCGGGCTATCACATCGTTCCTCACGTATCGGGGGGCATCTACGATGGTGCGTAGGGTCAGCGACTGTTGAGAGTCCAGTCGCTTTCTATTGCACTCTCCCACCAGCGCGTACCACGCGGGGGCTGCATACGTGAGTCGAGAGCGGACGTAGGTCTTATAAATGCCTGTCTTCACGCGTAGGGAGAGCCGGGACTTCAGAACCGGGGTGAGCAGGATGCGAGCAGCGCGCGTCTGTGCTACCACGTTCTTGACGTGGGGGGCCATGGTGAGGCGGCGGTCGATGGTTACCCCAAGGTACTTTACCATCGGGGCCCATTCAATGCCTTGCCCCAGGAGGGTCAGACGCGGCGGCAGCAGGACTTTGCGAGTTATGGCAATCGCCTGGGTCTTCTGGACGTTTACGGCCAGCCTCCATTTCTTCAACCACGCGGGGAGGGCCTCTAGAGCGCATTGGGCCTTATGCGCTGCGTGTGATAGGCGGATGGACGACGCTATGTATGCAGCGTCGTCGGCGTACAGCGCGAGCATTACGCCCTCGCTGGTCGGGATGTCGTCCGTGTATCGCCCATAGCACACGGGCGAGAGGCAGCTCCCCTGGGGCACTCCGGCTAGGATGGTGCGGTCGGTCGAAGTGGCATCTTCCACGGCCACGTGGAAGCGGCGGTTCTCTAGGAAGGTGGCCACCGTCTTAACTACTCGGCGCGGAGTAGTAGACGTGGCCAGCTTGTAGAGAAGGCCGGAGTGCCACACGCGGTCGAAGGCTTTCTCCATATCGAGAAGTACGGCGACAGTGTGTTCCCGCTTGTTGTAGGCTGCTGCAGCGTGGTGCAGCACGCGGGCGAGTTGGAGCGTCGTCGAGTGTTCGGCCCGAAAGCCGAACTGCTCGTCTCGCGGCTGGATATGTGGCGTCAGGTGGGGCAGGAGCAGCTTCTCGAATACCTTCGAGATCGTAGGCAGCAGTGTGATGGGCCGATAGCTCTCGGGGCGAAGGACGTTCTTCCCGGGCTTGGGAATCATGATGACGCGACCCTGCTTCCAGGGGCGCGGGAAGTGGCAGGTTCGCAAGACTCCGGTGAAGAGCCGCGCCAGCGTCGCGATGGCTCGCGGGGGTAGGTGGCGCAGCGCCTCGTTCGGAATGCGATCGGGGCCAGGCGCCTTCTTCAGCGGGGTGCGTCTTATCATCCTTTGGACTTGACCCGGGGTAAGGATGATGGGGTCTTCGTCCGGAGCTATGGGCGTGGCGAAGTAGTTCGCCAGGTGCTGCTCAACAGCTGCTTCCTGCTCTGGGTCCTCGGACGGGTTCGGCCTGAACTGCGACTCCAGGTGGTCAGCGAAGATTTCCGCTCGATCCTCTGCACGGTAGCGTGGGGTTCCGTCACCGGCAAGAAGAGGGCGGATAGGTGCTGGTCTTCCTGTGACTCTTCGGCATAGGCGATGGATGTCGTTCCAATCCTCTCCAGCTGACTCGACATACTCGAGCCAAGAATCCTCAGAGAAAGCCGCGAGGCTTTTCGAGATTTTCTCGGCGAGGGAGTTCAGCTGGGTCTTCAGGGTTGGACATCGCGTGCGCTGGTAGAGTCTGCGCAGTTTCCTCTTCCTCTCAATGAGAGACAGGATGAAGGCGGGGGTGCTTCTGCGTGGCTGGCTTGCGGCGGGCTCGACTGCAGAGTCAGCCAGGGCGGCAATGGTACATGAGGCGAACTCCTCTGCAAGGTGGTCAACTTCCTCCGCTGTGGTCACGGGGAAGGACGGAGTGTGTTCGGTCATGTAGGCTTCGAAGCGACCCCAATCCTGTCGTCGTCGAGGTGAGGATGGCACCGTCCGAGTCGGTGTCAGTTCCAGGGTGGCCAAGATGGGCTGATGGTCGGAGATGAGGTGGTCATCCAGGACGTCCTGCGCGGGCCATGAGGTAAGGCCGCGTACTACCATGAGGTCGATGACGTCCGGGGTGTGGGCAGCTGCGTGTGGGAAGTGCGTGGGGACCTCCGGTCCTAGCACCTCATACCCTTGGGCTTCTGCGTCGTTGAGGAGTCTGTGCCCGTCAGGGCAAGTCTTTGTGGAGTTCCATGCTGTGTGTTTGCAGTTGAAGTCTCCGGCGATAATTGTTGGCAGCGGCGAGTTCAGCAGTTCGTGAACATCAGCCACGGCCAAGCGGGTACTGGGTGGCTTGTAGAATGCAAACACACGCAGAGGGTGACGGTCGACGCAGAGTTCTACGCCAAGGGCGTATGATGATCGGAGGGTCATCTTCGGCAGCGGCTGGTGGATGACCTGTCTCTTCACTAGGACGGCCAATCCCCGGTAGGCTCGTCCCAGTGTCGACAGCTCTTCTTGGCGGTATGCGACGTAGCCCGAGATTTTAAGGCGGTCACTTGCCTTAAGGTGGGTCTCCGAAATCAGGGCTACGTCGATCTTCCTCTCGGCCAGGAGGCGACGAAGCAGGGTGACCTTGGCTGTGCTGAGCCCGTCGGCGTTCCAGTGGAGGATCCTCAGTTGGCTAGTGAACGCTATACAGGTCAGCTAGCCTTCTGAGGATAACCGGGACCGGACTCTGTCCCGATTGGATGGTCGCCAACAACTCCTGGAGGATCTCCACCAACATGGTGATCGCCTCCACTCTGCTATCAGCGCTTGGTCCTGCGCTGAGTCCCGCTCCTAACTTCGCCTTCTTCCCCTGTGAAGGGGCGGCGACCGTAGGGGGCGGGATTGGTGCGGGTTTCGGCTGCACCTCTGCGGTCGGTGCTGCCGGTGGTTGCTGCGGGGCGGGGGGGAGGGGGTCCCTGTTCACCCTCTTCTTCCCTCCGCGTTTGCGCCTCCTGGCAGTCGGGCGCTTCCCATCGTTGGCAGCTGCCATGAGGGACTGCGCTGCGTTGCCAGCTTCAACAGCGGGTTGCGAGGAGGCCGGGAGTGCTGCGCCGGTGCGCGCCGATACTCCGGCCTTCTTGTTGCGTGCCTCCTTCTTGTAGGCGGGGCACTGGACGCTATTAGCGGGGTGCGCGCCCCTGCAATTGGCGCACGTCGCGGGTTCCTCGCGTGGTCGCGGGCAGTCGTGGGCAGCGTGGGGTTCCGCGCAGCGGACGCAGGCCAGGGGGCGATGGCAATTTACAGACGAATGTCGAAAACCCTGGCATCTGTGGCACTGCGCGGGGCCTTTCCTGCCGCGCCAGGCCTCGATTTTTACTCCTGGCATCCCCAGGAGTTCGGTGATGGCGTAGACGCCCGGGGCAGTGTCCGCCGTGCGCTGCAGCTGGGCGTGGAAAATACACCCAGGCCGGCCGCTGCGCGCGCGGATCTGGCGGACATATTCCGGTAGGAAGCCTTTGGCCCTCAGGTCCTCTTCTATGTCCGCCGGCTGGGTGTTCGCCGGCAGTCCTCTGATGGCCACCTTCAGGCTCCGTTCGGCTGGGAGGCCGTAGCAGAACCAGGGCAGTCCGGTGGTTAGGAGGTGTGACTGGACGGCCCTGTACTCGTCCTCGTCTTTGGGGGTGAAGATAATCCCCTTTCCCAGGGGGCGTGCATTTACCTGATGGCCCAACACTTCCCGCAGCTTGCGGAAATGTGTGGGCCAATCAGGCATCGTCTCCACGATGAGTGGTGGGTATCTCCTCCCCTTTGTCCCCGCGGCGGCGGGGGCGGGGGGGTTTGCGTCGGCGTCTTCTTCTTCTTCTTCTCCTCCGTCTCCTTCACCCTCTTCAGGCTCCAGGGTGGCAGGCGGCGTCGGAGTATTCGGCGTCACCACCTCCATCGGCGACAGTTCTAGCCGCGGGAGAGTCGCGGGTGGTGGCGTGGCGCCGCCCTGGCGTTTCTGGGCGGGGCCGGGGCTGGTGGTCGCAAATGGCGGCAGCAGGTTCGTGGGCGGCGGGAAGCGCGACGGGGATAGAACGCGGGCCGGGGCCGGCGTTTGGGGAGAACCCAGAGGCGCAGAAGTGTTCGTGCTAGCGAGGTCGCGGGGGGCGGCGAGCTTTGGCCCTTCCATCATAGGGCGGGGCGTGGCGGCACGGGTGGCGGTCGTCGCGGGTTTCTGTGCCTTTGCGGGGGGCACGAGGGGGGTGCGGGGGGCACGGGGTTGGGCGCGGCCAGCATTTGTGGTCGCGGCGGTGCCTGTTCGCTGGGGTAGCGGCGCCCCGCCAGTCCTCCTGGCGAGGGTCGGCGGTTTGGTTGGGGCCGGCGGCATATGTTGCGGCTTCGGGGGGTTCGGGGGGGTGCGTCGAGGCGGCGGCGGCGGGGCTGCGGCTGCCTGCGCGAACGTAGGCTTCGGGGGAGCTGTTGCTGCTCCCGAGGAGCTTGGTGGTGGTCCCGTGGGCGGGTGTTGTAGAGGGCGTAGGTCCTCTAGCGCTCGGAGGGCTTCGGAGGAAAACTGGATTTCTCCGGCTCCCTCCGAGGTCGGTGTAATCGGGAAGCGGAGGGCTTCCTGGCCGGCGGCGCGCAGGATCTCCATGGCGCGCCGCATCGCCGTTATCTCCTCCGGACGGCGTCGGGTGGGGATGGTCCGGGGCCGGGTGGCTTTCCGGACCGCGGGGTCATTTCCCCGAGGTGTTGGGGGCATCTTCTTGAGGTATTTTTTTTTTTTTTTTTTTTTTGTGGGTACTTGAGATTACCCCGGTTTCGAACTACCCCCACCTATGCTAACGCACCGGCGGGGGCAATTTAAGCTGGTTTTGGGATGTCTGATGGCTTGAGATTTTTTCCCGGTGTGTAGCCACTCGCGATCGCGGCTTGCCTGCAAGCCACCTGGCTCCGTTAGCCGAAGCCGGACCCGGTGAGACCCGCTTGTGGGAGGCCGGGAACGACAGCGGCACCACGGTGCCAAATGGTAGCAGCGGTGAGTTTTATGGGGGCGATCCGGGCGAGTAGGTAAGCTGAGCTGTTGGCTACACGGCGAATCTCAGACCCATAACTGACCATTACCCCCTCTTTTATACCCATCCTTGGGGCCGCAATTAGTGACCTGTTAAAAGCGTGCTACGGAACTTTTGATTTCAAACGCAAATTTTCCGGAGATCATTATTTTTACGATAACAAACAATACTCCATTTTAAAGGTCATTAATCGCGCTTTCAAATGATAGTAATATTGTTAGGGTGCAACAAATAATATATGAGCTATATTCGTTCAAAACAAAATTTCCGAGATGTGCGATTTTTTTGACGCCGAGTGTATGTTGTGTTTCCTCACTTAAGGAAGGTGAAAAGTTTTGTGTTACACACGGCTGCAAAGTTATTTTAGCTCGTGTGTATTGCAACACCTCAGGATTCTATTCTTGAACCACTCGCTTCGCTCAGGATTATATTTTCGAACCACTCGCTTTGCTCGTGGTTCAACCATAGAATCCATTTGCTAGCTCATGGTTCAACCCTAGAATCCGTTCGCTATATCGTGTTGCAATTCCACACTCGGTTAAAATACAACTTTGCACCCTTGTATAACAAATAACTATTAATCATTTTATATTATAGTCCAATTGGCTTGTGACGAATCTGTCACTAGGCACTCCAGGCGTTGAGGGTAAAGACTTATTGTTTAACACTTTCGGCCCAGCAACTTCAATTAACTCGTTAACATACGATCTTTTACGTCTATACACGTTGTTCAGCTGAACGTGTTAAGTGTTTTTATTTTCTTTACCTACGTACAGTCAAAAGCAAAATAAGATGTGTGTAAATATGCTGAAAAATATGGTCCAGTGCACTTAAATTCCGTGTAATAAGAACGTCGTAACATATTTATCGTTTACTGATACTCGATCATTTTAGTAATATTGAATCATTTTGCAGAAAGCATCTAACTAATTGTGTCTACAAATTGGACGTTTTCTCGACTAACAAAAATTTAGAGTTGGTCGTTTTCGGAATCACTATGATCATTATGTGTTTGAAAGCAATAATTCGCTTATAGTCGGAAATACGAATATTGCCAAACTGCAATAAGAAAATCAAGAAACATTGTATACTATAAGTAGTGCTTGATTGAATAAGACTGGTCAAGTAGGAAAATGAGAATTATTCGAAAAGATGTCATGTCATGATAATCTTATTTTTACAGTATAAGTGAGCTATAGAATCCTTAAATCACAGTACAGAGGATTCGACTACCGCCCGTTTGTCCTAAACTGGATTTTGAATGTCAAATCCATTGATGGTTTCGTCGTCAGTGCAATCGAAAGGTGAGGAATACCTACTTATTACTATAAAACTTATATACTTTGTTTCTCAGGAGTGGTGTAGGGTTAGAACCAGTAGTAGACTTTTTTTCTCTCTTGATAGAGTCAGACAATTCGAAAATCCTTATTAATAAGCTTACTTGAATAAAGAATAGTTTGACTTGACTTTGACTAATCTTAGATAACTTTACGGAATGGATGATATACGCGAACATAATACTGCAGTCCTACTTTTTAGTAATCTTTAGCGATTACAACCTGATCCTGATGTCCCTTCCGTGAACCCTAAGGGTTTTCTAATAAAAATCTATCAAAAATCGATTATTTTAAACTAAACTAACCCTTTTTTTTCTTCAAGAAACTGCTTACATGTATTTACAAACCGCGATTAGAATGGGATTCGAAATTACTGTTGACACAACAGTGTATAAGTAAATCTAGGATATATTCATAGTTTATGTGCAGAAACTTACACACAATAGATTAATTAATCACTCCCTATATTTATAAACAACTATTTTCTTGGCAAATGTTGTGTCATTTGTTGTATCAACAATACTTTCGAATCCCCTTATTCCGGTTTGATAATAATCATACCCCGTAATCGAACCGGCAAATCTGTAGCAAATGTGCGTCAGGGTTGTCACTACTACGAATACAAAAAAACACCGCCGCAACAGTATTCAATGTTCTATCGATCTTCAAAATAAATTATCACATTTTTATTATTTGTTGCACTCAAATTGCGTCGTCTTTTTGTGTAAATCCATTTGAAATTCAAAAACATCTACCGTCAATGGTAAATAATTTAAATATGTATAACTTAAATGTATCTATTTATTATTGTTTGTTATTAATTCGGCTTCTTTTAAAAGATTGTTTAATGCCGTAGCCGCAGCATAATCCCGATTGTTTTTTAAAATCGTCTATAATTTGTGGTAGTTTTCCTGTTAAATTAAGCCTAGATCTGGAAAGCTTTTATTCTGTGACATTTTCAGTAACCGTACGTTTTGGATTTTGTTGTTTATGGATATGGAATAATACTACTTATGTTAATATTAATCATACGTGCAGTAGAGTAAGTAAATTCGTCATTGTAATCGCCAACCCTGACATCAAACTTTCAAATGCTGCGGTTTTGCTACATCCGTTGCGAGGTATGATAATAATAAACTTCGTTACAGTCTAAAAGCGGAGTGGCTGTACAGCCAAGGCAAAGGTCGGCACTACCACCCTGGTCAGCACCAAGAGTTGTGCGAATACTTGGCCTCCACCTGTCCTCTGACAGCAGATGCTTTAGATACTGAGGACCAGAGGAAACTGCGACTCATATTGAGCAAGGTACTGATTTTTCTAAAGATTTGTTTGTATCTTATAGGTAGTTCCACGAGAGTTGAGGTCACGCACACATTAACTTGTCATGTAAACAGCAAGGGAATTTGAAATTAGTGTTCTTTTTTCGTATTGATAGCAACTGCCTACTTGCAACTTTAAGATTGACCAAAAACTTATTTCGAGGGATTTGCTTCAATATTTTGACGTAAGTCACATTAAATCATTCATTCATTCATTCATAAAGTTTTTTGCAGGTAGCAATTTATTTAGATGTGTGTGTAATCATTCACCTCAACTCTGGTGAAATTACCTATAACACTTTAACTGATTTGCGCACCCTATGTGAATCAGTTAAAATGTTAGTCGACATTTAAACAGTATCCTGGACGCTACTCAGCGTACTTTACATTCTGAATATTCCATTTGTAAATTGTGACGTTATAAATCATCTCGATCAACAATTTGTCATCATCTCATTTTTATTTATAACATATCTCGACATGAAAGGCATAAGGTTGGATTTAACAATTTCTTTATGATTTTGAGACAAGGTCGAATTTAGATAATATCCAAGGATCGGACAAACGCCCGTCATTTGGATAACATAACCCTGTTCCGTATGGTAGAGACTTCCTTATCTTATGATGTTAACATATTTTATTAATTTAAGGTATTTATTTAAGATATTTTTTTTATAATACGAACACAAAGTATCTATTTAGGAGATCCCAACTATTTCTTAGATACTTGTGCACACCATGATTGTTCGAAACGTCGTTACAACGTCAATTAATATTCGCGATATAATCCGTCTCAATCGTTTCATTTCATGAATAACTATCGCGGTAACCGAAGAAGATAATTATTAGGGTTAGGATTTTGGTGGCATTTATGGAACAGAGAGCAGTGGAGTCGATGTTACAAACATTTTTTACTTGAATAAATGATTAACTTATAAATTAATTACGAAATAGTGTTTAGTTCAAGCTGGATTTATGAATGAATTTAAATAAATAACATGGATTTTATTTTTGAGAGTCTAGAAAAATATTAATTTTCAATAAAAATGTTGATAAATGAGAAAATATATTTATTTGATTTTCAAGGTTCTAGTTTTCTTGAAGCCAATAAATATTATACAATAATCATAAGCTATATTATAAAGAAAATGATTGAACTTCATTTCATAGGTAGTCAAATATTAAAACAATAAAATTATTTAAAACTTAAAATGGGTGAAACCCTGTTTAAAAGAATATATTAATGTATTATTTTTGATTAATTAATTATTCAATCAATCATAAACAGTTTGAGCAACGACTCCACTGTTCTCTGTTCACCTAATGCCACCAAAATTCCTAACCCTAATAATTATACACTCAATAGATCAAAATTCAATATCAAAAATTCAACGTCGTTTATTTGTCATAAATTCACAATCAGGGTACATACAAGTAAGAATTAGTTGGGATCTCCTAAATAGATAATTAGTGATAGTGTTATTTAAAAAATATCTTATAAAATAAAAAATGTTAACATCATAAGATAAGGAAGTCTCTACTGTACGGAACAGGGTTATTTTTTCGAAATGACGGGCGTTTGTCCGATCCTTGATAATATCTCATACCCACAGAACCGACCTTATGCCTCTCAGGTCGAGTTATATAAAATGCATTCGTGTGTAAATAGTACGCTGTCGTTGACTGATCCGATCTCAAATAAACCGGTTCCTTCAACGAGAGTCGAAAGAAATTACTAAAACAAAAAAAATCTTTATCCTAATAAAGAATAAACCTGTTTTTATTGTCTTAACCTAAATCGAACGAAAATACTTTTGAAAATATTATGTCGCAAACAAACGGGTTTCTTTAACAAAACCGAAACTAAAGGGTTTTGCGTCAACATGATACTGGTTCGAAAAAGATACCGGGACACATCGTCCTATTACTGCATACACCAGCTATGTGGACCTATTGTGCTATTCGATAATGAATTTAATTGTCATTGAACGTATTGCGAAAACACAAATAAAACTATTTATTAACTAAATATTTTGATTTGTACTTTAATTTTTCTCCAGTAGTCACACTACTTAATACTATATAAATTAGAAATATTAGATGTCAAATACCAAAGAAAAACGACCAAGATCACCTAATGTCCGAGGTCGGGATCGAACACACGTACTCAGCTTTCGCGGCTCGGACATTAGGTGATCTTGGTCGTTTTACTTTGGTATATGACATCTAATATTTATAATTTACATTGATTCTGCCAAAACCTGGTTTGTGCAGATAGCTTGTATTTGCAGTAATATAGGACGATATACAGATACCAGTATCAGCCCTTGGTGAGCACACTAGAATCTCTTTTTCAGGCACAACATCATCAACAACAGTTAAAGGATCAAAACCACAGCCCGATAAAACCGAAGTTACAATCCCCGAGAATGCAATGTGAGTAATTATATTTTTTAGTACAAATGGTGTACTTTTTAGGCTCTAGTGCTAGAAGTGGGTCATTTTACGTCAGGTCCAAAACTTCGGAGTGCCATCTGTACTAAAAAAACGTCGTACGAGACAAGTACAAAAACGAAATTCGAAACGAGTGGCGATGTTTTAAAACACGACCGATAGGGAGAATTTCATGTTTTTCGCACTTTTGTCGTAATGTACTATTTTATATCTGTAATTACGTCCACGGATATTACAATCTAGAAGTATGACTCCATATCGTTTAATTCAACTCGTAATATTAATTTTATTTATAATCTACTTTTGAAAGTAATTATTGAGTGAGTATGAGAATGAATGACTAAAGTTTTTAATTATTCTATCGTTTGCATGGTACTCTAATGTCTTACCATGCGATGAAAAATCCGAGCCCCAATGATGACTTTTGAGTGCCAAGAAACCTTGAACACACGACCATCCTTTATTTCTGGAATTAAGGGTTAAAATGTTAATCTTTTCACAGCACGTATGACGCCTCGCCACATGGGCCGGTCCCCCGACCGCCTCACTTCCAGCTACCACGCCGGGTTACCCAAAAGCTCCCATAACATGACCATGTCATACTCAGAAATACCGACTGCTATGAGCCAGAGCTTCGACTCGCCGGGACTGTTTGAGAAGACTAGAGAAGAGAAGGAGAAAGGTTAGAAATGGAAACTATTCTTACTCCTTCTTCTACCTAGCGTTATCCCGGCCTTTTCCAGGGTCCGCTTTCCTGCTTCATTTCCTCTACTTTGCGCGAACCTGGACATATACTGTAAGCCCGTTTACACTCATGTCAGCCTTCACGACATCTAGCCCGCTATATGCAAGAGTTTTGACTCGGGACAGTAAAGACTAAGAGAAAGGTAAGAAAAACTACTAGCTACCTTGTCGGTACACAAAAGCTTCCACAACATGACCATGTCATACTCAGAAATACCGGCTGCTATGAGCCAGAGCTTCGACTCTCCGGGACTGTTTGAGAAGACTAGAGAAGAGAAGGAGAAAGGTAAGAAATGGAAACTATTCTTACTCTTTCTTCTTCTACCTAGCGTTATCCCGGCCTTTGCTAGGGTCCGCTTTCCTACTTCATTTCCTCCACTTTGCGCGATCCTGGGCATCTTCTACAGTAAGCCCGCTTACACTCATGTCAGCCTTCACGACATCTAGCCCGCTATATGCAAGAGTTTTGATTCGGGACAGTAAAGACTAAGAGAAAGGTAAGAAAAGCCAGAGTTTCGACTCGCCGGGACTGAGACAAGAGTACAGTTATAAAACCAATGGCTGTCATACTCAAATATGCCCGCTATATGCAAAAGTTTTGACTCGAGATAGCAAAAGACTAGAGAAGAGAAGAAAGGTAAAAAATACTTCTAGTCGCCTTGTGGGTTGTGGGTCTCACAATATGGCACTGGTCTCACCGCAAGCTACTAAGCTATGCACTATGGGTTATAAACACGACAAAAGATACGTACTCCCGTGTAAATAAAAGATACGGCGATACTCGCCCAGCTATCTGCTATCACCGCCGGGCAAGTATCGCCGTGTCTTAGCCGATAATTCATAGCTTAGTAGCTCGCGGTGAGACCAGGGCCTATGACCATGTCATACTCAGAGATACCGGCCGCTATGAGCCATAGTTTCGACTCGCCGGGAAAGAGAAGACAAGAGAAGAGAAGGAGAAAGGTAAGAAAGAAAGAAAAAAATCTTTTGCTAAAATGCCTTGCATTACGTATGTGACAGTCGTGTTTCACATACCACGATTTTTTGAGAACATCCTTCGCATTAATCTGGGCATTATATCATCATACATATCCCGCTTCATGTTTTGTATCGAATTTATACCATCATCATTCATCATTTCAGCCATAACACGTTCACTGCTGTACATAGTCCTCCCCTTTGGACCTCCACATACACCGGACGTCCTTCACTGGACTCAATAACCTCGTCCTGCCCGTATACTAAATTAGAGCTTTTGAAATTGAAACCTAATGAGTTCGAAAATATAATCGCTTTTCTTTTGTTCTAAACAATCGAATATGTCCTTTATAAACCACATTGGGCAGGACGAGGTATCCCAGTCATAAACTTTCACCCGTATTCATTCATACTTTATAATTCCTATACCAAAATCACCTTGTATTTTTTCAGAGCCACCCGCCAAGCCAGTAAACCAATCTCTAGAGGCAGCTTCAAAAATGGTGCCCGTCCCTGAATCCCTCATGAGTCCAGACTATCAAGACCCTATCTACGACATCCAGAAAACTATTCCAAAACCAGTAAACTCCAATTCACAATCAAGTAACAGCAGTATACATGAAGACAAACCGCACAGACAGATAACTCAGCCGAAAACTATTAATAATAGTATGAAGAGTTCGCCGAAATTGCCGAAAAGCGCGAGCTCTTCACCGAAGATGAAAGCAAGGATGGAGCAGAGAAAGGGTAGTTTGAAGTTAGAGCCTAAGGAGAAGCATAATGGTGCAAGCGTTATGGCGAAAGACGAAATTGATCAGGTAAACCTTTGAAACAATTTTTTCTCAAACTTGCTACGGAATGTCGATGTTACTTACGTTAAATTAAACCCGGAAATACTATGTATCCGGTGTCATGTGTTAAGATGATATGTAAAGAGATTTCATGTATTTATTTCACACCTAGGACTGCAAATAAACTGTATTTTGTTTTGAAACGTCAAATTATGACACTAGGTCTTGGTATTCAGCCACAGAAAAAAAAAACCTTAGAACTAATGTCTATACCACCAGGTAAAAGGAGACCTCAAACAGATATTAAAAAAGTTAGGCGTGAGTTTTTTTTTAATGTTATACGATACTGTACTATTGGCATATTTACAAATTAAATAGTATGGTTTTGCGAAATCAGTTCGTTTTATTTCATGGCAAGTTTGAGAAAATCCTCTATATTAATGTACTATTACAAGGTTTTTTTGGTCACTTGTCTCGATGTTCGTCTGCCAGTAATCAAATCATGTGAGTCGTCCGAATTAATTAATATTTTTTATACGTATTAATAATTTTTAACAATTCAAATGTATGTCAGATTTTCATTTAACATGAGATGATGCCTTGTCGCCGAATTTGATTTTGCCAAATATCTGTCACCAACCAACTTTTCGCCGATTATTCACTTTGCATACCAGTATTTACCAAATGTGGCCGTGTGGTGACGGCAGTAAGAATACATTTGTCACCACCCCGATTCCTCCCGCGGGTGTCGTAAGAGTCGACTAAGGGATTGAAGTGTCACTTACCATTCTTTGCTAAAAAATTGATTATGGGCAGCAGCGTCATCACTAGACCCCGGTATCGGAGGTGCAAAATGATAGCTGTCAAGTTCTTATTTAAGGATAGGTAAACATATTTTGTGATGTCGATATCGATACTCGATTTTTTGTACAATTTTTTTTGATGTACAGTGGCGTTCAGAATTGCATGGACAATTATGAATGAATTCATTCATAAACTGTCATTGCAATTTTGAACCCTACTGTACAAGGACCATTTATTTGTATACCCTTTTTCGGGATCTATGATAATAATTAACAATTTATACTCGATTTTTGTACAATTATTTTTTTATGTACAAGGACCATTTATTTGTATCCCTTTTTTTGGGATCTATGATAATAATTAACATTTAATATATAAATCATTACTATTACAATACAAATCTCTGGTTGCTATTACATTTATTATGTTTCGAGTTGAACAACAATGAATAAAAACTTTTGAGATATTAAATACTTATAATAAATTATTTATGTCAATAGATAGTCAAAGTCATCTTACAACGATGTCTTCGATTATTTATCCGTGTTTACGAGTCTATTCACCTAAAATATTTTATACAATAGAAAGTGGAGTCCCTTCTTGCTGAACACCCTGAACTTCAAAAATGAATGAAAAACATTTAATATACAATTTGCAGCTATGCTATTCTCTTATTGACACATTCGACGCTGCGTTCGTCAACGAGCTCGAAGTCGAGACAGCCTTGTCTAAAATCCTAGCTGTCTTATTTGACATTAGGAATCGAGGCTGTGAGTGAGGTTGCGGGCGAGTTCGTCGCTGTTTTTCGTTAGAGAATACGAAGTTCATACATTAAACGTCAAACTCTCGACGCAGTGTAGTTCCAGCTCACGCCGCATTCCTCGTCGAGCACTAGTGTCGTTTAAAGTACATTTAGTGAATACCATTTTTAGGCTCGACGCTGCCGCAGCGCTGTCACAGCGCTGACGGCAAGGCGGTTTCCTTAGTGAATAACACTGCTGAATACACATCCTTTCCAAATGTTGGAATATAAAAAAGCACATGGAGTCGAATTGCCATCAAGAGAAAATCAACAACATATGTTCTACTAATATTTTTTTTTTTTTTTTTTTTTTTTTTTTTTTTTTTTTTTTTTTTTTTTTTTTTTTTGACTTTGATAGTTGGAGCATAAATACATACTATTTATTTTCAAAACTACAATTTATGTACATAGATTAAATCTAACTAATCTACTTAACCTAACCTATATCTAAGATTGGCCCTTGTGGCATTGTACCGAGGATGCTGGCGGCATTTCCTCGCTGTATCGCAATACTGATGCGTTGTGCGAGGAAGTCGCCAGCTCTTCGGTCTCTAGTTACATCAACCAGACGTTTCGCGATCTCAGCAAACAATTTGCGTGCGCTGGGGCCCCAAGAACCTAAAGTTTCTACGCCAAACGGTACAAAATCGTACTCTTTGCCGAGGCCCTTATATTTATTACGTTTTAAAAATTCGGCATTTTCAGCCGCAGCGGCTGCCTTAAACGTAGTTCGTTGAAGATGGGACGGTGCCAGGGTATCTACGCAAGTAGCATCCCATACCAACATCCGTCCCAAGCTCCAAGGAACCAAAGACACACCATCAGGTCTCTTGCCATCATCCCTAATAATACCAGTAGGCTCAAGAAGAGCAGGTACGTTGATCGTGGCAAGAGACCTGCGGATTATCTCGTTAAGCGTCGCATGTCTGGAAATACGGCCTGCGCTTTTTTGACAACTTAGTCCGTGGTGTCCCAGTCGATCCACGTCTGTGCCACAACAGCATAAGTGAGGGGCACATACCGCGGCCCCGAGTCTCAGGCCGGTTGCGAGCCTAAGAGAGGCCGGATCCAGGAAAGTACCAGTACTAGCCGAAGGATGGGCATGCAGCCAGTAACCAGCTTCCCGGGTTCCGACCGCCAAAAGTCTCTATATTGATTATTTAATAAAGTATATTCCATTCCAATATTTCGTCGCTGTGCCTACTAAAGTCGCTATGTGATTTTTTTTATTTTTGGATTTTGACGCCATTTTGAACTTTATGTCAATATCTATATGGCCCAAAAACAGCGGTGAGGCTATCTTTAATAGTTCCGGATTTATGAATTTTAGAAATGTGATTTCCATACATTATTCTCTTACTAAAAACAGTATGTGCAAAAATTACATAACTGTTTTATACAACCATGATTGTTTTTATTATAATGGAGCCGTTATGTGATTTTAGGCACATAGTGAGTATTTTTTATGAATTAAATAAGAACAAATCTGGCTCGATATGTACTGTCCCGCACATAGCGATATTTTTATACTACATCGAGTTCGTAGACTATGCTTGAGGCAACGTCTTAGCGAAATTTTCCTATCACTATTATTATTGAAACATGTTTTATTTTGTTTTATTGAAGGTCTTTCATAAAAATAACTATGTAACGAATATGATAAAGATGTGTAAATTTTCCTAATTAGTTATTTTAACCAAGTTACAGCTAAGACACATAGAGACTTTGGACGATCGAAACAAAAATAGTTATATGATAAATTATTGGTAATTTTTATTTTTCTCGTTAAAACACTGAGATTTATTTTTATAAAAAACATTAAAATATTTAAAACTGAACATATTTATCAAAATAAACAGTTTTTGGTGTCTCCTGTAAAGTAGCAATAAAACACATAGCGACTTTTGTAGGAACAGCGACGATTTGTAATCTTGCATATCTTGCATTGCAACTCAATCTTGTATGAAAACACTCACAAAAAAAGAATTAAAACCAATTAAACTGTAACCGAGATCTGCTTAAGTTTTTCGTCAGTTGTAACATACTTTGGACCAAATTCGAAAACCCAAACTTCAGAAGGTTCATCGACAATTGCCTCAATAAAAAGTATGGCGATGTTACATAACATTAAATAAATATTTTGTTGATTTTGTAATTATATAGTCCTAGTTTATATCGTAAATAGGTGCATTTAATGAAAGTCTTAGCTTATTATTATGGTAAAGAAAAATTATCGATATGTAACTTTAATTTTCGACATCACAAATATTTTTACCCCATCCCTAAGAACTTGACAGCAACCATTTTGCACCTCCGATACCGGGGTCTAGTCATCACAGTGGACACATTACTGCGATCGCCAATCCGCTTGCCCAGTGTGGCGATTATGGGCATTTACCTCCTAATGCGTCCATACGCATAGTTAATAGGAGAGGCCTACATCCAGCGGTGGACTATCATAGGCTGATGATGTGATGTAATGTGATTTACCAAATTATTGTTAGCCAACTTACATTCGCTCGAATTTTCGTTTACCTACTAGGTTATAATTAAAATTATACGTTAAGATGATTGAAAAATGATAATTATAGCCATGCAAATTTCAGTCGCAAGTATTATTGGTCAGCCTCCGTAGCCTAGGTGGTAGTGACCCTGCGTACGAAGCTGGAGGTTCCGGGTTCGAATCCCGGCGAGGGCATTCTTTGTGTATTTATTTATCACAAATGTTTGTTCCTCGGTCATGGCTGTCTATGTATTTAAGTAACTATATGTATCTATTATATATATCGTCGCCTGGTACCCACATCACAAGCCTTAATTGAGCTAACCGTGGGACTAGGTCGATTTGTGTAAGATGTCCCAAGATATTTATTTATTTATTTATTATATTTTTGTTTTATCAAATTTTTAACAATATTTTCAGGATAAGATCGAAATCATCAAGCTAGCCTCAAACCAAAGAAGACAAAAGAAGATGAGCGCAGAGTCGATGGCCGCCGTCACGATACAGAAGATGTGGAGAGGATACCGCAGCAGAAACCTGAACAAGGACACTCTGAGGATCCTTCACGCTATTCAAGCCGCGAGAGCGAGGCAGCATATACAGTGAGTTTAAAGAGCTATTCTCAACATTATTTCCGTCATCATTTTATAGGAATGGTAGGTATAGAATCACTAGAATTAAGACGTAAACAAACATTAGCCATTCATTACTGTCTACTCCTCAGAAATCATATTGATAACCCATCCGTGCTCGAGCGCATAGCCATCCTCATCCCTAACAACTATACAGCTGCAGTGGGGCGCCGAGTGCGCCGCCCTAGAGACCTCCTTACTATTCCATATCACATCCGCACCCATCAAACTTCCAACGCACCCACCCACAGAGCTATACAACTAATTAATTACTTTTTAGCTACGATTCAAAATGCCGACATTTTCTCTGATAGATGGACACAACTTAGACGAAAAATTAACCATTACCTTAATACCTGTTACTGTACCCTATAATTTTTCATTTTCATTCTTTTGACATAAAATGTTATTACTATTAGAATTATGTTAGCTTATAGATAATCCACATGTAATGTCTTGGCGTAAGCTGTTTTTTACATGGTTGTTGTTGAATAAAGAATAAAAGATTTGATTTGGATCACATTTTCCAAATTGATAAAAATGGGTAGGCTGGTAGAGTCAATGATGTCAAAGTCAATATATTCTTTATTCAATTAGGCCCAGCAACAGCGCTTTTGAATCGTTAAACTAAATAGCGAATGAGAGAGAAAAAAAGCTACTTCCGGCTCTAACCCTACACCACTGTTCCTGAGAAGAATCCGGCAATAAACTCAGCGGGTCTTGTTTTTTTCAATTAATAGTTTTGTAACATCTTAAAGCTAACATGCATTAATTAAAAGCGAAACATAAGTTTCTAAACTACTATAAGGAAGGTTAAGTAAACTACTATTAAGGGTTAAAAACACTTAACCCTTAATAGGATACCATGTCAGAGTCAGAACAAGTTAAATTTCCACCTTCCACCTTTCAACCACTTTGACTTTCGTTCTCTTTGAGTCGTTAACACGTTCGCCCCGGTACTGTTTCACTAAATCCTAATACTACACCGATCGAAATTTTCTTATTAGAACTCCTATGCCAGTGACACGCATGTGTGACCGAAATGATTATACTTCTATGCCGGCGACACAACACTTGTGTCAAAAATGATCGTATTAGGATGCGACTGGCACATGAGTAAGAACTTGATTTATGCTAGTGGCACTAGAGTACGGTAATTTTGATTACGTATGTGTGTCACTGGCATAGGAGACAGATGTTTTTGATCACATACGCTGTGTCACCGGCGTCGAATGTGTTAAGCTACCGTACTCAGGTAGTTACAGATACTAAAATATAATACTATCTCGTATCCATCAGAAGGTTAACCTGCGACATGGAGGCCACGAAAGCAGCGTTGGACAGCGAGCGAAAAATCCAGCAACTGCAAATGCAAGCGATCAACGCTCTATGGAAGAAAGTGTCCACTCTACAGAATACGGAAAAGCCAGATGTACTGCGAGAACTGACTGACACATGCTGTAGTCTTCAACAGCAGGTCAGTTCTTTACCGACACATATGTTTCCGCATACCTATAAGTTGGGACCCTGCGACCATATACAGTGTGTAAATCTAATACAGGCGATCAATTAAACCAGGCATGGGATTCATTAGTTTAATCATGGATTACAAGGTTTTTTCAAAGTTACTCTTAATTATGACCCCACAGATTTTTTTAAAGATTATCGGAGCAGCAATGTAGGTACAAACATTTGTTATTGTTGATATGGCAGTTATGTCATCTGCTTTTGAAATTAGCTGTCAACGAGTATTTAACTCGCGTATGTTGCTCTACATTGCGCGCCGAATTATTTTGTATGGAAAATTTTGTTGCTCTAATTTTAAGTAAAAGTTATTTGAATGTACTAACTAACACCCGTTAAGAGCTTCGCCCGTATTAGACTTACACCCTGTATAACATGGACGTCTAACGCCAGCTCAAAAATGCTCCCAAAATCAATTGTTCAATTGTGCCAAGATGGGCAGGACATAGCGCTTTTCTTAACACCGCGCATATTTCGGCGCAACACCGTTGACAAATGTTTATAGAATTTAGCCTATCAAAAGTTTGATGGACCAATCACAAATATTTTTCAATGGCGGTTTGAGTTTTTATAGGTTGACATTGAAATTCATTACCGTGATGCATTAAACAGGGGGTGACATTTGTCAACTAAAATTCAGGACCGTTTTTTAAAGGCAATTTACTATGGCGTGCGGCTTCCATGTTTTATTTGTTCGTAGGTTGGGACCCTTTAAACGAAGCGTGAAGAAGCATCTAGCGGGCCAGCAAGGCGGTGGCAACTAACAGGTTACTGATTGTCTCCTGTTCGTTGCCGCCGCGATTTGGGCTCTACTTTTCACTTACGATCAGTGGAGTGGAGCCACTTTGTTGTGCCAACATAAAAAAAAAGTTACTACGAACAAATAAAACATGGACGCCGCACGCCATACTAAATTGCTTTTCAAAAACAGTATTAAATTTTAGTTGACAAGTTTAGTGTCACCCCTTCTTCAATGCATCACGGTAATGAATTTGAATGTCAACCTGTAAAAATTTAAACCGCCATTTAAAAATAGTTTTTATTGGTCCATCAAAGTTTTGATTAGCTATATTCTATAAACATTTGTCAAAGATGTTGCGCCGAAATATGCGCGGTGTTAAGAAAAGTGCTATGTTCTGCCCATCTTGGCACAATTGAACAATTGTGTTTGAAGGCATTTTCGAGCTGGCGTTAGACGTCCATGTTATACAGGGTGTTTGGTTAGCGGTGTCGGAGCTTTTAAGGGCTTAAACTACAATCATTTTCATCGATAAATTACCAAACATTTTTTTTTTTGAGCCAACGATAATTACATGGCGGCTATTTTAAAATTTCAAACAAACGAATACGGTCGCACGTGATATTTCTGGAATTATACGTTTGTTATCAGTCCTATCCTTGCAAAAAAAATCTCGTTAGAGAGCTCATTAGATAAGCAAACTAATTAAGCTAATCATTTGACTCAACTATTTGAACAACAAGGCTAAAAAAAATTTTTTTAATTAAAAATATTAAAAAATTCAACTTAATTTTTCAATTAATTTAATTTTGCATGAAAACTAGGTCGTTAAAATAGGTTTTTTTTTTGTTGTTATTTATTAGTACAGTATGTTAGCTAAAAAATAACACCATAATTACGGTTATACCTTAAGTACTTCAGGAATTAGAAGTGCTCAAACATGCACTGGATGGATGGAAGGCGGCCACTTCACTAGTCAGTACACTGCTGACATTCATTTGTTTATGGATTTTGCATCAGAAACGCTAAATGCAGCTGTTTTGGTGTATGTTTGACTGCACTTGTAATTCCTAAATGTTTTATTTGTTCGTAGTATATGGGACTGTTGCGTAATATTAGAGACTGATTTTACGATGGCTACTTTATTTCGTGAACAAGCTTTAATAGATTGGTTATGGCAGGTGGTGGAGCTACAAGGTTGCATGCAGCAAGTACTTCGCTGCGTGTTGCCGCCGGCCGCCGCCGTCGCCACCACCCAGACCGACATTGTCGCCGTTCACTCGCCACAAGTTAGTTCCATGTGTGTGTGTGTGTGTGTGTGTGTGTGTGTGTGTGTGTGTGTGAGCTGCGTGTCGCCGCCGGCCGCCGCCGTCGCCACCACCCAGACCGACATTGTCGCCGTTCACTCGCCACAAGTTAGTTCCATGTGTGTGTGTGTGTGTGTGTGTGTGTGTGTGTGTGTGTGTGTGAGCTGCGTGTCGCCGCCGGCCGCCGCCGTCGCCACCACCCAGACCGACATTGTCGCCGTTCACTCGCCACAAGTTAGTTCCATGTGTGTGTGTGTGTGTGTGTGTGTGTGTGTGTGTGTGTGTGTGAGCTGCGTGTCGCCGCCGGCCGCCGCCGTCGCCACCACCCAGACCGACATTGTCGCCGTTCACTCGCCACAAGTTAGTTCCATGTGTGTGTGTGTGTGTGTGTGTGTGTGTGTGTGTGTGTGTGTGAGCTGCGTGTCGCCGCCGGCCGCCGCCGTCGCCACCACCCAGACCGACATTGTCGCCGTTCACTCGCCACAAGTTAGTTCCATGTGTGTGTGTGTGTGTGTGTGTGTGTGTGTGTGTGTGTGTGTGAGCTGCGTGTCGCCGCCGGCCGCCGCCGTCGCCACCACCCAGACCGACATTGTCGCCGTTCACTCGCCACAAGTTAGTTCCATGTGTGTGTGTGTGTGTGTGTGTGTGTGTGTGTGTGTGTGTGTGAGCTGCGTGTCGCCGCCGGCCGCCGCCGTCGCCACCACCCAGACCGACATTGTCGCCGTTCACTCGCCACAAGTTAGTTCCATGTGTGTGTGTGTGTGTGTGTGTGTGTGTGTGTGTGTGTGTGTGAGCTGCGTGTCGCCGCCGGCCGCCGCCGTCGCCACCACCCAGACCGACATTGTCGCCGTTCACTCGCCACAAGTTAGTTCCATGTGTGTGTGTGTGTGTGTGTGTGTGTGTGTGTGTGTGTGTGTGAGCTGCGTGTCGCCGCCGGCCGCCGCCGTCGCCACCACCCAGACCGACATTGTCGCCGTTCACTCGCCACAAGTTAGTTCCATGTGTGTGTGTGTGTGTGTGTGTGTGTGTGTGTGTGTGTGTGAGCTGCGTGTCGCCGCCGGCCGCCGCCGTCGCCACCACCCAGACCGACATTGTCGCCGTTCACTCGCCACAAGTTAGTTCCATGTGTGTGTGTGTGTGTGTGTGTGTGTGTGTGTGTGTGTGTGAGCTGCGTGTCGCCGCCGGCCGCCGCCGTCGCCACCACCCAGACCGACATTGTCGCCGTTCACTCGCCACAAGTTAGTTCCATGTGTGTGTGTGTGTGTGTGTGTGTGTGTGTGTGTGTGTGTGTGAGCTGCGTGTCGCCGCCGGCCGCCGCCGTCGCCACCACCCAGACCGACATTGTCGCCGTTCACTCGCCACAAGTTAGTTCCATGTGTGTGTGTGTGTGTGTGTGTGTGTGTGTGTGTGTGTGTGAGCTGCGTGTCGCCGCCGGCCGCCGCCGTCGCCACCACCCAGACCGACATTGTCGCCGTTCACTCGCCACAAGTTAGTTCCATGTGTGTGTGTGTGTGTGTGTGTGTGTGTGTGTGTGTGTGTGTGAGCTGCGTGTCGCCGCCGGCCGCCGCCGTCGCCACCACCCAGACCGACATTGTCGCCGTTCACTCGCCACAAGTTAGTTCCATGTGTGTGTGTGTGTGTGTGTGTGTGTGTGTGTGTGTGTGTGAGCTGCGTGTCGCCGCCGGCCGCCGCCGTCGCCACCACCCAGACCGACATTGTCGCCGTTCACTCGCCACAAGTTAGTTCCATGTGTGTGTGTGTGTGTGTGTGTGTGTGTGTGTGTGTGAGCTGCGTGTCGCCGCCGGTCGCCGCCGTCGCCACCACCCAGACCGACATTGTCGCCGTTCACTCGCCACAAGTTAGTTCCATGTGTGTGTGTGTGTGTGTGTGTGTGTGTGTGTGTGTGTGTGAGCTGCGTGTCGCCGCCGGCCGCCGCCGTCGCCACCACCCAGACCGACATTGTCGCCGTTCATTCGCCACAAGTTAGTTCCATGTGTGTGTGTGTGTGTGTGTGTGTGTGTGTGTGTGTGTGTGAGCTGCGTGTCGCCGCCGGCCGCCGCCGTCGCCACCACCCAGACCGACATTGTCGCCGTTCACTCGCCACAAGTTAGTTCCATGTGTGTGTGTGTGTGTGTGTGTGTGTGTGTGTGTGTGTGTGTGTGTGTGTGTGTGAGCTGCGTGTCGCCGCCGGCCGCCGCCGTCGCCACCACCCAGACCGACATTGTCGCCGTTCACTCGCCACAAGTTAGTTCCATGTGTGTGTGTGTGTCTTGCCCACGCGCGGACTAGTCATCGCAAAACAATTGCAAGACTGCGATAGAACAACATCATTATTTGATAAAAGATTGATGATGGGCAGCAGCGTCATCATAGTGGACACATTACTGCGATCGACAATCCGCTTGCCCAGCGTGACGATTATGGGGATTTACCTCCTAATGCGTCTATACGCATAGTTAATAGGAGAGGCCTACGTCCAACAGACTGTCATAGTCTAATGATGAATAGAACAAGATCAATGAGTCGCATTATGTACAATATTATATTTTTCAAAGACAGTTGTGAAATTATTTCCATTAAGAATTTTTCTAATAGTGCTTGAAGTAGTCCTTAATCCGTTTATTAATTGTATTTATTTGCACCATATTTTAAACATTGAGAAATATCAGAAATAGCAATAGTTATTTGTTATACAAGGGTGCAAAGTTGTATTTTAACCGAGTGTGGAATTGCAACACTATAACGTGTTCTACGAACGGATTCTAGGGTTGAAGAATAGTGGTTCAAGAATAGAATCCTGAGCATATAGAGTATTGCAATACACACGAGCTAAAATAACTTTGCAGCCGTGTGTAACACAAAACTTTTCACCTTCCTTAAGAGGAAACACAACATAATAAAAACAATTGATCTATGTAAAATACACTTTTATTTTAAAAAATTAAGGGAAGTTCAAACTTTGCACTCTTGTGGATAAAACGCAACTTTGTTATCTGTTTTTAAAGAATAAAAAAGCCCTTTCCGAGCAAGGAAGGTGAAAAGAATTATGTCATTTTAAATTTTAGCGACGATTATCAACTTTAAATAATAATAATCTTAAGTCTCGGCTCTATTACAGTCTTGTCCCATGTCAATGTTCTGCGATGATTTCTGTTGTCGTTGATGCTGTCAGTTCACATGAAGAATCCACAAGGGCTTCGTTTTTACCAATTCTGCTACGGAACCCTAAAAAGTGTATTTTCTCAAACTTGCTACGGAATGTTGATGTTACTTACGTTAAATTAAACCCGGAAATACTATGTATCCGGTGTCATATGCTAAGATGATATGTAAAGAGATTTCATGTATTTGTTTCACACCTAGGACTGCAAACAAACTGTCTTTTGTTTTGAAACGTCAAATTGTGACACTATGTCTTGACACACAGCCACAGAAAAAAAAATAACTTAAAAACTAATGTCTATACCACCAGGTACAACAAACAGATTAAAAAAAAAAGTTAGGCGCGAATGTTTTTTTTAATGTTGTACGATACTGTACTATTGGTTTATTTACAAATCAAATATTATGGTTCTGCGAAATCAGTTAGTTTTATTTCATGGCAAGTTTGAGAAAAGCACTATACAAATCTCGGCGGGAAACAGGGTTACAGGCCGCGTATCCCTATCTGGGCTCAGTTCCTTCGGCCAGATATATCTACTTGGCCTGTAACCCTTCGTTTCCTGTCCTCTATAGTAATGTACTATTGTCTTAGGAGGAGCGGTGTACATGGCTAAAGCGGCCTATGTCGTTGCCGCTCGCTGCCGCCTCCGCTCCCGCGCCCGCTCCTGCTGCCGCCCCCGCTGTCGCGCCCGCTTCAGCGCCTGAGCCCGAGCCTGAACATCACGAACAAATGTAAGTCACTTTTCCAATTTTACACTATACCACTTGCACCACACTCTTGTACAATAGGCTACTTGACCCATTTTTAAAGTTTGTCTTATATTATTAATCAATGTCTGATTAACGGAAAAAAATATAAATATATTTTTTCACGACCTAGAAAACCGCAAAACTATAACTTAAAATTTAAACTTTGGTTACCGCGCGAAAACGATACTAGCCGTGTTAATGCTTAGATTATCTGTGGTGTGACGTCACTCAAACCGAAAACAAACATTTGACATGTCACTTATGTTATATCAATGTCACAGCAAAGCTACATGCCTACATGTCCATGGCGAATTTCACTCGTATAAGATTCGACATGAAGTTAGTTTAAGGTCCTATGACGCCACATCATGGCCATGGGTTTTCAGAGTACGAAATTTAAAAAAAATAAAACAAATTTTTCAATAAAAAATATGTACCCATGAAACACTTTTAATACACCGTAATCGAAAAATATTGATCTTTTCAATAAATACTACAGAAAATTTGATATGAGTCAAGTAGCCTATTGCACGTTAATGTACAATTTGGTTAACCACTTTTAGACTGTATTCAATGATAATTAACAGAGCCCGGAAAATCCATAGCAAAACAAAAGACTGTCGCATTCAAACTAGGGTGAGTGACATTTTTTTATCGATATCGAGTAAATTTTGTCTAAAAATCTAGGTTAATAAGTTTAGATACTGAACGTATTGCGAAAACACAAATCAAATTATTTATTAACTAAATATTTTGATTTGTACTTTTAATTTTTCCCAGTAGTCACACTACTTAATGCTATATAAATTATAAATATTAGATGTCATATACCAAAGAAAAACGACCAAGGTCTTCCGAAGACCGAGTGGCCGAGGGATACAGGCATCAGCCGCGAAAGGTGAGTACAATCAACAACACACCTGTGAACACAGACAAAGCTCCAAAAATATGTAAACAGAACTTTATTGCCTGGACATAAAGGTGTGTATACATATTTCTGGCACTTTGTCTGTATTCACAGCTGTGTTGTCGATTGTACGTGGGTTCGATCCCCACCTCTGACATTAGGTGATCTTGGTCGTTTTTACTCGTATAACTTTTCGAATTTTACACTTAATTGTACAGTCAAAGACAAATTAAGGTCTACACAAAAATGTTCAAAAATATGTCCCAGTGCACTCTAATTCTGTGTAATAAGAACATATTTATGACCGGATTCTTTCGATAATTATTTTTGCACTTGACTGTACACTATGTCACAAGTTGTACCACACTCTTGTACAATTGCACATTAATATACAATTTTGTTTACCACTTTTCGACTGTATTCAATGATAATGATTAATGAAGACGATTTCAAATGGTAGACCATATTTTTTTGTTGACCGGGTATCTGTGTCGGCTATTTGTTAATTTATATATTTGAAATTTATGTCCGAGTGATTTTTAGAAGACCTAAATATTTAATCTATTATATATTTCAGATAACAATTGACTATCAAGATATTCTGATTCATTTCATTCACCTGCATTGCATTGATTTTATTGAAAATGCTGAGTTGCTGATTTGCAACCCCTTTATTCCCGCTAAAATAAAAGCTACCGAAAAAATAAAACATTATGCCTCTCCTATGCGTACATATGAACGCATTAGGAGGTAAATTCAAATAAAATAAAATTAAAAGTATACAAACGTGATACTATTTACACGTATTGGAAAAAACATATACAGGGCTACTTTTTCACCATTGCAATAAATGAACATACGTAATAGTAGTCCAAAATACACAATACGAGCATTTTTTTTTTTGGAACAAAATAACTAAAATACGAATGTTCGAACTTAACCACAAATCTAACAAGAAATGTGGATTTTACGCATCTATTGACATGCATAACTAGCAAAACGCTCGAACTGTCAACTGTTTGTTTAAAATGTCATTACGCGCGGCGGGGGCGGGTTGGATCACCCCTTCCCGTCGCCTTCGTCATACCGCACCGTTGATGCCTTGTTATTAGTGCGCCCATTATATTACATTTGCATGAAGGATAAATTCATAGAAATAAAAAAATAAAATATTATAATTTTATTTGATAAATGTGATCTATTATCGATACCAGTGATATGGTAAAATTTATTGTACCGGTGAAAATGTAACCCTGTATTCAAAGTAAAATTTAAAATTTAACCTTTCACCCTCTCAAACCATGATACAATATTAAAACCAATTTCAGCGAAACCGAACAACCGATCAGCGGAGACATCGACATCGAACGCACAGAGTCACTTATAGATAAAGAACACCATTCTGAGAAAGAACTCATTGTCGACTGATGATGGGCTTTAGCCCTATAAGGTTTGTGTAGAAGTAGAGCTTTGATACATTTGGCTGCAACTTTTATGAAGGTACTTTCATCGCTTAAAACGCCAAGAACCACTAAAGTGGTCGTGTGTTGTCATGCCTCCACGCCAGCCGCTATAGTGGTCATCGAGTGTGCCGTCAAAGTAACTGTCTTTCTGACAGTTGTTTTTGTTGTTTATTAGTTGAGATACTGAGGTTTGTGTCACATTTTTATGCGAAAGGGAAGGCGTTTAAAAGGTTAACCCTTTAGGCGCTATTTACTAAGACAGTGGTCATGAGCATACCGACAGACTTTACCCATGCATTTTAAATGTCAAAAGAAGTAGAGTACATTGTGCATCAAGGGAGGTAAGTACGGAATTACGGAAGTAATTTAATGACTCGAGTTAGTATTCCGCTTACCGACCGTGATGCATACAATGTTTTTCATCATACTTGCCGACATAAACAATTTATTAATTTAATAAGTTTAAGGGCTGATTTTTCAATCCCCAAATAATGCTATCCGTTAGTTAAAATTATCCCCATCCTTTTCTAAAATCATCAGTCAAAAAATGACAGGGCTAACATTTATTTGACAGGTACTGTTAACTGGGGATTGAAAAATCAGTCCTAAGACAAATATTATTAAATGACGTTTTGACATTTCTATTACTCCCTAAGGAATTTCACTTTCCTATTACTCCCGCTACGCATGCAAGCAATGGCGCGCTTAGACAGCAAGTGTGATGAAAAAAATATTACATAACGTACGTCGTTTTCGGACAGTTTTCTTTTTTCGATAATTTTAACTATATTTTTTTTAAGTTAAAGATTTTTCGCAAACTTTCTTCTCGTTTTCCCTAACGCCAATCAATGGGTATGTCAAGTATGTGAAAACTCGTAGTGTAAAAATTTCAATCGTGTGTGTATTTTTCAGTGAAGTATTATGATGTATATTGTTTTTATGACAAACATGTCTATATTTCTGAAACTAAGCCAAACCCAGAAAAAATATATATTGTAGTCTCAAAATGTGGTCTGTCGGTATACTCATGATCACTCTGTATATCGACGGTGGTCTATAATAAAATGTTGTAGCCAATATGTGAGGTACGCGAGCGATAGTCAATGCTACGTTTTAGTAATTTATTTTACGTGACAATGTGTCTTAATTATTTATTTGCCAAAAAGTTAATGTTTAAGAATTACGATCTGAATTTATTAATACAAAGTTACAAGGGTGTTGCTAATGCACTATTTTAGACAATCCTTTTTAAGATTTTTTTTCTTCAACTGTGTGTCTTGAGATGGATGTTTTTTAATGTTTTTTTTATCATATTTTTTACAAACGAAATGACATTTTAATACCTTGATTTTTAACTGTCACAAACATTTGCCCGAGCACAATTAGCGGTTAAAGTCACTCAATTTGTAACTTTGCGACATAATGTTATTTTTATTTCGAATAGATACTGTAATAATTTATTGACGGTAGCTTTAAGTGTCATGACATTTAGTAATAAGTCTTGCCTGTTGAAAACAGTAGATTCTTGTAAACCCTGGTTTTGCTTAGCTAGATAAATGCTAGTTTTTGTAAGAATTTGAATGCTGACATGAAAATATATTGTAAATTTTAACGCATTTATTAGGCAATAATTCGAAACGAAATATTGTAGGCGTAGTTTTAACAGATATAGTCAGAACTGATCAGAACTCGTGCAAAACTTTAACAAAACTTCTCATAACAGAATAATTCAGAGTCATAAAAATGCACACACCGATTATTTGAAGTTCGTTATTTCGATGTACAATTAAATTGGGGAATAGTTTTAAAATATTCATATATTACTTGTAAATGTTCCTATATGCAAAATTAAAAAGTTTTGTGGTCTTTTCACTTATAACCAGAGATCGGATTTTTGTGCGATGTCATACTAAATGTCATCAAAATGACGTAAGTCACTAAGAATGTCGCAAATCCATCCGATCTCTGCTTATAACTCAGATACTGACTATAACTGTCAAAACTCTTGCTACAATATTTTACTTTACGTGTCTTCGTATTGCTTTATCAATGGCTCATTGCAATACAATTAAAAACACACATTTATACAAATTAGTGGTATTGGTTTAGAGTGCGTAGCCAAGTTGTCAATCGCTAACGCTCAGCGCGTATCGTAGTTTTCTCTCTCTGTCACTCTTTATTATTAGTGCGATAAAGACAGTCGCGTTTCGTTCGCGACTGAGAGTGCTCGATTGGCATCTTGACTAGACACTCTGAAGGCTTAACACATGATTGGTGCGACAGTTTGTCCTTCTTTTATTAATAGAGTTAGTAAAAGACGGGAACTCTCGCGGTGACATATTGTCGCGCCAATGATATGCTAAGCCTACTAGTCCCATTTCTTTTGGTGTTAATGTTTGACATTAAGACGTGTTCACAATTTGACTTATTGAGATGTTTAACATTGTTCGAGGGTTTACAATTTAGTGTTCGTTTTCGGTCGCTACGATCGAAAACAAGTGCTGTAACACCAAATTATGTAAGTTACTTAGATTTAGGCTTGGGCGCAATTACGATAAAACTAACGTATGGTTGACAGATCTTAAATGGATCCGGACAACGATTATTTTTATTGGTTTGAATCTTATGGCAGCTATAATTTACTTAAATATTACACGAACCTTTGCTACAAAAGAAAATTCAACGTAAGGTAAGGATTGTTTATTAAAATAAAATAAATACTTGCTCATCGAGGCACCAAAGCCCATCATTTCTGCAATAAAGTGGATAATAGAGTGTCGAACATTGGGTCTTAATCCTTTATGCGGCACTGGTCTCAACAACCACCCTGCATCACTATCTTTTTGTACTATATGGCGTTGAGGCTTGAATCCAGGATTTTTTGAGCCCTTTAAAGGGTTAACATGACGATTATTGGTTATTGGAGTGTTTACGATACTTTAGTTTTATTTGTAATTTTCTGGCTTCTAACCGACCTGACACTGCCGTTTTTCAATTACAAATTATTGTAAAGTGTTAGGTATAGCTAGTGTCACATACTTTTGCGCTTAACTGTACATTTTGTCACAATTTTTAACACTTAGGTTGTAAGGTTTGTTAATTTTGTTCTTGCTTTTAATTTTCTAACAATTTGGCCATGTCATGTTGGAAAGGAATTGCGAAATATATTAATATTGCTTTATTAGTATTAAACACTGTAAAAATTGCACTATTTAAAAAATCTCTGTGTTAGAAAAATGGCTGAATTTATGACAAAATTAGATAAAATAAAGATAGACTTTATATTCTGGCGATAAAAAGACTATTAGTAAAAGACAACTAATTTTTATTTGCGTGATTTCGTACAAAACTGTAATACCAGTAAGATATTTGAAGACTATTAAATTTGAAAGTAAGAAGTACTACGTTTCAACGGTTTCATTACTTTGACGTAAAATCAACAACAAAAGTATGTTCTACTCAGTGAGGAAGGTAAAAATGCTTACTGTTGTCATTTTTATAGTGCTCAGTATTCCCTTGATCAATCTTGACAAAATCACAATTAATCGAACTACTTTTGTTGTTGACTGTACAAGGTATCGCAGCTATGTTATTGAAAGAGAGGAAAATACGAACAGCTAACATTTTACCGAACAGTTCTTTTTTTATGGGAATTCTGGCATTCCAGAATACTTAGCATTTTTATCGTGTAAGTTTATTTATTGTGAGGACATTATTGCAGATAGTTTTAGTTTAATGTCGGACGGAATGATGTATTATTATTTATACCAGAATATCGTGAACATAACCTATCTTATTGAATTACATTATCTTTTTTTTTTTCATTTTCGACACCTGTAACACAGCGTCTGTGTTCAACAAAATCTGACTCCTATGGCAGCGACACACATACGTGATCAAATTAATTTTATTCTTATGCCACTAGCATAAACCAAGTGCTTACTCCTATGCCAGAAGCATAGAAATACGAACGTTTTTGACACAAGTGCTGTGTCGTCAGCATAGGAGTACAGTCTTTTCGGTCACATGCGTATCACTGGCGTAGGAGTTCTATCAGATAATTTCGATCGGCATTGTATTAGCATTTAGTGAAATAGTACCGGAGGCGAAAGTTGAAAGTGTAGGTACCTACTTTATTATATTTTGGTATATATAGTAATTGGTAAATAAATTCCGTTTCGGTTTCATTGCACGCTCACTCCGTGAGTTTTGACAATAACACCGTTGTATAGATTAATAAGTCTGTCATAATTCTTTACTAAGGGTTGATGAAACAATTTTAAGGTCAAATTGGTCATTTTTGGGGTCCCAGCGTTGGGACCACGCAAAATAGGCACGTTTGATGTCGAGTTGCGGAAAAAATGGCCAGAATACAACAACAACAACAAGGTCAAATTGGGTGAAACTGCGGGGAAATGTAACATTATATAGGATAAAAAAAGTGAGTAAGTGAGGGCATTATCTGATCCTGCACTACACGAAAGTGGTCTTTAGAGACAATCCTTTAATTATTTTTTCCCCTCACTAACTCGTAAAGTGCTCGTTTATCCTTTAATACGAACGTGTAAAAACGCATATTATTCACTTGTGTGGCAAAGTAATGACCTTGGTTTTGGAATAACAAAACGTAAAATGCTCATGGAAATTGTTCCATTAATGATAATTAAATAATTTGTTTGAGAATTTAGTGTAAAATACAAACCTTTATTATAATATGATAATTTTAACATATAAATCCTAAAATTCCATAAGTAACAATTGTTTTAGTGAATGATGATAAGATGACTAGATGCAATCACAAAACGCAGAAAATGTCAACGTCAACATTGTCAAAGAATATTATAGGTTATAATCTTTATTTACCGACTCGAACACGCATAAAAATAGTAAACTAAACAACTTTCAGGGTGTTCTGTTATAATTTTGTAAAAATAATGAATGAGAATGATTTAATAATGCATTGGCGTTGGTGTGCAACTACAGGAATGTGTTAAAATCGTGCTGCGTTTACTTTTTCGTGCTAAGTTTACTGCGACAAAATCTTGCATTAAATACATGATGCATTTGGAAAATTATTATCACTAACCCGATGATGATTGTAATGTGAACAAATAATTACCTTTTTTGAGTTTCCTCGCTATAGTGAGGGGAAAAGTTTTGTGTTACACACGGGTGCAAATGTATTTTACTTCTCGTATGTTAAAACAATTTTTCAATTTCATACTCGCGGGTAAAATACAACTTTGCACCCTTGTATAACAAATAACTATTTTAGTACAGATGGTGCCTTTTTAGGCTCTAGTGCGAGAAGTGTGTCATTTTACGTCAGATCCAAAACTTCGGAGGGCAATCTGTACTAAAAAACGTCGTACGAAGACACGTGCAAAAACGAAATTCGTAACTCGTGTCGATTTAAAACACTCCCTATCTGTCGTGTTTTAAAACATCGTCACTCGGTTCGAATTTCATATTTTTCGCACTTGTGTCGTACGTAATGTTATGTACTATTTTTGTATGTATGTTAGATTTGATATTTTTCGATATTCCGAGAATCATGAACAGATTAAACAAAATACGTAAAGGGATACCAAGCTGGGGTCTGATGATGGGATCTTGGAGAAAACGGTTGAAGCTGTTTTTTTTTAATTTTGTGATAAATATTTTGATGTGTGTGTGTGTGTAATAAAGATTGTATTCAATTATCACTTTTGGTAAAGAATTATGACCCTAAATGATAATGTTTTAACGAACAGAATGCCTTGCGTACGCTTTATTTACCATGTTCAGTCAAGGTAGAACATATAGATGCGCACAAATTGCAACAAATGTATACAGCATATCTCAGTCCACTGCTGGACGTAGGTCTCTCCTATTAACTATGCGTAGGTATGGACGCATTAGGAGGTAAATGCCCATAATCGCCTCGCTGGGCAAGTGGTTGGCGATCGCAGTAGCGTGTCCACTATGATCAGTAAATCCGTGTAACCATAATGAAAGTTACCATTTGACCGTCTATTTACTTACTTATGATCTAAGTGTAAGTGTTATACTTTATCTGGATAAGTATTATTTTGATATCTAGACATAATAACAGTAATATTTGCACAATTAATAAATAAACATGCGAGAAATTGATCACTTTCATTATATTCTTGCATGGAATTGCCCTGATGACGCTACTGCCCATCATCAATCTTGTATGAAGGAATGTTCAGTGACAATTCAAATCAACCAAAAAAATCAAAGTGATTTTCAATGTATACATGATATTGTAGTAATAGGGCTGTTTATACATATATTTGGCACTTTGTGAGCGTCTATATATTTGACCTTCAATTTACAGGGGCATAACATATTTATACGCACGTTTTATGCGAAGATATAAGCAGAGCACGGAATTTTGATGGCAATACGAAATTTTCATTAGTATTGTAAATTTATTTTATCATTGTTTTCTATGGATTTCATAGTGTGTTTTTTAAATTTGTTTTTAAACCTATGGCAATTTGACTACTGTTAGAAATATTTTTATCGATAAAGATGACTTTTTTATTACCCAACTATCAATATCAATAAACTTTAATTTCATCAGCCTCAGTCAGCCTTCGTAGCCTATAGTTGGTAGTAACCCTGCCTACGAAGCTGGAGGTTCCGGGTTCTAATCCCGGCGAGGGCATTTATTTGTGTATTTATTTATCACAAATATTTGTTCCTTGGTCATGGCTATCTATGTATTTAAGTATCTATTATATATATCGTCGCCTGGTACCCACATCACAAGCCTTAATTGAGCTTACCGTGGGACTAGGTTGATTTGTGTAAAGAAGTCCAATAATATTTATTATTATTTATTTATTATCATGTTTTTGCTTCAAAAATTCCGTCCTCTGGATATAAATAAAAAAAAGTGTATATACATTTGTGCCCCTGTCTCTGGGTACTACATTTCTGATTAAGTTTAGTTTGTAAACCAATCTCGTAACTACGCTTTTAATTGTATTTTTAACTACGCTCTTGTAAGGTTTTAGGAATAAAAGAAAATTAATCCTAAATAGGAATTGCAATTCAAATGTAAAGCCTATTTATTCATCCTTACTTGTCTGGTCGAGTAAACAATTCCCTACACTCTAAGTGCACACTTCCTGTCGTAAATAGCGTGGATTAGATTATCAGTTTTTTATTCACTTTTAGGGACACACAATGAGGGTTTTTAGTACTTTTTCTGCCACTACGGGGCGGTGAGATGGCAGCACTGAGCAGAAGGTCTAACAAGCTGTCAAGATAAATACGCGCATTAAATTTTTAATATATTTTTAGGTTTATTTATTCTGAAAACCATTACTTTAGGAATATATTTTTCTAAACTAAATAAAGAAATAGTTCCAAATCAATTCCTATGAAATAACAAAGTTACGGCGCAGCCGCGCACGCGACGACAACTACACACACACTGGATGCCTATAGTGCGCCGATAATTGTATGCCACCAGAATGTACAATCCCTCAACAATAAAACAGATAAGTTGGAAGTGCTACTCCGTACTGACTTAAAATGCGACGTGTTAGCTGTCACCGAGCATTGGCTTTCAGATACAAATTTAATGTGTATTAACTTAGATAATTATCTCTTGGTGTCGTCCTTTTGCCGTAAACAATCTACTCATGGCGGATCGTGCGTTTACGTCAAAAATAATATTAAAGCCGTAAATGTACCCGAAATTGTCAACCTATCAAAAGAATTGATTTGTGAATTATCTGCCGTTAATTTAATAGACTGTAATCTTATTGTAATATGCTTATATCGAACAAACTTAATCCCAACCAGAGATTTTCTGACACAACTTGAATGTGTACTCGAGAAGGCCAATGAATTAAGTCTAAATTTCATTATTGTAGGCGACATGAATATCAACTGTATAGGAGAAAAAACACTAGAGCGTGGATATTTAGAGGATGTTTTGATGTCCTACGATTGTAGGAATCTAATAACGTTTCCTACCCGAGTAAGCTCACACTCAGCAACGGCACTCGATCATGCCTATACTAATATCGATGTAGGTTTGGTGATGGCGTCCCCCGTAGTCACTAACCTCGGGGACCATTTTGCCGTGCGCTTGCAATTTTTGGATCAATGCAAACAACCGACATTACAAAGTCGCGTCATTAGAGATTACTCTGATACAAATCATATTAACTTTGTTCTCGCGATGGAAAGCATAGACTGGGCAGGTGCTGTGTCCAATAAAAATGCTGAATCACTATCAACGTACCTAACTAATTTAATATCTTCAAAAATAGGTTTGTGCTTTCCATTGAGAACAAAGCGTTGCTCTAAGCTAAGTAAGTCATGGGTTACTCAAGATCTTCTTAACATTAAATCACTATTATTCGACTGTATTAATTTGGAACGTAAATTTCCGTTAAACGATGAGTTAAAAAAACGTATCGATTCATTAAACAAATTATACACCAATAGAATTAATCAAATTAAAATGAGTCACTACTGTAAACAAATGTGTACGACAAAAAATTCGTCTAAGGCAATGTGGGAAATTATCAATAAAGAGAGAGGGAAAGCCAGGCGTCCTATCGTAGACTTCACAGAAATTGTAGAAAGAACAGAGGGTGTGAAATATGCTTCGAAAAAAGATGTGGTCGATGCCATGAATGATAGGTTCGTGCGGGCTGCGCTGGCTTGCGGGGCGCCGCGCGCTGACCTCGGCGGCGTCCGCGCCCTGCTGAGCGCGGCCCGCTCGCCTGCCGACCGCTGCATGAGACTCGTCCCTTTCACAGTCCAAGAAGTTCACACCATTATTGCGACCCGTATTGCACATAAAACTACAAAGGACATCTACGGGATGTCTATGTCTCTACTACATTCGATTACTCACATTATATCACCCGCCCTAACACATATGTACAACAGATGTCTTATAGAAGGGTCCTATCCCAAGCCCTTAAAGACGAGCAAAATCTCTCCACTGTTCAAGGGCAAAGGGAAGAGAGAGAACATTGACGGGTACAGACCAGTATCCATTATTCCCAGCATTGCAAAAGTACTGGAGAACGGCCTGTGTTCTAGGCTGACGGCATTTCTCAATGCATCAAACGTTCTATCAGACCGGCAATACGCATATAGATCTGGACACTGTACAACTGGCTTGGCACGCGAAGCCATGCGCAAAGTATTCGATGCCTTGGAAGGTAAGCAGCAGGTAGCAATGATTTGCTGTGACCTCTCCAGGGCATTCGACGTTGCTGATCACGGCGTTATAGCCGCCAAGCTGCTGCACTATGGCATATGTGGCAAAGCCCATAGCCTCCTCGTCGACATTCTGCAGGACCGATCGCAGGTTGTGGTAGGAGACGGAGGACAAGCCAAATCGGAACCACTAACCACATGTATGGGCGTCGCCCAGGGATCGTCAGTATCCAATATTCTCTTCTCGCTGGTATCGTCTCGGCGCAGAGTGTAGATGGGTTGGAGGCCCGCCTCAATGAGGCTGCAGACCAGTTGGCATGGTGGTTTGCGTTGAATGGCTTGGCGCTTAACCTAACGAAAACCCACTTTATCCACTTTCATATCGGAGGTCGAACACCTAGACCACTAAAAATCCGAGCTGGAAGCGTGGAAGTGGAGCAGGTGGAGGTCACAACATTTCTGGGATTTGAAGTGGACTATAAACTGACTTGGGCGAACCATATCGAGCAACTCTGTGGGAAGCTGGGAAGTGCATGTTTTGCGCTTCGTCGCCTCGCCTGGGTCGTGCCCCGGCATGTTGTGAGAACATGTTACTTCGCAACAATACACTCGCTGTTGCAATACGGCGTTGAAATGTGGGGACGCGCCGCAGACTGGCAACGCATATTTAGAATGCAGAAACGAGCTGTGCGGTGTATAATGCAGGTGAGTCAGGAGACCTCCGTGAGGCCTTATTTTAAAGACCTGGGTATACTGACTCTGCCATCAATGGTGGTCCAGCAAATCGCGATTTATGTCCGCGTCAATCTGAGCCAGTACAAATCACGAGCCGACTCAGGCCGCTCACTACGTAACCCAAATCAGCTTGTCCCGGTTCAACGAAGACTGGCAAGGTCCAATAAGCTGACACACGTAATGGGACCCACAATTTACAATAAATTGCCGGAAAAAATTACTTTGGCACCTTCGTTAAAATGCTTTAAAGTTAGACTGAAACGTTGGCTTCTAGAACACACATTTTATAGCTACGATGAATTTCTAAATATGAACTGTAACTAAATCGTTATTGTATGTAAATTAATATTACTGAATAATTGTTGGTATTTATTGTTACAAATGTACTTTTTCTTTATATTATTATATACAAATGACATGTAATATTACAAATATTATGAATAAAGAATTATGAATTAATTATGAAATTATTATTATGAATTATTATGAATTAATTATTAATTATGTTATAGTAATTATTTATAGTACCAGTTACTCTGCGCGCCTGTTTTAGAGATCTATCTTCAGTTCGACGACCGTTTAATAGTCGTAATCCATTAGAAAATCAATAAACTTCTTCTTTAATGTCCAGTAGAAGTAAACCTGACTGCAATTAAGGTTTTTTTAATCTCACGATAATTGGGTGTCCCTAAAAGTGAAAACGCCCTTATAATAAAGCGTTGCCAAGTGCAATAATGAAGAGGTGACTTCAATATTGTCCCTCGTCGCCTGATTCCACAAATATGACGGGTTATAGAAATGACATGTGTATTTGGGGTTTAGAAACGTGTTTACTAGCTAAGACGAGTAAACAATACAATATTTCATACAAAGTGTTTCGATATCTTTCATTAAAAATACACATGAATATTGTTTCCCATTTTTCCAATGCCAAAAACCTCGAAAATTGAAAATTACGAGGGTCTGTCTCTGTTACTCATATGAGTTCTTCATTAGACTGACAGAGATAGATGGCGAAATTACATTTTTCGAAGTTCGCGGTATGTGCTCTCAACTTAAAGCTTTAAACAAGAATATTTTTCGTACTATGCCTTATAGGAGCTCTTGTCGCTATACTAGTCATTTTTAACAATCATTAAGAGTGCAATTCACCATTTTTAACTTAAGTCTTCGTATTATGTCACAAATTTATTGCCAGCGCGCAGAATCGAGCCATTGGGTACCTATGTAGCAAAAGTTGTTAACATTCTGTAAGCAGTATTAAAATTATTGGTAATATTTGGTATAAAGGTGCATTTAGACCAAACGAGCATTCGCTCAGTCTATCCTCCACTCTACGAAATCAACGAATAACTAAATTAATGGATTTCGACGAATCACGTTTTGTGTAACGACCGAATTTCATAGAGTGGGGGATAGAATGAGATAATCGTTTGATCTAAATGCACCTTAAGGGGTAAGACGAATGAATTTTATCTATAACACTTAACTAATCGGTATTTTCTATCTAAATATAATATTTTGCATCTCCAGTTACACAACATGCCTACAATATTTCAGACTAAATGTATGTAACATATAAATTAGTCTGAAACAGCTGTCTCTGTCGCTCTAACTCAGACGTCGTTGGTGGAACGGAGATGAAACTTACAATTTTCAAAATTTCCTATCTATTTGTGACTGTTAAAAACCCCCTTACTTATCTATTAACTTATCAAGCCCATAAGTATTTTTAGTCCGATTCGGTTTTATAGACAAATTGATAAGGTCGAAAGGGAAAAACAATACTTATCAGCTTATATAAGTTTAAATAATGTTTCTACTGATACTATCTAGGTACGTGACGGCTCGACATTTTTCCTAACAAAAATACCTCCACTAATCTTACCACAAAATCCACAAATCGTCGGGCATAATGCAATACCGCGTAACTAATAAATTCAATTAAGCTCAATTTGAGTGTCAATTGTTTGATATTTCAACTCTATCTGTTTTGATAGTTACGCGGTATTGCACTATCTACGATGAAATACCATAAGTAATAAGCCATAGAGAGACTTTGAACCTTATTTCTTATTAAATAAGGATTATAAGTCTCACGGGCAATGATTAATATATGACACTACATGTATGAATGTAAATTAGTTAAATTACACTGTTAAATGATTGTATTTTTATGTATGTAATTATTTTAAGATGAAGCAATGTAAACTAGTGTTCACTACACATTGACTGTATCAAAATAACCATAATTGATTTAATAATAGCAATTTGTTCTAGAGTATTCCGTTTTTACAGAAAAGCTCACAGAAATACTATAATTAAATCAAATCAAAACTTAGGTATAAAGAAGAAGGCAAAACTGTGTTGTAATAGAAGCCCTTTTGATCTCTCACTCGCACTCTCTTATTAGTGTATGTGAACACGAGAGGCCCAATGAAACTCACAAATTCATGTCAATTGTTAATAAGTATGACTGCATGTTGACAACATGACATCGTTCGCAGTGTACGCAATTTATGAGTACGAGGGAGAAATTGATGTCATAATAATGTAAGTCAATTTGTCAATATTTTACGATCACATCGTACGTATGTAGTTTAAAGCGTTGAAAATTACATGTTAAATAGGTACATGTCAATTGTATGGCTGACGTGTATTTTACATGAAAAACACATGTATTTAACATGTCATTTTCAAAGCTAGTAGTTTACCTCGCTCGTACAGTCAATCAAATTGGAACCTTGGCTACTCTTTGTCGAAGTGACGTTTTAGTGCAATTGTCAAAAAAATACATTTGTATTATGTCTTCGATATGGATAAAAATTGGTAGGTTGCTAGAGTAAATGATGCTGACTAAGATAGTACTGTACTGACACAACTACTGCTGGTCTCCTGTTCGTTGTCGCCGCGATTTGGGCTCCACTTTTCACTTACGATCAGGTGGAGTGGAGCCACTTTGTTGTGCCAATATTAAAAAAAATGTTTGTATGAAACTTTCCCTTTTTCCCACAATGTCGTAACAGATGTGCTTACCATAGAAAAAATCAACTGCGAAAGACTCTGGTTGTCACGGGATTCGAACCCGCTTCCTCTGGATTGCCGGTCCAACGTGCTTCCAATCATAGAGTATATTGAATAATAGGTATAGAGTTATCACTATCAGTCAAGGTTTTTGCTTGCAGCGCCATCTATTGATGATTCACGGCAACTTTTCTCATGTATATACATATATATATATGTCACCAAACCTGTGTGTGACCTTTGTGTATTGGTTGCGTTGAATTTGCTATAGATGGCGCTGTAATCAATTCACGATTAGGAAACATCAATTTGTTTTATAATTAAACAAATTGATGTTGGTGTTACTTTTTTACAATGCGGATAATTCCACAATGTCGTTTCCCTTTTTTGTTACCAAAATTTTAGGAGCAAATGCGGTTGAACTTGATCAGCTTCATTGACAATACCATTTTTTATCAATATCGAAGACATGAAACGAACATGAGAAAACTCTCACTACTTGTTATTTTGACATGGTTCTAGTGTGACCTAGCGCTCCTATTGGTTGAATGTACCTATCTACCTGTGAAATGTGTGCGATGAAAATAGATGTCAGTATCGTCGCTGTAGGCTGTTGGTAGGTTAAACTGAATAACTTTTACTATGGAGCTAACCCTGATATCTCAAAAAAAAAATTGCCTTTTTCATGTAAAATGTCGTGATCAATCGGTCAAAATGCATGAAAAAGACATTTTTTTTTTAGATTTCGTGATTGGCCCCATTAAAAATTAAAAGTTGTTCAGTATAGCCTACTAAATCACCCCGTTCAAGGTTTTCAGTGGCTCGTGGAATACCCTGTATAGGCACATTAGGCAGTGCCTAATAGGCACTGGTCTCACCGCGAGCTACTAAGCTATGAACTATCAGCTATGAACACGAACAAAAGACGAGCCAGACGGCGATATAACAAATTGAGAGGGTGTCCCGTAGAAAGTTGCAATCGGCATTTATCGGTTCAAACATCCTACAAAGGGTTTAGCAGCCTTACCGAACAAGAGGTGCCTTTCCCCACGGATGAGGTCAATATTTTAGGTGGTGTACTAGCAGGACCTAGGAATACTCCATGCTTAATGTCAGCTCTAGATCTTCTTTTGTTTCAGAGTTATTCAAGATAATGTAAAATATACAGGGTGCCGTTGAAAGTGGCATATTTCGTAAACTGTTCAAGTTAGATCAACCAAACAAAATTATGTTTGATAACAATAAAATAAACTACAAAATGCATATTTTTAACCTGCATCTTGTCCTTATTTTTCATAATGAAAAAAGGTTTCTTGTTTTTTTTTCCATATTTTTTTTTATTTCACGCGGAGGTACACCTACAAAAAAAATATGCATACATAGCCACTAATGTCCACTGTATACATAAATAAAAATATTTCCGTAAATCATCGTGCGTCATGCCAAAAAAAAAATTTTTTCAGAAGTAGTCGTTACTGGCATACAAATAAAGTACCAGTGCAGTGTGAACATAAGTTAGTGTGTAGGTATACAATCTCTCGACACTTACCGCACAAAATATCATTGCCCTAAATTGACTTATTAGTGCATTTGCTATATAAATCAGCCTCTTGTCCAGTTTGTATGCATTTTTTCTTTCCACATATATTTTTTAACGTTTTTTCACAAGACTTACACTTAATTTTTTCCATTTTCCAACAGAAAATGCAACAAATCAAATGTCGAAAACAATACTATGTGTCAAATGTTTATCTCTGTTTTATAAAGCAAATGTACTAATAAGTCAATTTACGTCAATGATATTTTGCGCGGTAAGTGTCGAGAGATTGTATACCTACACACTAACTTATGTTCACACTGCACTGGTACTTTATTTGTATGCCTGTAACGACTACTTCTGAAAAAAAATTTTTTTTGGCATGACGCACGATGATTTACGGAAATATTTTTATTTGTGTATACAGTGGACATTAGTGGCTATGTATGCATATTTTTTTTGTAGGTGTACCTCCGCGTTAAATAAAAAAAAATATGGAAAAAAAAACAAAAAACCTTTTTTTATTATGAAAAATAAGGACAAGATCCAGGTTAAAAATATGCATTTTGTAGTTTATTTTATTGTTATCAAACACAATTTTGTTTGGTTGATCTAACTTGAACAGTTTACGAAATATGCCACTTTCAACGGCACCCTGTATATTTTACATTATCTTGAATAACTCTGAAACAAAAGAAGATCTAGAGCTGATATTAAGCATGGAGTATTCTTAGGTCCTGCTAGTACACCACCTAAAATATTGACCTCATCCGTGGGGAAAGGCACCTCTTGTTCGGTAAGGCTGCTAAACCCTTTGCAAAAACCGGCCAAGTGCGAGTCGGACTCGCGCGCGAAGGGTTCCGTACCATTATCGATTTATTATAAAAAAATACAGTTAAATCAACCTACCTCAAAAACTATAGAAGATAATTTATTCAAACCAAAAATCGTTGATAGAGTTTATTAATGTGCATAACATATATTTTTTTTAGAATTTTATATCGCGTAGTTCAAAAAATAGAGGGGGACACATTTTTCAGACTTTGACAGCTGATATCTCGAAAACGATTTGCTTAAATAAACATGAGATTTATAAACCTTCATATAATTTTCAAAGACCTTTCTATTAATACCCCACACGCTTATATACAACAAAAACAAATTTCTATCCCTCAGTTACATGTATGGAGGGCCCCCACCCCAATGGTTTTTTTTACAATTTAGTATCATAATCCTGTAGCGGTTCATATAACACATATCCTTACCAAATTTCGTTACTGTAGCATTTATAGTTTCCGAGTAAATCGGCTGTGACAGACGGACATGACGAATCTATAAGGGTTCCGTTTTTGCCATTTTGGCTACGGAACCCTAAAAATAAGGACCACCCTAACGTATGTTATGTGCATATAGTTCACATTAAGTTTTGACATTTTACTGACGTGGCGTCTGAGTGACAGCTTTTGTATTTCACGAGGCGTCAAAAAGTTTATTATCAAACCGCGATTAGAAAGGGATTTGAAAGTACTGTTGTCACAACAGTGTATAAGTCAATCCAAGATATATTCATAGTTATATTCATATAATTTAAGTGCAGAGACTTACAGAGAATAGATTAATTAATCACTCAGTACATCTATAAACAACTGTTTTCTTGGTAAATGTTGTGTCATTTGTCGTGTCAACAGTACTTTTGAATCCCCTTCTGATTCCGGTTTGATAATAACTATGTACAATTCTTCGACCCCGCAGATAGGTTGAGTAAGTAACATAGCGGCAATATAATATCGTTTGTAGTTTGATTGGGCCTCCAAACTGTGAAGACACTTGCCGTCCGAAAACCAATTTTCAAGCGTACCCCACCTTATTTTGTTGTCGATAACGTTGAAAGCTGTATTTATTATGTTTTATAAAACATTTTTAAAACTAATCATGTTGTTTTATTTGTTCTCTTTGACATTTATGTGTTACCTAAACTAAGGGTGAAGACACATTTATCAGCATGCTTACGCATTTTGTCTATAGAAAATATCAGTTTTGTATGAGACCGCGTCCAGCTTTCCGCACGCGTACGCATGCTTACACGTTTCATACTAAACGGCCAATTTTAGTAGACAAAAGGCGTACGCATGCTGATAAAATGTGTCTTCACCCTAAAGCCTAGTTAAACTCTGCGATATACAGTGTGTTAACATTATGCAGGCTTGTATTGAAACCGAGCATTGAGACGCAGATTTTTATCCAATCCGTAAGCATTATTCGATTAGAAATTCTAATTTTAAACGTTATTAACACGTTCGACGCCGGTGACACACATATGTAACCGAAAAAGCTGTACTCCTATGCCAGTGACACACATACGTGATCAAAGTAATCTTATTCTTATGCCACTAGCATTAATCAAGTTCTCACTCCTATGCCAGTGGCATCGAAATACGAACTTTTTTGACACAGTGCTGTGTCACCGGCATAGGAGTACAATCTTTTCGGTCACACATGCGTGTCACTGGCATAGGATTTCTATCGGATAATTTCGATCGGCATAGTATAAGCAATTAGTGAAACAGTACCGGAGGCGAACGTGTTTTTCTAAGAAAAGTTCAGTGAGAAGCAATGTACTTCAAAATGAATCCTTAATTAGCGCTTGATAATGACAGTCCGCAGTCACTCGCAGCGTTTGACAGCTAAGCTGCGGTTCTACCGCGAACTTCGAAATCCGCAAATTTCGAGCATTTGTCTCTCTCACTCTAATGACGCCTTTGTTGGAGTGACAGAGCAACAGCCTCGAAATCTACGAATTTCGATTTTCGCGGTAGTAGGTCAGGACATGCGTGACATTGATCGTTCGAAGTAAATAAAACGAATTGTACTGTTAATTTAAATATTTGTCAACTCTTAATATACTTGAAAACGATTGGCAGTAACGCATATCATTACCCATTTTTGTAAAAGCCTGGATCGTGGTAACACACTGTATAAAATACCAAACAAGGATTCTTGATCATTCACTGATTTCGTGTGTACCTATTAATAAAATGGATTGTTTTTAGTACAGATGGTGTATGGTAATGGTAATGGATCTAGTGCGAGAAGTGGGTCATTTTACGTCAGGCCCAAAACTTCGGAGGGCCATCTGTACTAAAAAACGTTGTACGCGACACGTGCAAAAACGAAATTCGTAACTCGTGTCGATTTAAAACACTCCCTATCGGTCGTGTTTTAAAACATCGCGACTCGTTTCGAATTTCATGTTTTTCGCACTTGTGTCGTAATGTACTATTTTAAACAATGAAGTTTAATGTCTCATTATGGGATACCCCCATTTGCCAGAATTTCATTTGCCATAATTTTATTTGCCATCCTATTCAACACACATAATATTGTTTCTTATAACATCTTATGCCATACTTATTGTTTACTATATTAATAATTTGCCAGAAACTTTGTTTCCCATAAAGTCAATTTTCATAATGTCATTTGTCAGAATCATCGAAATCCGTAATTATCACATGCCACAACATCGTTTGTCATCCAAATTAGCTACCAGAAAAGACAATTTCCATAATGTTCTTTGTCAGAATCATCGGAATCCGTAAATATTACATACCATAACATAACTTGTCATCCAAGTGACCCTCCACAAAGTGAAACTGCTATTAAAAAGTAGGTTAGGTTAGTATTCTGGGTGCCTGTGGTGTCGCATAAAGTCGTCCTAAATTTTTTAGCCGAAAATATTTGTCATAATGTTAAATGTCATCCTACTCGTTTAGCCTACTTAATTTTGTGCATACACAGTGCTAGGTTAATGGTTCAAAAATATGTTCAAGTAATAAACCAGGGCAAAACCAACTTGGATTGGTTAGGTTTCTAGGGTAGGGCGGAGTTAAAAGCGTTGACTAAAAAATACTTAAGCATTTTTAATTCATTGTTTACGCATCCTCATTTTTGTAAAACCAAAAAAGGGGGGCTCGGGGGGCGAAGCCCCCCGCATTAAAAAAGAAAATATTGTAGTTCCCCCACCCTAACCTGGATAGGTTCGTTAGGTACCTTTCATCCCTTAGAGCAGAAATAGAAGCCCCGCGCAGCGGGGCTTCGTCGACCGGTTCCCAGAAGCCCGTTTTTTCAAACGCTTGTAACTTTTAATAATATAGCTAGTACTTATTTGAAAAAAACTGATAATTACTGATGGCGTTTGAATATTCCATTAAATAATATTATTGCACTTAATAATATGGCCAACAATTAATATGGCAACAATTGCTTCTGGCATTTGAATATTCTATTAAACCATATTATTGCACTTAATAATATGGAAAAGAAATAGGGTGGCATTGTATGATTATGGAAGGTAATATTCGGGTAAACAAGCAGTATGTCATACAATTTTTATGGTAAACAAATCATTCGGGCAAATGAAATTCGGGCAAGTTAGATTCGGGCATATGAATATTATGTTAAATAACTGTCGGGCAAACAATAGACAACCGTCTCATTATGCCACCGCCGGCCCTTTGACTTTGTATGGGGAAATTGGAGAAGTTACAAACTATGAGCAATATCGAAATCTGTTCTTAGGAACCATGTATTTTATTAGTTTCCGATATTTTTCTTAGTAACATTTACTATTTAAGAGCTACACAACCGATATCCAAAGTAAAATAACGAAATTTTATTTTTCAAAAATTCCAGGTTTCGTTTCCTGGGCCGAGTACACGTATTTTCGTAAGTGTATGAATGAAATTTTTCTTTTTACTAAAATCGATCTCATGGTTCCTAAGACAAGATTATGCTATCTGTTATGGTTTCCACAACCTTCATACCATACCGACCCATTTGGATTGATCACTCTGTATAAATAACCAAAATTGCTTAACGGATTTTGATGGAGTTTTCACCATTGGACGGATCCAAAGGGTTACGTGATAAAAATTTAGTAGGTATGTAAATACTCAAAGACACTGACAAATTAACGAAAATTAGGCGAAGCCATTAGTTAAAGAAGGCGTAAGTACCATCGAAAATTATTAGTAGTGCACTAACTCTCATAGTGACGGGGGTTAAAACGCTTTCTTTGATCGCTTTTAAGGATTTGCCACCCAAATTACCTAATACACTACTTATGCCTAAAAAATACAGCTCCAATCCGAATCAGAATAAACATACCTACCTACTGTAAATATTACGAGTAGGTAGGCATGTGACGTAAATTACAAGTTCAGTAAAAGCTTTTAAAAATATATGTATACACTTATAAACAATGACATTAGATTTCCAGCGAATATAGCAACGAGATACGCAACCCGACTCAAGCTGCATTATTCAAGGTCAATGACATGCGCAATGCATCGCCTGCAGTTACACATGCACTCAGTGCAGTGTCGGTTTACGAGGCGAACGCCCGCTGCGATCTTACAACGCTCTTTGCTATTGATTGTAAAGTTATCCTGTTTTCTGACGCGAATATTTGAGATTTTGAAAATTGCGATTTCTTTGGCAAACTGTTGGTGTTTTTAAATAGATTTGTGGTCGATATGAAGGCTAAATTTACCGGTTAAACTCACGTATTTTTAGTCACTACACGCGATGTTTCGGAGAGCCTACGGTGACACAAACTTATAAATCACTCGGTGACGACGTCATTGCTGTTGCGTTTAGTATTGCGGTAACTTAAATACCTATCATATACTCGATTTTTAGAGTAAAAATAATGTCAGCGCCCACGGTGTAAATTAATGTTAATTTGTGATTAGTTTCAAGTTTTACTAAATAGAATTATATCCTAATAGTTATATTATAAAACGAATGTAGTTCGAGCTTCAGTTACGGCCACCGGGTCAGTAAGTTTGTGGCTTTATAGGTGGGGTCCACTGACCCCACCTCATCATCATCAAATCAGCCGAAAGACGTCCACTGCTGAACATATGCCTCCCCCAAAGATTGCCACAATGACCGGTCCTGCGCCACCCGCATCCAGCGGACTCCTGCGACCTTCACCAGGTCATCAGTCCACCTTGTGGGGGGGCATTTATAAAGCCACAAACTTAACTTAGGTATACTAAACGTATGGCAGTAGGTAACCGTTAACGGTTTACATTTAAATGTGTAGTTTGTATTGATGTTTCACAATTTCACACGTTATTTTAACAAAATGAAACTTAACCGCGTATCCCTAAATACACGCTTCGAAAATAACCTCCCACATTTCGGCATTGCAGTCGTTGAAGTCCCAAAGAATGCACGTACGTCATTCTCCGTGACCACGTTCAATGTGCAATGCTGTAGGTACTCCTACTCTTATCGGTACGCGTTTAAGTCCCTTTTATGTTCTCTTCATACAGGATAGGAGATTGAGTGAGGCTCACAATGTTCTTTTAATTCCACCCTTGATATTAACAGGAATTCTGCTCGAATCCGAAGAAAACTCCAGCATCCTTTCGATGTGCCCCTGTTAGAACAATTAGCTGTGTCCATGCTAGCTAAATGTTCTAATTTGGGCATCACATTGCCAGGTGTTCTACGAAGCGGGATAAAAGCAAGCAGATTGAAGATAAGACAGGGAAAACTAAGTGAGAGGTGATAAGATGCCTAACTATGCACCCTAATTGGAAAGATTGGTAGTGCTCATATTTACCAGTCGTTCCAATTTGGGTAAGTCGTTAGAATTGCCTCAAGAAGATATGAAGATGTATAAATAGAATGTTGACAAAAAAACTTCATGCCTAGCCAAGCGGCCATTATGCAATCATAGGTGTATAGTTCGAGAAATATAAATTGAATGTTTATTTTTACTATAATCTAGGTAGAAAGTTACCAATTTATATTTCACGAACTATACAAGGTGGAATTCGACGAGGGACCTTTATGGAAATGGGAGATAGTTAAGGCTATACTGAGCAACTTTTACTATGGGACCAACACCGAAATCGTATAAAAAAAAACTTATCCATACAAAAAGGTACGGCATGTATACACACAATGTATGAAAGTAATTTTTTTTTTACGATTTCGGGGTTGGTCCCATAGTAAAAGTTGCTCAGTATAGCCTTAACTATCTCCCATTTCCGTAAAGGTCCCTCGTCGAATTCCACCTTGTATACGATAAGCGATAAATCACGTGACCATAATAATGTATGCGTCTATATGCATAGTTAATAGGAGATGCCTACGTCCAGCAGTGGACTATCATAGGCTGATGATGATTCGTAAGTTATTGATACTTGAATATGAATGCATCATTAGCACCAATTAACTCATAATTACGATATATTTTTTTGCGATTTCTTGCTTGTCTCCATAGCGAAAGTTGTTTAGCGTAACCGCCCTAATAACCTGTTCACTCCTGCTACATGAACCAAAAATCACCCTGTATTCTCATGAAAGGATAAAGGAGACAGAAAGATGCAGATGAAGAAATTATGATGCCTTATCAAGTTCCCCAGTTGGAACATTTGCCTGTGTCTATACTAGCCAAATATTCCAATTTGGGCTTTTTGTAAGGCTCGTCATCAGATTGATAACGAAGAAAGGTTTCTTGAGCGACAGCTTTATTAAATAAATAGCTGGGGTTAACAGGGTACGTGACGGTCACGCTGAGCAATTTTCACTTTGGAGAGAACTAATAAATCGAGAAGATATCTCCTTATTATTTAATTTAGATGTACCAATTAACTCCCACAATGTCGTAACAAATGTGCTTACCATAGAAAAAATCAACCGCGAAAGACTCTGGTTGTCACGGAATTCGAACCCGCTTCCTCTGGATTGCCGGTCCAACGTGCTTCCAATTACACCAGACGACCTTCCGTGAACCACAGCGAATTTAGTCAATGGTAATGTGAAGCCAATCAAGTAATCACTAGCGACATCTGTACTTAATGTTTCGAATATGTACCAATTAACTTACAATTAGGAGTTTTTTATCGCGATTTCTTGATTGTCTTCATAGTGAAAATTGCTCAGCGTGATTGTCCCTTAGTACCCTGTTCACTCCTGCTCAACGATCCAAATGTCACCCTGTATATCCTTACCCTTAGTACTCCCAATGCTAGCCTTAATTGAGTTAGAATTAGTTTTTGACACTTTAGAAATGAGCCTTATATATATGGCGTTAAGACTATCGGACAAACGGTTAGCCTTACCCTCATATTAATAAGGTTTAAACAATAACTGTCAAAAGTTTATTCTTAGAAATTTCCAACATTAGGTTGATTTGTGTAAGATCAGCCATGATATTCATTTACGGTAAGCTCAGTAAAGACTGGTAATATGGGTACTAAGCGACGATAATATATGTGTGGTTGACAAAATTGTCGGCTGACAACCAACTCAATAAAAAACGAAACTGAGATAAGAGCTTTATTTCTGTCATTTTGTGTAAAATTGGACGTAATTATGCAAAAGGAAACCAATCCACACAAATCTGTCATTTTAAAGATTGACTTTGTTTCTTGTGATTTCAAGTGTTCATTTAGAATGAAGAATTCATGCGTGTTGGATCGTTACGTCCTCTGTTTTTTTTTGTGGGTGGCCGTATTTTTTTTAACCTTTTTAATTAGTTACCCTCCAGAAGTGAAGCAGAAAATATCGAAGAACAGAAATGCAATGCAGTGTCCCGGCAATGTGGCCCTGTTAGAATGGCTAGTCGTGTCCATGCTGACTAACCATTCTAATATGGGCATCAGGTTGCCAGGCTAATCAACAAAGTGCCTTTGTGCCTTGACGCTCGCCTCGGAGTCAACGCTCACCCGTCGTGTAAATATAAAATAAACGATCATTCTTCTAAGTCTACCCCTGAGTCTTCTTATTACACCGGCAACTTTCACAATACCATACCTATATAACCCTAATATTAGGTCATGTATACATTTCTATGTACTTTGCGCGCATCAATATTTTCATACCTTGACTTTACAAGTTTATTTAGTGTAGTTTATAATGAAAAATGTATGACAACCAACTCACTACAAAAACTGCCACTACTCTCGGCAATCTCGTATGTCACTATTGAATCTAAACTGAGATACGAGCTTTATTTCAAGTAGGTAACTTAGCTTTAACCTTCTTGACATTTTGTACAACATTGTCCTTTTTTTTATGTAGGTAGGTGACCGTTTATTTACCTTTTCAAATAGTTACCCTCCAGAAGTGAAGCACAAACTATCGAAGAACAGAAATGCAATCGATTGCCAGGATGTGGCCCTGTTAGAATGGCTAGTCGTGTCCATGCTGACTAACCATTCTAATTTGGGCATCAGGTTGTCAGGCTAATCAACAAAGTGCCTTTGTGCCTTGACGCTCGCCTCGGAGTCAACGCTCACCCGTCGTGTTAATATAAAATAAACGATCATTCTTCAAAGTCTACCCCTAAGTCTTTTCATTACACCTGCACCGTACTTATCTTTATTATTATTATTAAGAGCCTGTACTGTCCCACTGCAGGGCAAAGGCCTCCCTCAAATTCTTCCACGTATCCCTATCCGCTGAAGTCTCCCACCAGAGGCCCGTTTCTCAAAAGCTTGTAACTTGTAATACAAGTGGAAGTCTCTTTTTAACATCATTGATATGATAAGGACTGCCGCTTGTATTACAAGTTACAAGCTTTCGAGAAATAGGCCCCAGTCCTTGTCAAAGGCGTCAAGCTCGTCACGCCATCTCTGGCGCGGTCTACCTACACCCTATAACCCTAATACTATAAGGTCATGTATAGGTACAGTCACGGACTTTAATTGATAGGCCACTTGGCAATGGATGCATTTTGGTCGTGTAATATTATGGGTTCGGTATTTTTCGCTAGTAGGCACGATCGCGACATGACCGATGTTCCCCGATGATATGTCAGTTAAATACGAATCTTTGTTGTGTCAAAATTTCAGTATGTCAAAACTAGTTGACATGATGAAAATTCCTTCGTCGGCGAAAATTAAGGATTAGCCATCGGCCATTATTAGACGCTAGATGTCGTTGTTCCTAGAGGAAACTGGATAACGACAGTTCTTCATAGATTTGTCTAAAACCGTTAAGTAATTTAATTATGTTTCTTCAAATCGGACGCCATGATTTATCTGACATTAATAGGCGAGGTATTTTATTTTTTCAAGTCAAGATATTTATATAAATAGCCATATCATGTTATCGGGCAATTTTAGATTATTTTTTCATTGAATTGCTGTCTTTTTTATAATTCGTCACAGCTCCTATTGACGTTAGTTGAATACTTATGTAACCTTTGTGGAAATATGGTAGATAGACGTTTGACAGTCTATCTTAATCCTATAATCTGTCAGTAGCCATACATACAAATGTTTAATAGAGACTTGATAGTTTCTGACTGAAATTCTAACTTTGAAAAAATATCTGACAGTGACAGCCGTTAAAAGGAAAGAGAACGAAAATTCCCATAGACATATAAAATTGATAGACCGAGTCTATTTTATCTGTGGGTGACGCCGGCAATGCCTGTCAACGATCTTTGTTTGGGTATACTAGTGCACCTAAACCGCAAATAGTAAAAGTGATTAAAATAAAGCTTTTCATGTATATTTCTGTTCGATAAGTGAACGGAATGTGATAAAAGTGATGACTTGTGTGGTTCCAGGGTGTAAAAACCGCCAGGGTTACCTGAATGAACAAAATAAAGACATTACGTTTCACCGGCAATTTAGTTTTGACTTGAATTTTAAGATTTCGAACCTTATTAAGGTAAAAGTAACTGAAAATCTTATTCAATATTTGTTGTCGAATACATATGTGTAGTTTTGTGATTAAACCATTTGTATTTACATTCGTAATGTAATTATAAATAGTGGGATTCAAACATTTGTATCGCATAGTGTGGTACTTAAGAGACCGATCGTGATATCGATAAATGTATTGATAGTCAACTCAAAAATGAATCGATGTTTTTAATGTCCAACAGGTTTCCACTGGACACTGAACAAAGGCTATTATGGGTCAAAAATATCAAAAAGGCAGACGACTGGTACCCTAAAGAGTATTCAAAAATATGCTCCGCACAATTTTAAGCTGTTGTTTCAGGCAAGGGGACGCGCATAAGTGATTACATTCTGACGTACTACCCACCATATTTGGTAATCATCCAATGTCATGTCAACCAGCAAGTAAATTAAGTTTAGTTTAATAATGACGCTCATGTGATAATTGTGTAGACTGATTAATTTAATTATAAAGAAGCCATCATACCAAAATTGTTAGGTATGCTTTAAGGAATGATAAGTCCATAAAACATGTTATAATGAGAGTTTTCTGAAATCACCAGGGCGGGAGCAGGTCCAGAAACTTGTCTAAATTCTATGTTTATAGTTTCTGGTTTAAATATTTTGTATGAGTTAATAAAAATACATAAAAAAAATTAAATTTTATTAAAAAAAAAAAAACATTTACTTAGTCTTTCTTTGGGGCTAGATAATTGTGTTTCTTAGCGGGACCTTACGGCTAAGTGGCGCCAACTAGTGGCATACGTTTTAGGAAACCCTCATTATGACATTATAATTAAAGAAAATATTTCGTTAACTTTGTGATTTTATTTTTATCCTAAAATGTAGATTTTGAAATCACGATCGAAGAAGATCGTGATTTTGAGTAGGAAATAAGGTTTATTCCTACTGTATTCGCTACCTAATTTGGTAAAAATATTATTATTGACGATAAAAGTATACGATTGAAGACTGGACATCACTAATAGTAGTGACATTTTATCTAGTCAGGTTGGTAGCATTGTTCAAGAAAATGGAGTCGTTGATGGAGTTCACGACCAAGTAGAGCTACTTTATTTGTCTCTTTTTCCTTATGGAATACGTCTTGAGATGGGGTGAAGGATGACAGTAGTTTGTTCATGTATGTCTTAATACACGGGATCTTCCCTATATTTTATCTGTGAAAATTCCTACATAGCAGCTTAGCAGTCAAATTACCATCTGGGCTTTGAAGTTAGATTGACGTCTCAGGACTAAAGCGGATGTTATAACGTAACTATAGTAACGTCAGCTTCCGGAAAAATATTTATCAATTATTATTATTGGTTAAACTTTTTTGTTATTACGTAACCATGGTAAAGTCACCTTCCGAAGAAAACGCGAGCGGTCAGAGTTCGGCCGAAGTCGTGATACCAGATTTGAAAATGCACGGTAAACCCGCCATCTTGAAACGAAATATTTTTATATTTTGCGATTGTAATGTCAAGTTCGCCATTTAACATTTTAGTTAAGAGATTCGAACCTTAGTGACAGTTCATGATCGCACAATGATAAAGATAGAAATATAATTTTTGCTCTTCTATAATACGATGACTTTACTTCCTTTAATTAGCATTTACGAGTAAAAGCGACTAAACCCGATTTGCATTACACGGCTAAAATACGCACAGTGACAAGTGGCTTATCAATTAAAGTCCGTGACTGTACCTACATTTTTTTTGTACTTCGCTCGCATCTATAATTTTATCCCTTGACTTTACAAGTTTATTTATGAAAAATGTATGACAGTCTGGCATTAGGTACACAGCGGATTTCATGTATATTGCATACACAATATACCTAGTTATCAAGGTTTTATAATAATTTAATGCAAATAATATTGTGTAAAATTGTCTCTAAGTAACATACTTGCAAGAAATAAATAAAGCTACGTTTCAATTGAAAAATCTTTTATTATGCCATTATTGTATAATACCATAAAAACTTAACTTAATTGGTAAAACGTTACATAGACATTAAAGCTACATGTATGTTATAATTTACCTTAATTCTATGTCTAATGAACATCATATTCAAGCATACATATTTAAGAATTAAGATCATAAACCTGGGATTATTAGGGTGATCATTTATAATATGTAAAACTGATTCTACCCACATATCGCCGGGTAAATAAAGGCAGAACCAAGTTATTTTCTTGAAGTTGTTATTAGTCTAGAGATCTGACAAACGTGCGTCATGGCTCGCAATAATATGGACATGACTCCAAATTTTATTGAATATGTGGAACATTTTTAGAAAATTTACCTATATGACACCGGTAACTATGAAAACCTTTGTAAATAGTCACCTTAAAGCTTTGAAATCAAATTGCAAGAAATTATTCGTTCAATTATTAATTTAATCAACTTTGGAGTCATGTCCATATTATTGCGAACAATGACTCATATTTGTCCGATCTCTGGTTATTACAAATAGTTTTTTTTATGCTAAAGGCACAGAAAACCATTTGCTAGATAATGTTTTAACGAGATAGTTGGTTCTGCCTCTAAACCGGCGATAATTAGATTGCCTTACCAGTAGATACTATATTAATTAAGTTGATAACTGTATGTATGGGCTATTAACCTTAGTTGTCTTGTCTAGTAAACAACTTTCTAACCTAAAAATGTTTACTGTCGTAAACTGCTAATTCCTTGATTAAATACAAAGCAATCCCTTGAATATTTTGGTCTATCCTCGTCCGGCCCGTCATAACTCAGTTTGAGCTATTGAAATTTAAACCAAATTAATTTGGAAATATAGTCGCTTTTCCTTTGTTCTACATTTTACAAAATAAACAAATTTTGAGTGTAACCTCAACCTAATCATGCTTTTCATTTATAATTTGACAAAAATCGGATATGTCTTTTAGAAATCACAAGGACGAGGTTATGTAAACATAGCAGTCCAGAGCAAAAGTGTATTTGGTAGTTAGAAAGATACACTGAGGGTAGATCTTTCCTTGCATCGCCCCCGCCACCACCGCCCGCGGCCGGTACCCGGCCGGTGTCGGTATCAGGGCACAGGCCCGCAGTACGCGTAGGGCTTTGTCGAAACATATCGAGCAATCATCGACTTAAATACGTGATTAATCCGATTCGATAATATTTTAATAAGTTAGAAAAATGTTTACTAAATAAGACAACTAAGGATGAATAAGCTGTAGTATTATATAACTCGAATTATGAGGGTATAGCCTCCGGAGGCCTGGTGACGTCACTTACTCAACCGAATTTTAACTTTGACACTATGTCTATAAAGTCAAAATGTGATGTAATATATATGACACAGGGCCTCACGAGGATAGGGGATGACGACTAATCTTTTTTTGTCATCTGTCAGGTAGATTAAGACTATATATTCAACGAGCATTTTTTTCTTCCATACTTAATATACATGTTGCAAAAATGGTGATATAAAGGTGCATGTAGGTAGACCAAAAGGGCATTCGTTGTTCTATCCCCCACTCTACAAAATCAACGATTCACGTTTCGTGCAACGATCGAATTTCGTAGAGTAGGGGGATAGAACAGCGAATGCTCTTTTGGTCTGCATGCACTTTAAGAAAATAAAACATTAATCTATTAATGCTTTTGAACAACTTTTACTTTTACGACACTTCCGTTGTTGTTCCAAAGAAATGGCCCAAGATAGATTGATTAAAATGTATGTTAAAGTCGATTTTTTTTAGACTTATTGTCACCACGTTGAGGTCTAATGATAGGATTTTAGAGAAATCTGTGGACATCGGCAATTTTTTATTAAGTGGTGATTATTTGACAATTTAACCAACGGACAAAATAGAATTAATTTCTAGACCCAGTCGTCATCCCTATATAAAATTCTTAGCTTTAAAATACTATTGAATAACTATTTCCTATTGATAGGTTCAAATAATTCGGAAATCGAGATCTTAATTTTAAAACCCGAATCTTGGGTCAATCACTTTTTAGGGTTCCGTAGCCAAAATGGCAAAAACGGAACCCTTAGTTTCGCCATGTCCGTCTGTCCGCAGCATAGCTCAGTGGCCGTTAATACTAGAAATCTGCAATTTGGTACATGTATACACATATTAATCATGCCAACAAAGTGGTACAATAAAAACTAGAAAAAAAATTTTTTTTGGGGAACTCCTCAACTGATGAAGTTGGGGTGGTTTTTTTTTATTTGCTGTAATCATATAGCGTGGGATATCATTGAATAGGTCTCTTAAAAATAATAAGGGTCTTAAAAGAAAGTATTCTTCTAAAGTCCATATTTTCGGAGATAATTGTGTCAAAAAATTGTGTCCCCCCTCTAACTTTTGATCCGTATGTCCAAAAAATATGAATAAAATCATGAACACATTAAAAAAAGTTCTCGAAAATAATAGGCCCAGCCATTTTTTAATAACTACAGAACCCTACACTGAGCATGGCCCGACATGCTCTTGGCCGGTTTTTTTATTCTTCAATCACTCAGGGAAGAATAGTTGAATAGTTTGTTGAAGAAAGTATCCTGCAAGCTCTACTATATGTCACGCTCAGTGCGTAACATATAGTATGGTTAATTACAATTTAACTTAATTGCCGCAGCGAAGGTGTTAATGGGTGACCCAATTTTGAAGAGCTATATAACTGTCAAAGAATTCAAGCAGGGCCGTCTTTAACCTATTAGAGGCCCTGGGCACATTAGGATAATGGGGCCCCTGTGACCATAGTAATAAAGCACTATTTTGTTAGAATAGACAAACAACGTAAATGTGCAATGTTTTAGATTTATTTTTATTTCTTTACAGTTACACTAGATATAATGAATACCTATAAGATAATCCAATGTAATCAACACTAAGAGCTAGTTCGTACGAGCGTTTTTTTAGCGGCCGTTAAAAAAACGTTCAAATGAAACAAATGCAAAACCTTACATTCATTCACACGGTGGCGGTTTTATACCGCGGCGCTTTTTTATCGAGCACTGTTTGATTTTCGACGTTGGGCGTTGGACGTTAAATCGAATTGAGCATAATGGGCCAACGTCAGGTTATAACGCGACGCTTTTTAAGCGTTCGTGCGAACTATCTCTAAGCAACACTAACATCCACGATGAGTCTTTACAGAAGATTTTTTTTTGTCAAATACCGTATTAGTCAAAGAAATCGATTTCAACTTTTAAATGCCAAAAAACTAAAAAAAATAGTAAATAGTTTATTTATTGAAACAAACTAAAAACTCCTTTTTTATGAATATGTTACATCAATATACATTTCTTGATAGGCTAGTTTTGAACATAACTCAAATAATTTTTAAAAATCGTTATATGACGAAGGGTAAAAGTTCTTGCTAGACAATAGACATTACAAAAAGTAAACAAAAACGAACAAATTGACCATATTCGGTAAAATTGGTTAAGACTGATTTTCAGGCGTATCTATAGGTTATCGTTTGGACCGTTTGGTAATAGGAGTTAGGTGGGGCCTAGCTAGACTAGGGGGCCCCATCCATCACGGGGCCCTGGGCACGTGCCCAGTGTGCCCAGTGGATAAGTGGGGCCTGAATTCAAGCTATGATTTTAATGGCGACCCAGGACGTAACCATGGCAACAAGTGATATAAAAAGTGATTGACCCGCGTACTCCTCTGTAAACTTATGAAACTCAAAAATACCGTAAAAAGGGGTAAATAGAATGTAGTTTAAATTGGTCTGTTAGCCCAGGACAAACATTCCAGTTTAGAATAACACAAAGGCTAAAAGACCTGTTTACTCTACATTCCTATTTACCCCGTCATTCCTGTCGTTTGTTAGTCGTATACCTCGAAATCATAAAATCCTTGTAGCATTTCACATTTTCGCGTTTCGCCGCGATCTCAAAATTTCTTAACAGTTTTTTATCCTAGTAGAATTATTTCTGGTAGCCAATTACAATGGTGTATAAAATTCTTAGCATATTTACTTTTTTGCCTTTTTTCATTGTAATCGCTTTTCACTTCAATAGATATTTGCTTGTAACGCGTTAATACATATCGCGCAGAACCAAAGTAAAAGATATAGGTCTCCGGATCGCAGAAACTTAAGTGGCAGTGGGCGGCGTAGAACCGATGGCCGTTGGAGCGGAAAGGTTCTCGAGTGGCGGCCACGTATCGGAAGGCGCAGCGTGGACTGGTGACCTGGTGAAGGTCGCAGGAGTCCGCTGGATGCGGGTCGCGCAGGACCTGTCGTTATGGCAATCTTTGGGGGGGGGGGGGCCTATATTCAGCAGTGGACGTCTTTTGGCCGATATGATGATGATGATGATATCGCGAAATTTCCTTCCTATTCGTCTGTAGTTTAGTTTGGTATAATATATTATGCATTTCGCGAAGATGGAAGCTGAACCTGGATCCACTTATAGTCAGCGGGGCAATTTTAAATGAATCAAGTTCACACGGAGGGAACAACTCTGTATTTTTGTATTAATTTGCTACTGTTGCAAACATCTATTGAAAATAAATGCGGCTAACTAAATAGGCTATTGATAATACATACTACATCAAAATTTGCTACTATTGTAAAAATGTATTAAAAATATATGCGAGTAACAAAATATACCACCGATATTTCATGCCACAAAAAAATACGCTATCGCGGCGAAACGCGAATAGGTGAAAAGCTTTGTAGCTTTGTAATTTTGTGATTTCGAGGTATACGACTAACAAACGATTTACCCCGTTTTACGGTACTATATGAAATTAATGCGCTAGGTTTACTTCTATGTCCAGTAATATCATCTACAACGGCATTTATAAAATGTAGGGGTATACTATTGTATAGCGTTAACCTTTTCGACGCCACAAATCTTAAACTGACGAGTAGGCTTCTCACGGACGTCGAATATTCATTCTCAACTTTATTCAGGTGTAGGGTCGCTATTATTTTTACTCCTAATTACGTCGGCAGTAAAAGATTAAATACTAAAGCTGTCACTTAGACGCCACATCAGATAAGTGTCAACTGAATTTGATCTTTACGCCCGTGAGTGTAGGTCTATACTGCCCTGTGGACAGTGACTTATATATCTGCCTTTGGCGTTTAACCTGCGATGCCGATATATATTTCAGTCACCAGCGTCGAAAAGGTTAAAATTTTAAGCTAAAATTTGTGACTAATTCAATTTTATATTAAGGTTGTAATGTTCTGTAGCGGTCAAAGTGACCAAATTGTTCGGTACAACTTACATTTAGGTACTGAAACGAACTATTTGGTTGCTACAAAGTATTTGACGCTGACTTCACGTTAGATATTCAATACATATATTAGTCATTGTAACGATTACAATTTCTACTTTCAAATCAATGTAGTTACCTACAAATACAACACTCATTTTAGTGCTGTTGGATGAATGTTCGGCGTTTTTACCCCGTTTATTTCGTCATAATCGTCTCGGCAAATATTGTTATATAAAAAAGATACAAGATATGACCCTAAGAGTGATATTAAACTTAATTGAGCACCAATACCAAGTCTAGCGTAAGACACTGGTCTCACCGCGAGCTACTAAGCTATGAACTACCGGCTATAAACACGAACAAAAGATACGTACTCCCGTGTAAATAAAAAAGACACGGCGATACTCGCCCAGCTATCAGCTATCACCGCCGGGCGAGTATCACCGTCTCTTTTTTTGCGTATCTTTTGTTCGTGTTTATAGCCCATAGCTCATAGCTTAGTAGCTCGCGGTGACACCAGTGCCTAAGTAACTATGCTGTTGCTACTTGTTCTTCCGTTTCGGTAATAATCACGGGTCGACAGTGGCGAAGTTAAACGCCCTTCGGAGAATAGCTTTGTTTGAATCGCTGTCGCATGTTTTCCTAAAGCGAAGCTAGTTTGCAATTATTTTTCAACGTAAATAACATGGCTTGTGATGCATTAGCCGAAAATCCTACCCAATTTTTCATTCACACTCGCATATTACACTAGTTTTTAGTCATAGCTAATAATTTCCTAGCTATTTTGGCATCGGTTGGTCAAGCACCATTTTACTTCTTATCTTCGTTTCTTAATGATCAAACATGAAAGTAATATGGAAATAGTCTTCTTTGGTGGTATAAGGGTGCGGCTTCACTGACGCGGAGCGGAGCGGAGCTGTGGGAGCTCGGACAATGAGACCGCATCACAGTGTTTCGAATTCGAATTTGAAGAATGTAATTGGTCAATTTTGCACAGCTCCGCTCCGCTCCGCGTCAATGGAGCCGCACCCTAATACTCGATTTTGCTTTCTAGGCTCTTGCCATCATAAAGGAAACGTAGAACATGTTAAACTTGCCAGAGAACTTATTTGTCGCAATATGTCGCTTTTAAGCTTTTAACCACAATTATCACCCACCTATGATGATAAAACTCTTCCACAATTTTTTTGGCTTTCAATACTTTTGTCTTCTCATATTTCCAGGTTCTTACGAGTAACAAATTTGAGCAAAACTTTTTTTTTTAGTTTGAATGAACACATAGCTCGCATTAATATGCCAGTTCGCATCATAGGTACCGATGAAAAATACTAATTAATAATCTATGCCAAATGTTATTCATACCCATAAAATACCAATTCGTGCCTATAAAATGGCGGGAATTTGATTTTTTGCGTCCCACAATTAGAAAGTAAAAAAAAATGATTGTCAGATTTGTCAGTTTTGTTACCAAATTAAAGTATGAGATCTTAATGAAAATTAAGTTTTTTGAGTTGTTTTACCTTATTCATATTATTTATGAATTAAATATAAGAAGTAAGTTTTCATTAATATTTCATGCTTAATTTTGTTAGTAAAACTGATAGTGACTAAACTTTTCCTTTCAAAATATCGCTAATTGGACGTAGTAATGCAAAAGGGATACAACCCACATGAATATTTCATTATAATTAACACCTTAAATCAAAACAAACATGTCAACCTAAAAGTCTAATGTCCAGACAATAAATTCTTTAACCCGAATCTTTAAAATGATGAATGGATCGTGTGGATTGGTTCCTTTTTGCGTAACTACGTCCAATTGTGGGACCCAATGACCCAACAAATTAAATTCCCCCAATACATACATGAAAAATGCCAATTCATCCTTATAAAGTATCCAATTCATCCTAATTAGACTAATATTAATTACATACCCAATACATGCATTTCGGTCTGTCTTTCAGACCCTGATTTTACACCATTATCTAAGTCATAATTTTGACAACACACTTATGGACTCATTTTGGTCGTAGTCCATTTCTATACAATCATACTTTAGCATGGTCCATGGGCTTTGGTGGCTGCCATCAGTCGTATAATTGGCCACTTTTGCCATAATCCGTTTTCATAGTTCTATTTCATGAATCAGTCGCGATAACTGAAGACAATCAAGAAATAAGATTGAACTCTGTGACCATATATAACATGGACGTCTAACGCCAGCTCAAAAATGCCCCCAATACAAATTGTTCAATTGTGCCAAGATGGGCAGGACATAGCGCTTTTCTTAACACCGCGCATATTTCGGCGCAACATCTTTGACAAATGTTTATGGAATATAGCCAATCAAAACTTTGATGGACCAATCACAACTATTTTTAAATGGCGGCTTAAGATTTTATAGGTTGATATTGAAACTAATTACCGTGATGCATTGAACTTGTCAACTAAAATTCAGGACTGTTTTTGAAAGGCAATTTAGTATGGCGTGCGGCTTCCATGTTTTATTTGTTCGTAGATTGAACTCTAACAACATGTCAAAAAGTTATTAATCGCTGCCGAAAATAGGAGTACAAAGCTAAAAACTTAACCATTCCCCGTCTATTGTATCTGAAAAGATAACTATTTAGGTACACAAGGAAACTGTTAATAGAACATACATATTGTTTTTTTTTGTGTAACGACATGTAATCCAAGAGGCGACACAAATGGAACAAATAAAATTAATGACATCTATCATTCTGGCAGGGATCGGATACCGGTTTTTTCTCCATACAAAATAACGGTTCGAATTCCGTTTATCTTTCGATCTTCGGTGTATTATTTTTTATTAATGGAGTAATTCAAAAATACCTTGTTTATAATTACATAAAATGTTGAGTACTACATAAAGAGTGTAAAACATGTTAAACAATTGAGCTATTTAGAGGTTTTTCTAAAAAACCGGTTCCGATCCCTGGTTTCTGTCACTTGCTCGATCCATTTGTACCAACTCTTTAGAGTTTAGAATAGATCTGTAACACAATTTTGACCAAATTGTAGGCGAATGAAAGTCTTTATTTGTGTGATTTGTTATTTCCCTACATATGGCCTCTAATTTATTTTCTTCTGATTTTATTGTGCTTGTTTACATAAAAATCAGAGAGCAATTTAGGACTAAATAAACTAATAAAATACAAGGTAATTCTATAACTAAATTGGACATTTTGTTTATAGTTAACATTAATTCGGTGTTTGCTTAAAACATTTCTACTTAAAAGATAAAAATTATAACATGTTCTCACAATGAGGGTAAACCCGATCACATTGTACTAAAACGTAAATTATTATCGACTGGAACGATAAAGGAAGTTTTACTTCCAAGCCTCAAAAGACCGACAAATTATACGTTTCTGATTATAAATCACAGGAGTAAAAATTACAACTGAACTTTTAGACCCAGAGTTTACAATGACGAAAAATCTTCTTAGATGAAGGCATTTTCACTTCTAGAGACACCCAATTAGCTTAACTATCACAAAAAACGATAATTCCGTCAGTTTCCACGACAATGAAGCATGAAATATTTACGTAAATCCACTTTATTCATGTTTTTATATTGCATAAACGCGTATTATTTCTGGATTAAATGACAAACAAATTTTTTTGTTAATATTTAATGCTTAATTGTCGTTACAAGTTAATCTAAAGTCCAAGTTAACTTTTTTGTGAGAATTAAGCTAATTGGGTGTCCCTAGAAGTGAAAATACCCATATAAAAAGGTAGTTTTTTGGTGTAAAAATCAACCACACTCTAGTAGTTTGATCAAATTGACATATGTATGTAATTGAGGGTTTTCGATATTTTTTCTGCTACTAAGCGGCGCTACGTAGGCGTGAAGTCCAAACAGCTGTCAGATTCAAAGGTAGTATATGCCTATACTACCACTGGACATAAATAAATAAATAAAATAAATATATAAATATTTTTGGACATCTTTACACAAATCGACCCAGTCCCACGGTAAGCTCAATTAAGGCTTGTGATGTGGGTAGCAAACAACGATATATATAATCATCATCATCATCATATCAGCCGAAAGACGTCCACTGCTGAACATAGGCCTCCCCCAAAGATTGCCACAATGACCGGTCCTGCGCCACCCGCATCCAGCGGACTCCTGCGACCTTCACCAGGTCATCAGTCCACCTTGCTTTGATATAATGGATAGATACATATAGATACTTAAATTCATAGACAGCCATGCCCAAGGAACAAATATTTGTGATAAATAAATACACAAATAATGCCCTCGCCGGGATTCGAACCCAGAACCTCCAGCTTCCTAGGCAGGGTTACTACCAACTAGGCTACGGAGGCTGACAAACAAAACATAAAATATCAAAATTCTATTGTATTTGGAAGTTTTTGATTTCGTAATGGATTAAGACTAGAATACGATTTGAGTTTTGATTTATTTATTAATTTTAGAAACCAATATGCCTATAGTAATGATTTTAAGAATAAATAAAGTATTTACTTTGACAGTTCATTGGACTTTACGCCACAGTGCTGCCATCTCACCGCCCCTTAGTGGCAGAAAAAAGTATCAAAAACCCTCATTAGAAAGTTCTAGAAAATAGCTCTTAAACGCGTAAACTTACGTTTAATTATATCCTGACGTTTCGGGCATGACGTTAGACCTGTTTGTCTTTAAAATATGAGTGATAATCGTGAAAGTTTAAATCAATATATTCTAGAAAATGGGTCTAAAAGTTAGCATTTCGCCAATTTGGAATGTTAGATCTTAAAGAATTTATGTAAACTCACTGTCTAGAAACCTCTCCCAAACATCTTAAATAATCGAACCTACTATTGTAGGTTTTTTTAATATTTCCTACTGCATTTTCATATTTTAATGTACACACGATACATTTTAACACCAGTAACTGACCATTTTTAACCTTATTTAGAGTTTAAAACATCTTTCACTCATATTCATTTCATCTTCGTCAATACATGATTTAAAAAACAAAATTTAAATTATCCGTAAACGAAATGAGCAATTGCCCTTATCACAGGATCATTTAATCTAATGAACATTATTCAAAAAATTGTACGATAAGCAAATTTAAAATCATATAGTTTCACATGATGAAATTAGATTGGGTATATAGAAATGGCTAAGGTATTTTCTTCAATACCTACACAATATAGCAATTATAAGGGTGAATCAACTTATTTCTGTCTATTATTACCATGGTTACGGTCGCCTGAGTCACGCTGGTTTTATGCATAATTATTCTACTTAAACTATGCAAACATACATTTTTCTGGTGTTAATAAACCCTTTCTTTGATGGGCCATCTACAAACATGGACTATATGCATGTTTGCATAAATTAAATAGCATAATTTTCCATAAAACCAGCGTGACTCGGGCGACTTTGACCATGGCAATAACAGACAGAAAAAAATTGTTTCACCCATAGACATTATACTCACGCAGAGAAATTAGCTATTTTTTTAGAAAATGTTGTACATAGTTGACAACGTTTCAAACTTATATTATACAATGGAAACATAAACTAATCTAAAAAAAACCTTCTGCAGAATAGCGGACATTTCAAATTCATATTTTCAATATCGTACAAAAAACAATGAAACTTCTGCGTGCAATATTTAGCCATTCCTATCGACCCGTCATGGTTCCCCTAGATTTGGCCTAATTATTTAACAGCATAAATCAGTACTTTCAGTCTTAACTCAGTGATGTCCGACTTGGACGCTCTCCGTTTTCTGCTCTCGAAAAAACTTTGACAACCTCTCTTTCTGCATGTCGTTGTACCTCTTATTGGATATCCTGACTTGGTCCAACAGTTTGAGAACCGCCTTGTTGTTGGGGCAGATTTCGTCGGCAAGTTTGAGGTCGGCTAGTGCGGAGTCGTAGTTTTTGAGAGCGAAATGGGATTGTCCGCGGCGGTAGAGCGCTTTCTCGTTGCGGGGGTCTAAGGAGAGTACCTGCCGAAAAAGTTATGAATATTATTTCAAAGAGATTATACACGGTGGAATTTAATCGGTGAACAGGAACCCATTTTTCTAATTCAGTAATCGATGGCGGTAACGTTTATGTAGTACTTAAGTGGAACCAAGTTTTTTTTTTAGCATAACAATTTTTTATGTTGAAATTAAATTTTAATTAAAACTTATTGTCACCCTACTAATGGTTTAGTCTGAAAAGTTTAATACCTCTTTTCAAACTATCAGCCATGCATCGCTCTTATTTTACATAGGAATAGAGTCTATCGCAAAAATTAATGAGTGGTTATTGCTCATTTATGTTTTAAGTTTCTATGGCTGATAGTTTGAAAAGAGGTATTAGACTTTTCAGACTAAACCATTAGTAGGGTGACAATAAATTATAATTTCAACATAAAAAAAAATTATGCTAAAAAAAACTTGGTTCCACTTAAGTACTACATAAACGTGACCGCCATCGATTACTGAATTAGAAAAATGGATTCCTGTTCACCGATTAAATTGCACCGTGTATACGTAAGTAAAATATCCGAAATAGCTGAATCGGTGTGTTGGTGGACGATTAGCAAGGATCGGACAAACGCCCATCATTTTGAAAACATAACCCTGTTCCGTACAGTAGAGACTTCCTTATCTCATGATATTAACATATTTTATTTAATATGATGTTTTTTCAATAACATTAAGCTAAAGTATCGATTTAGGAGATCCCAATTTTTTTTATTTGTACAAGTTGTACATACCATGATTGTAACTGATAAACGTAAAATTGATTAAATTACGCGGTATACATAATCCCTTTAAATAGTTTTATTTCATGACTTTCATAAGTCATTATCGCGGTAACCAAAGAAGATATACCTTATTATACACTCAATAGATCAATATTCAATATCAATAATTCTAAATCGATTATGTGTCCCAAATTCACAAACATGGTGTGTACAAGTAAATAGGAGTTGCGGTTTCCTAAATACATACTTTGTAATAGTGTTACTAAAAAAATATCTTATAAAATAAAATAAGTTAACATCATAAGATAAGGAAGTCTCTACTGTAAGGAACAGAGTTATATTTTCAAAATGACGGGCGTTTGTCCGATCCTTGATGATTAGGTATCCATTCCGAAGATACAAGCCGTGAGTATTTCTTAGCAGATACTGACCATTTTTTGGCTACACGTATTTGGTGACATTGGTGACAGCAGTAAGAAAGTATACATTTTTTCTACTCGCCGACTGTAATGTTTGAATTAAGATTACGTACACAAAATTATAATTATATACATTTACGTCGAGTTTGAAACTCAACTACATATAATGAACCCATAAGACAACGCTGTAGGCAACTAAAATAAATTTGACCACTCACGTGCCAGCAACAATGACATCAACCTCCAGCTTCGTAGGCAGGGTCACTACCAACTAGGCTACGGAGGCTGACAAACCAACAAACCACTGACTGACCATTATTTGACAAAACATTGATGATGGGCAGCAGCGTCATCATTTACCTCCTAATGCGTCTATACGCATAGTTAATAGGAGAGGCCTACGTCCAGCAGTGGACTGATGCAGACTAGTGCTGAGCAGTGAGGCTGATGATGATGATGATTTGGCTTCTTGCCGGTTTTTTTTTTATGTAGGCACAACAAAGTGGCTCCACTCCACCTGATCGTAAGTGAAAAGTAGAGCCCAAATCGCGGCGGCAACGAACAGGAGACAATCAGTAACCTGTTAGTTGCCACCGCCTTGCTGGCCCGCTAGATGCTTCTTCACGCTTCGTTTAAAGGGTCCCAACTTATAGCTTTACTAATTTACCTCATTGCAACACTTGAGACACGCCGGGTAGTCCTCCAGTTTGACGTGGCATGCCGCTAGGTTCAGGTTGCACAGTTGGGTGTATACCACCGCTTTGTTGAACGCTGGAAGAAACAATATTTGCTAGTGAATCGCTTATACAGGGTTAGTGAGTGACCAGACAAACTTGAAAGGTGTATTCCTGACCACATTTTGAGACTATAATGTCATATGAACTTTTCTGGATTCGGCTTAGTTTAAGAGATAAACATGTTTTTCAAAAAACTATTTTCATTATAAGTCACTGATAAATGCCTGCACGATTAAAATTCTTACAATAATAGTTTTCATCTTGACATACTCACTGACGAAAGTTAGAGAAAATGACAAAAAAGTACCAGAAAATTTTTCAAATAAAAAAATTTATAAAATGAGTGAAAAAAAAATCTTTTCCTACTATTTATTACTGGTCATGTATAATTTTGATATCAAAAATGCATTGGTAACACAGATGTCATATACAGCGTGTGTCTTTCATAACGACATTCCCTTTAAGGGGTGAAAGTACAAGTCTTAATGAACTGAAATTAGCGTATTTAGTTAAGGTATTTGAAAAAAAAAATTTCATACAAATTAATTCGGCACGCAATGTATCAGTAATAACAATAACTAATAAATTAAACCTAACAATTGACATATGATTTCATTGAAATCTCGCTCTTAGTGACATCCTGACAATTACAATTAATTACCTACCTATTTACATCCTACATGTCGGTGACACTTTTCGATGACAAGTCCGTCAAAAATCATGACCCTTGTTCATAAGAAAAGGAGTTAACAGCCCAGGGTGCCTAGCCAAGTTGCTAATGGCTATCGCTCAGTAGCGTATTTTAGTTTTCCGTCTTTGTCATTCTTTCTTATAAGTGCGACAGAGACGATTAAGCGCTAGGTAATTTTGTGTTAACTAAGAAGGCGGAATCAGATAATCGTTTTGTTTATGTACCTACCGATTGAAAACTTCACATTGATTGAGTTGAAGTGTCAAGATAACATCAAGTTTGTTGATCAACAGACTTTCCTAATAAATTTAATAAAAATGTTTGAACTAGGTAATGTGATTTCTAAGAAGTGATAATGTATGTGCAGTATTTTTGATATCAGTTCAGTGAATAATACGATTCAAAATGTGCTGGCTAAGACAGTAAGACACAGAAAGAATTGTTGATGTAAATTTGTTGTACTAGTGTAGTCCAAATCTCGCATGTTTTAAATGGTAGTATTTTCTAGTAATGGATAATTCAGTAAATAATTTAACGTCGGCAACAGTTCGCAGTTACTTTAATGATTTGATCGAATTAAAATGAAAACGAAACTAGCTTTTTCCTCTCAGAAACGGCAAATAAATGTTTGCATTACATTGCTGCTCGAGATTTTTATAAAAATTAATTACTCTTAAATAATAAAGGCAATCGTTATATTATTTTACTAAAATGGTTAACAACACTTTAATCTATCGTTACTTAAAAGCAATGTCGCTATCAAAGACACACACTGTATACCATAGATCAAGCAAACGTATCTACTTAGCGTGTCAAATGAACTCAGTAAAATCCACTGAGTTGTCCGTCTTTAATTGCAGCTTGCAGCTTTCGGGCATCAAATTTTGTAAGTTGAAGTGAGCAAAAACATTAATAATGCCTCCTTAAGTAATATTTATTGCAACAACACAAAAAATATGAATACTCAAGGGCCTGAGACATAATTATTTAAAATCATAGGCAAGTAACAACTTCAGTACAAAATCTGATACGCTCGGCCGCCATACAAATGAATGAACTTGTTTCTTCTATCCAAATCTAATTCTGTGATTGGTAAAGTCTGTCAGTATACTCATTCCCACCCTGTATAATACTTTAATACACAGTAATACCCCGTTTAACGCGGATTCGCTGTAACGCGGTTTTTAAATTTATGCCATTAGTAACTACATTGATATCTAATTGGCTATTTTCTTGCGCGTGGCACATACCGCCACTTTGGATCGTATTATTCTACCTTCTAACAATCAGTATTATTACGTTATTTACTATTTTAAGTAAAACAAGTGTACTACAGATAAGCAAAGATAAAGAAAACGCTTGAGTTTCGGTGAGAAGGGCACTTTCGGTGGGAGGCACGTAAAATGCTCCAATTGTCAATAAAATAGTTATATAAACCCAAAAATATTTATGATGTCTTTGGCATTGATTTTTATGATTAACTATGCTTTGACATTTACCAACTTTCAAGCGAAACAAAGTTCGCCGGGTCAGCTAGTATAAATATTTTAGGGAATTAAACACTTTATGTTCAAAATAAAGCTCTATAATCAAGGTTTTCACAAATAAGTCAGGATATTAGCACGATTCACACAAAAGATACGAATTAGCAAACTTTTCGTGCCCGCGTCCTTTGACAGAATGCCAAAGCGAGCGGCGTAAACTGCCAGGACTTGACAGGAGCTGTCAGTCATGTGCAATACACAGTTTAAGGTGTGATGAGATTGGATCCAACAATATAAATACGTTTGGCATACTTCGGGGGAAGCTTAAATCCAATACATTGGGCTGTAATTACAGGCCCCAGCTTTATGCTGAATTGGGGACCGTTTTGTGGCATAATTTGTTTCTTGTCTTTTTAAATGTGTATCCTGTAAAGTTATATCTATGTGACACAAATGAATATTTTTTCTTTTTCTTTTTTTTTTTCAATAGTGGTTAATCCATGTGACAATGATGATGTACTTACAGGGAACCAGTGGTTCAGGGTACGGTGCCCGTTGGAACAACTCCATAAGATGCGCGATGTACCGCAGACTCTTCTCGTATTTCCGTACGGCGGCCTTGTATCGTCCCTGAGCGAAGTAGGAGTTGCCGAAGGTTTTGATCGTGTTTACGTGAGTGAGTAAAGTCTCTATCTGTAAGGAGAAATAATCGATTAATAGTAAGTTATTTAAGAACCAGGATACATACATAATCGATTCCGGTTCGCTACAACCAAATATCATAATACCATATTCCTATAACGTCGAAATCCCAAAACAGATTAGTCTCATAATTAGGGCTGCCAACCAAAGATCACAGATATGCGGTACATTCGCGAATGAATTGCGGGACTGGACTATAAAATGCGGGACAGATAGGTTAAATTTAGAGCCACCTAAATGCACTCATCGCAATAATTTATATTTTGGCAGTATACACGTTCAGTGCACGGTGCTCGCAGGCTATAGTCGCGCACGTCGCGGTACATTCAAATTAATATGACGCAATCTTAAATTGCTCTCATTTACGTATTCATGTTTTTATTTTAGTATTTCCAGTTTAGTATTCCCTGAAAAGCGGGACAATCGGCGTCCCGCGCGAATTCTTTACGGGACGCATACTTTAGGGCCCCAGAAACGGGACGCCCCGCATATAGCGGGACGGTTGGCAGCCCTACTCATAATGTCTAAAACCTGAAATGACTTAAACTTACTTCTCAAATTGCCGTAATCCCAAAATGTCTGAAAGCCAAATTAACTTCAAATCAAACCTTCACTTTCTCAAAATGCCTAAAATGCAGTATCCATGAAAACTGTATTAAATTTAGTTCTTCATAAATAGCTAGCATTAATTAACTAATTTAATGCTACAGTTGATAATAAAACATAGAGCAAAGACTAAAATACTTAATGTAAATAACATTTTAGGTATTCTGAGAAACTGTCATTTAGAATTTTTGTTACAGTGAACCTAATACATTTCGGATATAAGATGTAATATGCCAATGTCATTTTTGGAATTTGAGACATTTTACTACTAATCTCTTTAACATTGCGACATTTTAAGAACATGGTATTATGACATTTGGTTGTAGCAAACCGGAATCACATAATCAGCCTATCTCAGTCTACTGCTCAACATAGATATAGACTGATGCCTATGCGTATGAAATCCTTAGTTGCAGTCCGGTGCGTAATGACAATGACGTACGATATTTTAGGAATTGATCGGCGTTTTATATGTATACAGTCTGTGTATACATATAAAACGCCGCGTCAGTGTCGCGTCAGTATTGTAATACTGGCTTTTATCGAAACCGAGGAATGCTATGCAAATTTCTAGCCAAACCGTGAACATTATTCGATTCAAAATGCTAATTTTAAAAGAAATTAACTTTTTAAGAAAAGTTAATTGAGAAGCAGTGTACTTCAAAATGAATCGATAATTTGCACTTGACAATGACAGATCGCAGCCGCTCACAACGTTTGACAACTAAGCAGTACACGCGTTACATTGATCGTTCAGAGGAAATAAAATTAATTGTACGGTCAATTTAATTATTTTTCAAATGTTAATACTTGAAAACGATTGCTCGTAATGCGTATTATTACCCATTTTCGTAAAAGCCCGGGTCATAGAAACACACTGTATAAAACCGATTTTTTATTGAAATTTAGTGCTTGTTTAGTGACTGTTAGATTATAATTAAGTTTTTTTTATAATTTCATGCTAACTTTGTACAAGGATAAAATACTTCCTAGTAGTGCAGTAATTGAAGCGAAAAATATGGTCTTACCTCCGAATTTTTTTACTGTGAAGCGATTTGCATGAAAGGCCATAGTCGGATTTTCATAGTAAGTCAGCCTTTAAATCAACCAGACTCTAGTATTTTTTTGTGAGTACCTCTTATGGTGAAGAATATTTCTGCTGAGTATCAACGTCCTATCGGTGACAGTTTTTGACTTATGATTTTTTTTAGTTTTTTCTTTAATGTGTTGTATCTCAGGATGTATAAAAGCGAATTGCTTCAAATTTTGAAATAATGTTCTTTATTTAGATATGCATCGAATTTAAAAAAATGAATATCGATTGTCGTATAAAAAAAAGAAAAAAAAAGACCAAAAAATTTTTCATATTTTTTTTTGTGTACCTATGAAGTAGTGACACCTCTATTTTCTTTTTCTAATTATAGACCATACATTGGCCTACTAGTTGCCTAAGTATCAAAAATTTCCAAGCGGTACTTCTTACCAAAAATCGGCAATATGTGTGGTCAAGTTCTGCATTCAATCGGTGTTTTTCAATGTAGTATACAAACTCTTCATTTATATTTGAGTTTTCTTATCAGGTTATCTTATTTAAGAGTAAATGCTAATGACAACTTAATGTCATCATGATGCATGCTGTTTATTTCATTATTAATCGGCCGTTTACCATTCCAACTAGCGTATCTCGATAATATTTAACTGCAATATATTATTTTTAATGAATATCTCATAAATAATATCGAATTACGCTAGTTAAAATAATAAACGGCCGATTAATAATGAAATAAACAGCATGCATCATGATGACATTAAGTTGTCATTAGCATTTACTCTTAAATAAGATAACCTGATAAGAAAACTCAAATATAAATGAAGAGTTTGTATACTACATTGAAAAACACCGATTGAATGCAGAACTTGACCACACATATTGCCGATTTTTGGTAAGAAGTACCGCTTGGAAATTTTTGATACTTAGGCAACTAGTAGGCCAATGTATGGTCTATAATTAGAAAAAGAAAATAGAGGTGTCACTACTTCATAGGTACACAAAAAAAAATATGAAAAATTTTTTGGTCTTTTTTTTTCTTTTTTTTATACGACAATCGATATTCATTTTTTTAAATTCGATGCATATCTAAATAAAGAACATTATTTCAAAATTTGAAGCAATTAGCTTTTATACATCCTGAGATACAACACATTAAAGAAAAAACTAAAAAAAATCATAAGTCAAAAACTGTCACCGATAGGACGTTGATACTCAGCAGAAATATTCTTCACCATAAGAGGTACTCACAAAAAAATACTAGAGTCTGGTTGATTTAAAGGCTGACTTACTATGAAAATCCGACTATGGCCTTTTGGATTTAGGCTCATCTTACCCTTAACTTCAAAAGTGAAAATGATCTGAACTCCGCCTGTTATTTTTAAGGGGTGTAAACAACCCCTTAATGGCAAAATTTACATTGAGCCATTTTATCGCTAAAAACAAGTCTAATAGTAAGTGGTGATATTGTAAAGTATTTTCTAACATAATTACCTCATATGAAAATCATTTTCAACCCCTTCAATATCTTACAACCCTTGCAAACAACCCCTAAATTGAAAAAATCACAAAAAAAATGTATGACATAAAAAGATGTAAGTATAAAGTAAGTAATATTTTATATTCTCTGTAATAATTATCACAATCTTCAACCCATTTCAACCCTTGAAAACTACCCCTTGATAAAAAATAGTTATTTTTTTTTGATAATATGAAAAGGATTTAAATATTATTCTACACTCTCGAAAATGATCATCATATTCTTACCCCTACACCACCTCTAAATTAAAACAGTAAATACAGTATGTATCACATAGTAGAGCAAAGAAAGATGTGAATGTATAAGTCATACTGACCAACTTTTACTACCGGACCAACGCCGAAATTGCGTGAATGAATTTGACTGTTCCATACAAAACGGCAGCATACTCGAATAGCTTCAAAAAGAATCATCCCCCAACTCCTAATCGTTAAGGAGTTGTTTCTTCCTTCATCAGCTAACATGAAACGATAACTACTACTCGCAAACACTTGAATAGATTTCGAAAATGTATGAAATTTGTTATATTCAAAGAATTATCCTCCGACTCCTAATCGTTAAGGAGTTATACCTTCCATCATCAGCTCACCAACATGAGACTATGACCACCTAAAGGCAAATACTCGAATAGCTACAAAAATTCTTGAAATGTGTTATATTTAAAGAATTATCCCTCAACTCCTAATCGTTAAGGAGTTGTACCTTTCATCATTAGATGACCAACTTAAGACGTACATGACTAGACGTAAATACTTGATTAGTCTTCGAAAATAAATGAAAAATGTTATGTGTGCCTACAACATTTGAAGAGTTCCCTCGATTTCTCCAGGATCTCATCATCAGATCTGGATTCGATGACAATGAAACTAACCAGAAGGTATACCCTTTTAAACAAAAACAGATTTTTTTTTAATCGGTCCACGCGTCTTCGAGTAATCGGGGAACATACACAAAAATAAAAATAAATATTTCGTTGAATTGTAAACCTCCTCCTTTTTTGAAGTCGGTTAAGAACCATTGTAAAGGTAATTAAGAGAGCTACAACATCCTTCATTGCAATATATAGTAAAAAACCTTTTTCTAAAACGGCGAAGGGTTAAAGGGCTTAAGAGAGGCTCTGATTGCGCTGCCACGCGCTCTATAAACAATCATTTCTCAGTCAATTTTTGTTTGACAGAAAAAACAAGAAAACCAAATTGTTTATCAGAAAATACCTTAATTTTGAATTCCTACACTTTTATACGTATCTGTCGTCATTTTTGAGATATTATTAAAACAAAATGGGTTTTAAGAAAATTAGGAATTTCGTTTTTTATTTAATCGTGACTTTTTTTTAAAACTATGTGTCCTGAAGCAGCCAAACTGATACTATCTATCAAACTCTTCATAATAAAGTTAATTCTAGGCGGAATGCGATTAATTTTAATTTTAGTGGAAATGGCACTTATGAAACCCATTGATTTAAAAGAAAAAACATTAGATGCTGCCCTTATTTGCGATACAGCTCACTTAGTTTCCGTGCAAAATACTTTTAATAGGGCTCATTTTAAAGCTTATTTCAAGCACTTCAAAATCCTTATGTATTAGAATGCATAAAATGCACCTGCTCGCCAGCAGATGGCATTGACCACATCGATTAAATTTCAGATAAAATAAAAACGGCTTTGATCTTTAATATCTAGCTTAATATTGCACTTAGAATACTTTATAAAAACCCAAATTGATCATTGTTTTACCTGCTACAATTTTGTACTACAACATTTTCGATAAAACGTACATTTTTGGAGATATTGATAAAAAACCGATGAAAAACGTGAAAAAAATGCGAATTTTCAACTGCCAATAACTTGAAAAGTATTGGATTTTTTGAAAAACTTTATAGATAATTTTTTGCTTAAAATTAGGCCTTCTATCGATATCCGAGGTTATTTAGCAAAAAAAAAACGCCACCCCCGAGAAGGGGTGGTAACCACCCCCAGGGTGGTTGCGCAGTTCGAATCATTTTCACTTTTGAAGTTAAGGGTAAGATGAACCTAATTCCAAAATTGTATGCAATTCGGTTCACAGTAAAAAAATTCGGAGCATTAATGCTTCAATGACTGCACTATAGTTATGAAATCATTTTAACCCTCCGCAAACGCGGTGAAAAATGTTTAAATGAAGTTTCCATTTGGGGCTTGTATAACCCGAAGGATAAATCAGTCATGTTCATTTATTCCTTGATTGTAAATACGTTAAAATTATGAGTATTCTAAATACCTATCCTATTATACCTGTATAAGATGTTTATTTTTATTCACCCACGCCCACGATGAAAGGGAAAAATTCTATTCATATTCCTGAGACTAAAAGAAGCAAAAAATGTTAAATAGGTTTTGGTCAAATCTGCAAAAAAATTTTTTTTTTAGTTTTGAATGCCCTAATATACAGAAAGAGGATTTTATTAATTAAACTATCACAAAAAATGCATTTTAAAGTTTTTTTTACATTTGCTAGGTTATTAAAAATATTTTTGTTCATTTGATTTCTGTCAATTAAGTGTGACAAGACTAAGACAACATGGTGACAAAATCTTTTCCGAAAATGCGTTTATCATAGCGTAACAGTTTTAAGAAAAAAACAAATTTTCTCTTAAAATAGACTGAATCCAGAAAACTTCATATGACATTTTTAAATTCATATTTAGTCAGAAATCCACTGTTGAATTTTTTCCGTTTCCTCGCGGGCACCCTGTAGATGTTTTCATAATTGCGAATTTCCACATCAGTTTTTACAACAACAGCAAATTTAATTTTTCGTCTAGCAAATCATGCTAAATAATTAAATGTATTAAAATTATTAAACAATCAAAAACCGTCACTGATAAGCTTGCACGTGTAATGTTGTTTGATGTCATAATTTGTGTAGGTATGCTAAATATTGTATGAAACATATTCAACATACATTTTGTATATTTGGTACCTCACACAACACTCAGTGTTACTCGTATACTATCCGCCGCTGATCGAAAAGGATGAAATTTAAGATTGAAACTCGTGCCAGTGCTAATTAATGGTACCATCGCCCACACTGTTAGCTACACATTGGTAGACTTTATGCCTTTTGTAGTAAGGTCTACTGATGTACGGTCGGCTCTAATAATATGTATACGATTTTGATCCTTATGCCTTTGACATACGTTCCGAAATGTATACATATTATTAGACGTGACTGTACAGTTAGGAGTGTCGATTTCAATATACACGGTGCCCACGAGAAAACGGAATAATTTTAACCACGCATTTCTGAGGCCAAAAGAAAGAACGAAATTGCAATACAGATGAGGAAACAATGCCACAAAAAATTTTTTGTAATTTTTTATTTACAATTTTTGAATGTATTTTCATATAAAAAGTAAATGATATTCATAAAACTAGCACTTAAATTGAGTTTTTTTCTAAAAACTTTATTTTGAAAGGTTTTATTTCTCACTTTTTAACATCTATCAATGAGGATAGTGAGACCATTCTCCATAATGGCATCATGCCTTAAAAAGCCTTTTGTATTGAGTAATAATAAAATGTATTTTTTTCAATTGGTCTGAAACTATGCGAAATCCAAATAAGTAGTTATATATGACATTTTAGTCTTAAAATAGGATCAGGAATATGCTGTTTAAAATTTTCCCCTCCCTCATGGACACCGTGAAAGCGTCTACCAAAAGTACCAAATTGATTTTATTTAGCAGGTGTATGTTAATTTGGGCGATGATTATGCTTTACTTCACTCTCGATAATTAATTATGACTTGTATTTACCGTTACCAACTTACTACAACTCATCATGATTCGCGACATAGATATTATCACACTAATAACAACAACATAACGTTTATCCTGAAATGTTACACAGATAATACAATGTCCGGCAGACGCATAGATAGGCGATAGTGAAGTGATTATCGTGTGTCTGTCTAGAAGAATAATATAATATGTGAGAAATAAAGTCTCTATTAATTATGTTTTATGTTTAAAGAACTTTATTTCTCAAAAGTACAGTTTCTATTCACCTACGGTTATAATTGTACGGCTTAAAAATTTAATTTTTTCTACAGGGTGCGAATGAGTATACCGTCAGACTTACCAATCCATTTTTGATGTCAAAAGAAGTAAATATATTATGAGACATATGTCAAATTCGGACAAAAAAAAATAAATTCTTTTTTTTGTGATTTTTTGAATTTTTTTATACATAACCAGTAATAAATTGTAGGGAAAGATTTTTTTTTCAATGATTTCATTTTTTTTTAGTTGATCATTTTTCGGATACTTTTTTGTAATTTTCTCTAACTTTCGTCAGTGAGTATGTCAAGATGAAAAATATTAATGTAAGAATTTTTAATCGTGCAGTCATTTATCAGTGACTTATGATGAAAATAGTTCGAAAGCCGAATCCAGAAACGTTCATATGACATTATAGTCTCAAAATGTGGTCAGGAATACACCTTTCAAGTTTGTCGGGTTACTCACTAACCACCCTGTTATAATCTTTTGATGTGATTTGACGCGAAAGTGAATTTATCATACCACTGACAAATATTTGTTAAGGAAAATAGTTAATGTATAGAACAATTTACCCTCCGAAGTTGTGAACACAAAAAGTGTTAACCAGTTCAAAAATGACTTGACAAATTATCAAAAACAGTGTTACCTATGCTAAGTGAACTCTGATTTAGACGTATTAGCAACAGCCTAACTAAATAGTAGCCTGAATAATAATGAAGTATAAAGCATAAAGACGAATTGTACAATGGATGACCAGTGCCCCCATTTGTTTTGTATCTTGCACCTTCTACATGTTTTCTGGTTTGCCCGAAGGTATACGAACAAATAAAACATGGAAGCCGCACGCCATATTAAAATGCCTTTCAAAAACGGTCCTGAATTTTAGCTGACAAGTGTCACCCCCTCTTCAATGCATCACGGCAATGAATTTCAATATCAACCTATAAAAACTTAAACCGCCATTTAATAATTGTTGTGATTGGTCCGTCAAAGTTTTGATTGGCTATATTCTAAAAACATTTGTCAAAGATCTTGCGCCGAAATATGCGCGGTGTTAACAAAAGCGCTATGTCCTGCCCATCTTGGCACAATTGAACAATTGTTTTTGGGGGCATTTTTGAGTTGGCGTTAGACGTCCATGTTATATATGGTCGCAGCCGAAGGTTGACTGGTACAGAATAGCTTCATAGCAGGTCCGCTTTTCGTACATTTTTTTTCTGGCCTGCCTGCGACCACGGGTGTAACGTCATGCCCGAAACGTCAGGATATAATTAAACGTAAGTTTCCGCGATTAAGACCCGTTTTTCTTTAAAATATAAGAAACAACTTATTGAAAAATGCTCATATAGGCTGATGATGTGATAATGTCAGTTCGTCACTTAATAGAAAGGTGGGACTCACAGAAAGCTCCTCCAACTGTGGATGGTCCTCAGGGTATTCTGTTAGTTTGTCGTCCTCATCCCAGATCCAATCTCGCCAGTCGCCCGTCACTTCACCGCAATCTTCTATCACGCACTCCTGCAACGAAAACATTCGTTTATAACAGCTTAAAGGTCTTCGCACACTATACAAACCTCTCTTCGCACACTATTCAAACCTCTCTTTTTGGCCCAGTGGTTGACTGGTAGAGAATGCCTAAAGGCATTAAGTCCGCCATTTGTACTTTAATTTTGTGCAATAAAGTTTAAATAAATAAATAAATTAATATATCAACTCCACAGCCACTCGACTGAAGTCTAATCATTGAAATGGATGCCGTGACTAGGATTTTAACCGGAAACTCGAGTAACAAGCATTTTTGTGATAGATACTATAGATACACAAATAGATGCCCCTATTAGGGTTGGGGGGGGGGGGGGTTGGGTTGGGGTTTTGACGTGTGGTGACGGCAGTAAGAATACATTTGTCACCACCCCAACTTCTCCTGCGGGTGTCGTAAGAATCGACTAAGGGATTGAAGTGTCACTGACCATTATTTGATAAAGATTGATGATGGGCAGCAGCGTCATCAAGTCATCATAGTGGACACATTACTGCGATCGCCAATCCGCTTGCCCAGCGTGGCGATTATGGGCATTTACCTCCTAATGCGTCTATATGCATAGTTAATAGGAGAGGCCTACGTCCAGCAGTGGACTATCGTAGGCTGATGATCATGATGATGATTATTGGGATTCAAACACCAGCGTCGTAGCCAGGGTCACTGTTAACTAGGCTACGGAGGCTGGCCGTTTAATGCCCAAAAACCTAAAAAAACGTCACGTTTACTCCTGCCTGTAAACAACTAGGAGCCGTTGGTGTGTTTCCAAAACTTGACAATTGTAAAGCAAGAAAAAATTCCTAAGACTAATGTACCCACCAGCCGCAGCTTGCCGTCCTGCTCGCCGTATAGCTGCATCTCAGTCGCGAGCCCGAGCCGTTTGTGTTTGGCTACTTTACTGTGTATCGTGCGTACGTCGTGTCCGTGGTTAGATATGGCGCGCTTTTGTGGGGAAGTTTATAGTGTATAAACATCATTACAATCCAAATAGTAGTCAATCTTCCAAAAATCTACCTAATCCCACGGTAAGTTTAATTACGGCTTGTGCTATCGGTGCTAAGAGACTACATACATAATATAGAGATACATATAGATACTTAAATACATAGACAACAACCACGCATAATAACGAAGCATTTTTGTGATAAATACACAAAGAGATGCTGTCACTAGGATTGGGACAAAGTAGCTACCAATTAGGCTACACACGCAGACAGTTTATACACAAAAAGCGGAAAAAAGTCTGAAATGAGTGCACCCACCAGCCGCAGCTTGCCGTCCTGCTCGCCGTATAGCTGCATCTCTGTCGCGAGCCCGAGGCCGCTGAGCACGCGGCCGAACACGACGTTAGTGCCGTCCAAGTGCAGGCACTGCTGCGACGTTACGCAGAACTGGGAGCTCGTGTGTTCGCCTTTGGCTACTTTACTGTGTATTGTGCGTACGTCGTGTCTGTGGTTTGATATGGCGCGCTTTTGTGGGGAAGTTTATAGTGTATAAACATCATTACAATCCAAATTTTGGGACAATCTTTCAAAAATCGACCTAATCCCACGGTAACTTTAATTAAGGCTTGTGTTGTGTGTGCTAAGAGATGATATACATAATAGGAGCATTCCATGAAAACATGTCGTAAGCGACACTGTCTTTTCAATACTTTTGAGAAATTAAATTAGTAAGCTGAGTTACGGCATAATAATAACATATCAAGGCTTTAAGATTGACAGAGTTTCCTAGCAGCTAGCATATTTTATTAGAGTAGCTACCATAGCGAGTCGTAAGCGACAAAAAGTTGATGTTTTCATGGAATGCTCCAATAGAGAGATACATATAGATACTTAAATACATAGAAACAACCACGCATAAGAACGAAGCATTTTTGTCATAAATACACAAAGAGATGATGTCACTAGGATTGGGACAAAGTAGCTACCAATTAGGCTACACACGCAGACAGTTTATACACAAAAAGCTGAAAAAAGTCTGAAAATGAGTGCACCCACCAGCCGCAGCTTGCCGTCCTGCTCGCCGTATAGCTGCATCTCAGTCGCGAGCCCGAGGCCGCTGAGCACGCGGCCGAACACGACGTTAGTGCCGTCCAAGTGCAGGCACTGCTGCGACGTTACGCAGAACTGGGAGCTCGTGTGTTCGCCTTTGGCTACTTTACTGTGTATTGTGCGTACGTCGTGTTTGTGGTTAGATATGGCGCGCTTTTGTGGGGAAGTTTATAGCGTATTAACATCATTGCGATCCAAATTTTGGGACAATCTTCCAAAAATCGAGCTAGTCCCACAGTAAGTTTAATTACGGCTTGTGATGGCGATGCTAAGAGACGATATACATAATAGATAGATAGATACATATAGATAGGTACTTAAATACATAGAAAACAACTACGCATAAGAACGAAGCATTTTTGTGATAAATACACAAAGAGATGCCGTCACTAGGATTTTAATTGGAACCTCCAGGAACAAGCATTTTTGTGATAGATACTATAGACACAAATAGATGCCCTCATTGGGTTTCGAACTAGGGACCACCAGCTTCGTAGCCAGGGTCACTGTCAACTAGGCTACAGAGGCTGGCAGTTTAATGCATAAAAATCTAAAAAACGTCTCGTACAGTCATCCTCTACATAGTCTATAAACAGAACTAGGAGCCGTTAGTGTCTTTCCGAACTTGACAATTCATGGGGCAAGATAACCTCAAAAACGTGTAAGATTAGTGCACCCACCAGCCGCAGCTTGCCGTCCTGCTCGCCGTATAGCTGCATCTCGGTCGCGAGCCCGAGCCCGCTGAGCACGCGGCCGAACACGACGTTAGTGCCGTCCAAGTGCAGGCACTGCTGCGACGTTACGCAGAACTGGGAGCTCGTGTGTTTGCCTTTGGCTACTTTACTGTGTATCGTGCGTACGTCGTGTCTGTGGTTTGATATGGCGCGCTTTTGTGGGGAAGTTTATAGTGTATAAACATCATTACAATCCAAATTTCGGGACAATCTTCCAAAAATCGAGCTAGTCCCACGGTAAGTTTAATTACGGCTTGTGCTGTCGATGCATAATAGAGAGATACATATAGATACTTAAATACATAGAAACAACCACGCATAAGAACGAAGCATTTTTGTGATAAATACACAAAAAGATGCCGTCACAAGGATTTTAATCGGAACCTCCAGGAACAAGCATTTTTGCAAAAGTCGACCTAGTCCCACGGTAAGTTTAATTACGGCTAGTGCTATCGGTGCTAAGAGACGATATACATAATAGAGAGATACATATAGATACTTAAATACATAGAAACAACCACGCATAAGAACGAAGCATTTTTGTGATAAATACACAAAGAAATGCTGTCATAGGATTGGGACAAAGTAGCTACCAATTAGGTTACACACGACAGTTTATACACAAAAAGCGGAAAAAAGTCTGAAATTAGAGCACCCACCAGCCGCAGCTTGCCGTCCTGCTCGCCGTATAGCTGCATCTCTGTCGCGAGCCCGAGCCCGCTGAGCACGCGGCCGAACACGACGTTAGTGCCGTCCAAGTGCAGGCACTGCTGCGACGTTACGCAGAACTGGGTGCTCGTGTGTTTGCGTTTGGCTACTTTACTGTGTATCGTGCGTACGTCGTGTCTGTGGTTTGATATGGCGCGCTTTTGTGGGGAAGTTTATAGTGTATAAACATCATTACAATCCAAATAGTGGGTCAATCTTCCAAAAATCGAGCTAGTCCCACAGGAAGTTTAATTACGGCTTGTGCTGTCGATGCATAATAGAGAGATACATATAGATACTTAAATACATAGAAAACAACCACGAATAAGAACGAAGCATTTTAGTGATAAATACACAAAGAGATGCCGTCACTTGGATTTTAACCGGAACCTCGAGGAACAAGCTTTTTGTGATATATACTATAGATACACAAATAGATGCCCTCATTGGGATTCGAACACAAGCGTCGTAGCCAGGGTCACTGTCAACTGGGCTACGGAGGCTGGCTTTAATGCACAAAATCCTAAAAAAACGTTTACTCCTGCCTGTAAACAACTAGGAGCCGTTGGTGTGTTACCGAAACTTAATTGTAAAGCAAGAAAAAACTCCTGAGACTAATGTACAATGACAATCTTTCAAAAATCAACCTAGTCCCACGGTAAGTTTAATTACGCTGCTGAGCACGCGGCCGAACACGACGTTAGTGCCGTCCAAGTGCAGGCACTGTTGCGACGTTACGCAGAACTGGGAGCTCGTGTGTTCGCCTTTGGCTACTTTACTGTGTATCGTGCGTAGGTCGTGATTGTGGTTAGATATGGCGCGCTTTTGTGGGGAGGTTTGTAAATAAAAACATCGTTGCAATGCTATTCTTGGGACAATCTTCCGAAAATCGACCTAAACTCACGGTAAGTTTAATTAAAGGCTTGTGCTGTGGGTGCTAAGCAACTATATACTCGTATATTACAGATAGATACATATACATACTTACAATAATCACACAATCTTTCAAAAATCGACCTAGTCCCACGGTAAGTTTAATTACGGCTTGTGCTATCGGTGCTAAGAGACTATATACATAATAGAGAGATACATATAGATACTTAAATACATAGAAAACAACCACGCATAATAACGAAGCATTTTTGTGATAAATAAATACACAAAGAGATGCTGTCACTAGGATTGGGGAAAGTAGCTAAGGTGTGAAATCGAATTGGAGATCAAAAATGTAAACAAATGGGATACCACCACAAAAAAATAATCACGAGAGGGGGGTAATCTAAAATCATTCAAATACTTATAAAAAATGCGTATTTACCGTCACTGACGGTACCTAGAATTTTTAAATATTTTACAAATTTTTTATACGAAACATTAAGCGAAATATATAATTTTTTTAATGATATATTTCGCTACTATGAATAAAATGTAAGGTGTTTAATTTATACTACTGGCAATGATAAGAAATCTTAAACATTTGGTTCGCAGTTATAACAACAACTAGTTTATTCGTAATTTAATACGGTAACTTTCTACACTAAGAACCATTTAAGAGGGTTCGCATTTATAACTATGTACTTCAAAAATCAAAACAAGAGGGTGAACGAAATGACTGTTTTATGAAATCTTAAAAACTCCTAAAATTTAGCATTACAAAGTACATTAATACAGATTTTAGAATTTTTACCTACAAATCAATCATTTTCATATTTTAATCGAAATAGATTCGATCGTACCTAAGATGAAGACTGGAATTCGTTCCCCGACTATCCTAAATATTAAAGTAACACGACATTCGTTTTCAAACATTGATTATGTTGATTATTTACATCATTCTAGCAAATTTTCTAGGTTTTATTTGTGTAATCAGGAACCGTGGACACTCAGACGTATGTTTTTTATTGTCATATCCAAAAATATGTTAACGATTGTGATGCTTTGTGTATCGAACATACTTTGATTTTCGCGTATTTACATCTACACATAAAACATTCTCTTAGGTTTAGTCGGTCAGGATAGTTGTAAGTGTAGATATAAATAAAATAAAATAAAAAACCAATCTCAAAATGCGACGTTAATTTACAAAGGTGTTAAAAACTACATTCGATATAAAACGTTTTATACCCCTGGAATGTCACTTTAACATTGATTTTGTAATGTCATGTCATTGTCATAGATTGTTTACATTTTTGATCTCGAATTCCATTTCAGAGCTTAGAAATAACTCAATACCTGCCATAAGTGAACTATAGCCATGGACGGTCACAAATACATAATATAGAGATACATATAGATACTAAAATACATAGAAAACAATCACGCATAATAACGAAGCATTTTTGTGATAAATACACAAAGAGATGCTGTCACTAGGATTAGGAAAAAGTAGCAACCAATTTGGCTACAGAAGCAGACACTTTAAAAGCTGAAAAAAGTGTGAAATGAGTGCACCCACCAGCCGCAGCTTGCCGTCCTGCTCGCCGTATAGCTGCATCTCGGTCGCGAGCCCGAGCCCGCTGAGCACGCGGCCGAACACGACGTTAGTGCCGTCCAAGTGCAGGCACTGCTGCGACGTTACGCAGAACTGGGAGCTCGTGTGTTCGCCTTTGGCTACTTTACTGTGTATCGTGCGTACGTCGTGTCTGTGGTTAAATATGGCGCGCTTTTGTGGGGAAGTTTATAGTGTATAAACATCATTACAATCCAAATTTTGGGACAATCTTCCAAAAATCGGGCTAGTCCCACGGTAAGTTTAATTACTGCTTGTGCTGTGGGTGCTAAGAGACGATATACATATAGATACTTAAATACATAGAAACAACCACGCATGAGAACGAAGCATTTTTGTGATATATACACAAAGAGATGCTGTCACTAGGATTGGGGAAAGTAGCTAAAAATAACTCAATACCTGCCATAAGGGACCTATAGCCATGGACGGTCACATATACATAATATAGAGATACATATAGATACTTAAATACATATAAAACAACCACGCATCATAACGAAGCATTTTTGTGATAAATACACAAAGAGATGCTGTCACTAGGATTGGGGACAGTAGCTTCCAAGTAGGCTACACACGCAGACAGTTTATACACAAAAATCTGAAAAAAGTGTGAAATGAGTGCACCCACCAGCCGCAGCTTGCCGTCCTGCTCGCCGTATAGCTGCATCTCTGTCGCGAGCCCGAGGCCGCTGAGCACGCGGCCGAACACGACGTTAGTGCCGTCCAAGTGCAGGCACTGCTGCGACGTTACGCAGAACTGGGAGCTCGTGTGTTCGCCTTTGGCTACTTTACTGTGTATCGTGCGTACGTCGTGTCTGTGGTTTGATATGGTGCGCTTTTTTGGGGAAGTTTATAGTGTATAAACATCAATAAAAATCAAAATTTTGGGACAATCTTCCAAAAATCGAGCTAATCCCAGGGTAAATTTAATTAAGCCTTGTGTTGTGTGTGCTAAGAGACGATATACACAATAGAGAGATACATATAGATACTTAAATACATAGAAACAACCACGCATGAGAACGAAGGATTTTTGTGATAAATACACAAAGAGATGCTATCACTAGGATTAGGGCAAAGTAGCTACCAATTAGGCTACACACGCAGACAGTTTATACACAAAAAGCGGAAAAAAGTCTGAAATTAGAGCACCCACCAGCCGCAGCTTGCCGTCCTGCTCGCCGTATAGCTGCATCTCTGTCGCGAGCCCGAGGCCGCTGAGCACGCGGCCGAACACGACGTTAGTGCCGTCCAAGTGCAGGCACTGCTGCGACGTTACGCAGAACTGGGAGCTCGTGTGTTCGCCTTTGGCTACTTTACTGTGTATCGTGCGTACGTCGTGTTTGTGGTTTGATATGGCGCGCTTTTGTGGGGAAGTTTATAGTGTATAAACATCATTACAATCCAAATTTTGGGACAATCTTTCAAAATTCGACCTAGTCTCACGGTAAGTTTAATTACGGCTAGTGCTATCGGTGCTAAGAGACTATATACATAATAGAGAGATACAAATAGAGACTCACTTTTGTAATAAATACACAAAAAGATGCCGTCACAAGGATTTTAATCGGAACCTCCAAGAACAAGCATTTTTGTGATAGATACTATAGACACACAAATAGATGCCCTCATTGGGTTTCGAACTAGGGACCACCAGCTTCGTAGCCAGGGTCACTGTCAACTAGGCTACAGAGGCTGGCAGTTTAATGCATAAAAATCTAAAAAACGTCTCGTACAGTCATCCTCTACATAGTCAATAATTAGAACTAGGGAGCCGTTAGTGTCTTTCCGAAATTGACAATTCATGGGGCAAGATAACCTCAAAAACGTGTAAGATTAGTGCACCCATCAGCCGCAGCTTGCCGTCCTGCTCGCCGTATAGCTGCATCTCTGTCGCGAGCCCGAGGCCGCTGAGCACGCGGCCGAACACGACGTTAGTGCCGTACAAGTGCAGGCACTGCTGCGACGTTACGCAGAACTGGGAGCTCGTGTGTTCGCCTTTGGCTACTTTACTGTGTATCGTGCGTACGTCGTGTCTGTGGTTAGATATGGCGCGCTTTTGTGGGGAAGTTTGTAAATAAAAACATCGTTGCAATGCTATTCTTGGGACAATCTTCCGAAAATCGACCTAATCTCACGGTAAGTTTAATTAAAGGCTTGTGCTGTGGGTGCTAAGCAACTATATACTCGTATATTACAGATAGATACATATAGATACTTACAATTAAATGTCTAAGCACCCGCATGGCAAGCGACATAGTAGGACGTTTTTACTAAATTGAGACAGATACTTAAATGCCCCAACCATGAATGAGGAAAAACCATTTTTGTGATAAATACCCATATAAATACCCTCACTAGGCATGGTAGCTAACAATTAGGCAACAGAAGCAGACACTTTATACACAAAAAACTGAAAAAAGTCTGAAATGAGTGCACCCACCAGCCGCAGCTTGCCGTCCTGCTCGCCGTATAGCTGCATCTCTGTCGCGAGCCCGAGGCCGCTGAGCACGCGGCCGAACACGACGTTAGTGCCGTCCAAGTGCAGGCACTGCTGCGACGTTACGCAGAACTGGGAGCTCGTGTGTTCGCCTTTGGCTACTTTACTGTGTATCGTGCGTACGTCGTGTCTGTGGTTTGATATGGCGCGCTTTTGTGGGGAAGTTTATAGTGTATAAACATCAATAAAAATCAAAATTTTGGGACAATCTTCCAAAAATCGAGCTAGTCCCACGGTAAGTTTAATTACAGCTTGAGCTATCAGTGCTAAGAGACTATATAGATGATAGTGTCTTTAGTCCATATGGGCTTCACGGAAAATCAGCGTTACGTAGTGAATTTCACTGCGGGGCATCATGCTGAGTGAAGACCTTTTAGCGCAATACACTGTACACATGTAAATTGTTAATTTAACCAAGCAAATATTGTTTTGTGTTAATAAACATTTCTTATTCTTATTCTTATATACATAATATAGAGATACATATAGATACTTAAATACATAGAAACAACCACGCATAATAACGAAGCATTTTTGTGATAAATACACAAAGAGATGCTGTCACTAGGATTCGCACAAAGTAGCTACCAATTAGGCTACACACGCAGACAGTTTATACACAAAAAGCTGAAAAG